>JACEFZ010000657.1:112500-565539 GCA_014155875.1 Cepaea nemoralis
GGATGTGTGGGTGGGTGGTGGATGTGTCTTATAACATAGTCATATGCATTGTTTATGTTTACAAAATTCATGTGACAATGTTTTTTTTCCTATGCACTGTTCATGAAAGAAAGATGAGTGATTGGAAGGGCCGAATGTAAGACGGGCCTGCGTGCCCAATTTGTTACCCTTTGAAAATAAAGTCTGTTCGTTCGTTCGTTCGTTCCCTCCTCCATCCTCCTCCTCCCTCTTCCTCCTCCTTCTTCCTCTTCCTTCCTTCTCCTCCCTCCTCCTCACTCTTCCTCCTCCTCCTACCTCCTCCCTCCTCCTCCTCTCTCCTCCTCCCTCCTCCCTTTTCCTCCCTCCTCCTCCCTCTACATCCTCCCTCCTCCTCTCCACTCTTCCTCCTACCATCTTCCTCTTCCCCTCCTCCCTATCCCTCCTCCTCCCTTCACATTCCTCCTCCTCCCTTTTCCTCCTCCTCCCTCCTCCTCATCCCTCCTTCTGCCTCCTCCTCCTTCTTCCTCCCTCCTCCTCCCTCCTCCCCCTCCTCCTTCCTCCTTCTCCCTCTCCTCCTCCTCACTCCTCCTCCTCCTCCCTCTACCTCCTCCCTCCTCCTCTCTTCACATTCCTACTCCTCCCTCTTCCTCCTCCTCATCCCTCCTCCTCACTTCTCCTCCTCCCTCCTCCTCCTCCCTCTACCTCCTCCTCCCTTCACATTCCTCCTCCTCCCTCTTCCTCCTCCTCCCTCCTCCTCCTCATCCCTCCTTCTCCCTCCTCCTCCTTCTTCCTCCATCCTCCTCCCTCCTCCCCCTCCTCCTTCCTCCTCCTCCCTCTCCTCCTCCTCACTCCTCCTCCTCCCTCTACCTCCTCCCTCCTCCTCCCTCTACCTCCTCCCTCCTCCTCCCTCTACCTCCTCCCTCCTCCTCCCTTCACAT
Source organism: Cepaea nemoralis (assembly GCA_014155875.1). Lineage (NCBI taxonomy): Eukaryota > Metazoa > Mollusca > Gastropoda > Stylommatophora > Helicidae > Cepaea > Cepaea nemoralis. The sequence goes on from JACEFZ010000657.1 coordinate 113,418, forward strand.
TCCTCCTCCTCCTCTCTCCTCCTCCCTCCTCCTCATCACTCCTCCTCCCTCCTCCTCCTTCTTCCTCCCTCCTCCTCCTCCTCCTCCTCTCCTCCCTCTCCGCCTCCTCCCTCCTCCTCCTCCCTCTACCTCCTCCTCCTCCCTCCTCCTCCCTCTACCTCCTCCCTCCTCCTCCCTTCACATTCCTTCTCCCCCCTCTTCCTCCCTCCTCATCCTCTCTCCGCCTCCCTCCTCCTCCTCCCTCTACCTCCTCCCTCCTCCTCCCTTCACATTCCTCCTCCTCCCTCCTCCTCCTCCCCTCCTCCACCTCCTTCTCCCTCCTCCTTCTCCCTCTTCCTCCTCCCTCTTCCTTCTCCCTCCGCCTCCTCCCTCCTCCTACTATCTCCTCCTACTCTCTCCTCCTCCTCCCTCCTCCTCCCTCTCCTCCTCCTGCTCCCTTCTCCTCCTGCGTTCTCCTTCTCCCTCCTCCTCCCTCTTCCTCCTCCCTCCTCCTCGCCTCCTCCTCCACACTACTCCTCCCTCCTCCTCCTAATCCCTCCTCCTCCCTCCTATTCCTCCCTACTCCTCCTGTCTCCTCCCTCCTCCTCCCTCCTCTTCCCTCCTCCACCTCCCTCTTCCTCCTCCCTCCTCCATTTACCCAAGACAGACAGACAGTCAGACAGATAGTCGGGAACGGGATCTTATATGACTACTTATATAATTTAAATGAGATGCTCTCCACCATGGGCTGGGCCGGGTCAGACAGACAGATAGGTAGATAGACAGACAGACAGACAGACAGACAGACAGACAGACAGACAGACAGATAGATAGATAGATAGATAGATAGATAGATAGATAGATAGATAGATAGATAGATAGATAGATAGATAGATAGATAGATAGATAGATAGATAGATAGATAGATAGACAAAAAGACAGGGAGGGAGGGATAGACGGAGGGATGGGTCTATTAGACAGACAGAACAGACAGACAGAGATAGATAGATAGACAAACAGACAGACAGACAGACAGACAGGGAGGGAGGGAGGGATGGAGAGACGGAGGGAGAGACGGAGGGACGGGTAGGCAGACAGATAGACAGGGAGGGAGGGAGGGATAGACGAGGGAGAGACAGAGGGATGGGTCTATTTGACAGACAGACAGACAGACAGTCAGACAAGCAGACAGACAGACAGACAGATAGTCGGTAACGGGAACGAGAACTTATATGACTCATCTTTTGGTGCTTAATTGAAGAAGTTATCTACCGTAAATTAAATGAGATGCTCCCCACCAGGGACTGGGCGAAACCGGGCAGGGTCAGGCAGACAGATAGACAAACAGATAGACAGACAGATAGACAGTCGGGAACGGGAACTTATATGACTACTTATATGAATTAAATGAGATGCTCCACACCAGGAGCTGGGCAATGCCGGGCCGAGTCAGACAGACAGACAGACAGACAGACAGACAGACAGACAGACAGACAGACAGACAGACAGACAGACAGACAGACAGACAGACAGACAGTCGGTAACGGGAACGGGAACTTATATGACTACTTATATGAATTAAATGAGATGCTCCCGACCAGTGACTGGGCGAAGCCGGGCAGGGTCAGCTAGTCTACATTTATAAAACAAAGTGTATGTATGTAAATATGTATGTATATATGTATGTCCTTTATTTGTTCGCGAACGGCCCATCCGATTGAGATGAAATTTTCTACACGCCTTCCTTTCATTCCAGAGCTGTCAACTGTCATAGTTTTTTTTTTCTTCTTCCTCCTCCTCTCTCCTCCCCCTCCCAAAATACGTACGTAAATATATGATGATGATGATGAAAGAGTCCCCGAACCAAAACGCTAGGGAAAGGGAAGAAAATGACGTGACTACACAGAATCGTCACACGGCAATCATCATCATCAAGTGCCGTGCCGGCTGGCGTAGGCGTTCATGGCTCTCCGTAGATCTCAGTCTTTGGTTTTTTGGATCAACTCTGCTGCTGATATTCCTCCATGCCACGGCAATATCAATAACAATTCATCTTTTTATGTGTGAGGAAGTTATCTACAGTCGTGTAGAAGGGAAGAACTAGACGAGTATGAATTCGGAATGGCGAACTCTCTCTCCCTCTCTTCTCCTCCCTCTTCCTCCTCCCTCCTCCTCGCCTCCTCCTCCACACTACTCCTCCCTCCTCCTCCTAATCCCTCCTCCTCCCTCCTATTCCTCCCTACTCCTCCTGTCTCCTCCCTCCTCCTCCCTCCTCTTCCCTCCTCCACCTCCCTCTTCCTCCTCCCTCTTCCTTCTCCCTCTTCCTCTCCCCTCCTCCTCCATCCTCCTCCCTCCTACTCCCTCCGCCTCCTACTCCCTCCTCCCTCATCTTCCCTCCTCCTCCCTCTCCCTCCTCATCCCTCCTCCTCCTCCTGCCTCCCTATTCCTCCTCCTGCCTCCTTCTCCCTCATCATCCTCCCTCCTCCTTCTCCCTTCTTCTCCCTCTTCCCTCTTCCTCCTCCTACCTCCTCCCTCCTCCCTCTACCTCCTCCTCCCTCCTCCTCCTTTCTCCTCCTCTTCCTCCTCCCTTTCCTTCCTCCTCCTCCTCCCTCTACCTCCTCCTCCCCCTACCTCTTTCCTCCTCCCTCCTCCTCCTCTTCCACCTCCCTTTCCTTCCTCCCCTCCTCATTCTCCCTCCTTCCTCTCCCTCCTTCCTCCTCCTCCTCCCTTCTTCTCCCTCTGCCTCCTCCCTCCTCCTCTCCCCTCCTCCTCCCTCCTCCTCCTCCTTTTCTCCTCCCTCCTTCTCCCTTCTTCTCCTCCTCTCCCCTCCTCCTCCTCCTACCCTCCTCCTCCTACCCTCTTCCTCTTCCCCTCCTCCCTCTCCCTCCTCCATCCTCCTCCTCCCTCTTCCTCCTCCTCCCTCTTCCTCCTCCTTCCTCTTCCTCCTCCTTCCTCCTCCTCCCTCTTCCTCCCTCTCCCTCCTCATCCTCCTCCTCTTCCTCCTCCTTCTTCCTCCTCTCCTACCTCCTCCCTCTTCCTCCTCTCTCCTCCTCCCTTTTCCTCCCTCTTCCTCTTCCTCCCTCTTCCTCTTCCCCTCCCCCTCCTCCCTATCCCTCCTCCTCCCTTCACATTCCTCCTCCTCCCTCTTCCTCCTCCTCCCTCCTCCTCCTCATCCCTGTTTCTCCCTCCTCCTCCTTCTTCCTCCCTCCTCCTCCTCCTCCCCCTCCTCCTTCCTCCTCCTCCCTCTCCTCCTCCTCACTCCCTTCTTCTCCTCCTCTCCCCTCCTCCTCCTCCTACCCTCCTCCTCCTAACCTCTTCCTCTTCCCCTCCTCCCTCTCCCTCCTCCATCCTCCTCCTCCCTCTTCCTCCTCCTCCCTCTTCCTCCTCCTTCCTCTTCCTCCTCCTTCCTCCTCCTCCCTCTTCCTCCTCTCCCTCCTCCATCCTCCTCCCTCTTCCTCCTCCTTCTTCCTCCTCCTCCTACCTCCTCCCTCTTCCTCCTCTCTCCTCCTCCCTTTTCCTCCCTCTTCCTCTTCCTCCCTCTTCCTCCTCCCTCCCCCTCCTCCCTATCCCTCCTCCTCCCTTCACATTCCTCCTCCTCCCTCTTCCTCCTCCTCCCTCCTCCTCCTCATCCCTCCTTCTCCCTCCTCCTCCTTCTTCCTCCCTCCTCCTCCTCCTCCCCCTCCTCCTTCCTCCTCCTCCCTCTCCTCCTCCTCACTCCTCCTCCTCCCTCCTCCTCCTCCCTCTCCCTCCTCATCCCTCCTCCTCATCCTGCCTCCCTCTACCTCCTCCTCCCTCCACCCTCCTCCTCCCTTCTCATCCTCTTCCTCCTCCCTTTCCTTTCTCCTCCTCCTCCCTCTACCTCCTCCTCCCCCTACCTCTTTCCTCCTCCCTCCTCCTCCTCTTCCACCTCCCTTTCCTTCCTCCCCTCCTCATTCTCCCTCCTTCCTCTCCCTCCTTCCTCCTCCTCCTTCCTTCTTCTCCCTCTGCCTCCTCCCTCCTCCTCTCCCCTCCTCCTCCCTCCACCTCCTCCTTTTTCTCCTCCCTCCTTCTCCCTTCTTCTCCTCCTCTCCCCTCCTCCTCCTCCTACCCTCCTCCTCCTCCTACCCTCTTCCTCTTCCCCTCCTCCCTCTCCCTCCTCCATCCTCCTCCTCCCTCTTCCTCCCTCTTCCTCCTCCTTCCTCTTCCTCCTCCTTCCTCCTCCTCCCTCTTCCTCCCTCTCCCTCCTCCATCCTCCTCCCTCTTCCTCCTCCTTCTTCCTCCTCCTTCCTTCTCCTCCCTCCTCCTCCCTCTTCCTCCTCCTCCTACCTCCTCCCTCTTCCTCCTCTCTCCTCCTCCCACCTCCCTTTTCCTCCCTCTTCCTCTTCCCCTCCCCCTCCTCCCTATCCCTCCTCCTCCCTTCACATTCCTCCTCCTCCCTCTTCCTCCTCCTCCCTCCTCCTCCTCATCCTCCTTCTCCCTCCTCCTCCTTCTTCCTCCCTCCTCCTCCTCCTCCCCCTCCTCCTTCCTCCTCCTCCCACTCCTCCTCCTCACTCCTCCTCCTCCCTCCTCCTCCTCCCTCTACCTCCTCCCTCCTCCTCCCTTCACATTCCTCCTCCTCCCTCTTCCTCCTCCTCCCTCCTCCTCATCCCTCCTCCTCCCTTCTCCTCCTCCCTCCTCCTCCTCCCTCTACCTCCTCCTCCCTTCACATTCCTCCTCCTCCCTCTTCCTCCTCCTCCCTCCTCCTCCTCATCCCTCCTTCTCCCTCCTCCTCCTTCTTCCTCCCTCCTCCTCCTCCTCCCTCCTCCCCCTCCTCCTTCCTCCTCCTCCCTCTCCTCCTCCTCACTCCTCCTCCTCCCTCCTCCTCCTCCCTCTACCTCCTCCCTCCTCCTCTCTTCACATTTCTCCTCCTCCCTCTTCCTCCTCCTCCCTCCTCCTCATCCCTCCTCCTCCCTCCTCCTCCTCTCTCCTCCTCCTCCCTCCTCCCTCCTCCTCCTTCTTCCTCCCTCCTCCTCACTCCTCCCCCTTCTCCTTCCTCCTCCTCCCTCTCCGCCTCCTCCCTCCTCCTCCTCCCTCCTCCTCCCTCTACCTCCTCCTCCCTTCTCCTCCCTCTACCTCCTCTCCCTCCTCCCTTCACATTCCTCCTCCTCCCTCTTCCTCCTCCTCCCTCCTCCTCCTCTCTCCGCCTCCCTCCTCCTCCTCCTCCCTCTACCTCCTCCCTCCTCCTCCCTTCACATTCCTCCTCCTCCCTCCTCCTCTTCCCCTCCTCCTCTTCCCTCCTCCTCCTCCCCCTCCTTCTCCTCCTTCTCCCTCCTCCTTCTCCCTCTTCCTCCTCTCTCTTCCTTCTCCCTCCGCCTCCTCCCTCCTCCTACTCTCTTCTCCTCCTCCCTCCTCCTCCCTCTCCCTCCTTCTCCCTCTCCTCCTCCTGCTCCCTTCTCCTCCTGCGTTCTCCTCCTCCCTCCTTCTCCCTTCTCCTCCCTCTTCCTCTTCCCTCCTCCTCGCCTCCTCCTCCACCCTACTCATCCCTCCTCCTCCTAATCCCTCCTCCTCCCTCCTATTCCTCCCTACTCCTCCTGTCTCCTCCCTCCTCCTCCCTCCTCTTCCCTCCTCCACCTCCCTTTTCCTCCTCCCTCCTAAATTTACCCAAGACAGACAGACAGTCAGACAGATAGTCGGGAACGGGATCTTATATGACTACTTATATAATTTAAATGAGATGCTCTCCACCATGGGCTGGGCCGGGTCAGACAGACAGACAGATAGATAGACAGACAGACAGACAGACAGACAGACAGACAGACAGACAGACAGACAGACAGACAGACAGACAGACAGACAGACAGACAGACAGACAGACAGTCGGGAACGGGAACTTATATGACTACTTATATGAATTAAATGAGATGCTCCCCACCAGGAGTTGGGCGATGCCGGGCCGGGTCAGACAGACAGACAGATAGATAGTCGGAACGGGAACTTATATGACTACTTATATGAATTAAATGAGATGCTCCCCATCAGGGTCTGGGCGAAGACGGGCCGGGTCAGACAGACAGACAAAGACAGACAGACAGACAGACAGACAGACAGACAGACAGACAGACAGACAGACAGACAGACAGACAGACAGACAGACAGATAGTCGGTAACGGGAACGAGAACTTATATGACTACTTATATGAATTAAATGAGATGCTCCCCACCAGAGTCTGGGCGAAGCCGGGCCGGGTCAGCTAGTGAAGTAATACATTATAAATAACTGTGTCCTTGTTCTAGCGAAGAACTACACTAGGCGTTATGTAATGGTGTCCTAGTTCTAATGAATCACTAAACTTTAAATAACTATGTGCTTGTTCTAAGGAGGAAGTAAACACTATTTAACCGTACCATTATTCTGAAGAAAGAAATAAACTTTGACTAATCGTGTTGTAGTATTAATGGTGAACTAAACGCTAACATAATTCTAGCTCTAATAATAATGAACTAAACTCTAAACTATCTCCTACTCATAGCAAGGAACGCAACGTTAACTAATTGTGTTCCTAGATCTATTTATTAACCAAGAGCTTACTGAATGTTTCCTAGTTATAACGATAAACTACAGCTAACTGTATCCTTGTTCTACTGATGAACTAAACGCTTACTAAATATATCCTGGTTAAAACGATAAACTAAACGCTAACTGTTTCCTAGTCCTACCGATGAACTAATCTTGTCCGCTGTCTGATTTTCTATTCAGTTTCCTACCACTTTAAGTTTATAATCGATTTATTTGGCCCATTATATGATCCCCTCTGGTTGTAGAAGAGATAGTTCGAGAGATGACACTTAGCAGGTTGTCTCTTCCATTCACACGTTCATTGAAGCAGATATGCGCTTTCTGGGCAAGTGTTCATTGACTATGTTTTGCTTAGTCCCCAGGAAAAACGCAGCGAGATCTATCTTGTACAGAGATGAGTGCTATAGCCGTCTTTTGTTTGATTAACATGTATTCCTCTATCTGTGCGTTCTCTCTTTGAATGTTTCAAACGTTATCACTCTTTGATAGCTTCCTTGTGCTAAGGAAGAACTAAACTCTAAATTACTGTGTCCTTGTTCTAACGAAAATTAAACTCTAATTAACTATGTCCTAGTTCTAACAAGAAACTTAGCATTAACTATCTGGTTCTAGTTCTAATGAAGGACGTAACTATAAATAAGTGTGCTTGTTCTAACGAGGAAGTATGCTCTAACTAACCGTGCCCTTACTCTATGAAAGAACTAAACTCTAACTAATGGTGTTGAAGTACTAATGGTGAACGAAACGCTAACGTTATCCTAGCTGTAATGGTGAACTAAACTCTAACTATGTCCTACGTCTAGAAATGAAGGCAACGCTATCTACTTGTTTCCTAGTTCTATTTATTAACTAAGAGCTTACTAAATCTGTCCTGGTTATAACGATAAACTACACGCCTTCTACTATATGTGTCGTAATTCTACTGAGGAACTAAACGCTTGCTAAATATAGCCTGGTTAAAGAGATGATCTCCACGCTACGTGTGCCCTATTTCTACTTTAAAAAAAAACAATACTTGTTAAACAAATGCCAGGGTTAAAACAATGAACTACACGCTACCTAACTGCCCAAGTTCTAATGACAAACTAATTACTTAATACGTCCTGGTTCTAACAAGGAACGCAAGGCTAATTAACGGTGCCCTTGTGAAGAACTGAACACTCACAAAATAAATCCTGGTTATAACGTTGAACCACATGCTAACTAACTGTGCCCTAGTTCTACTGATGAACTAAACACTTACTGAATATATCATATTTGTAACGATATACACGCTAACCGTGACTTAGTCCTACAAATAAACTAATCTTCCCGCTGTCTCATTTCCTGTTCAGTTGCAGACCACTTTAATATTAGAATCGATGTATCTGGCTCATTAAATTCCCCCACCCACCTCTGGTTGTAGAAGAGACAGTCCTAGAGACGACACTCAGCAGGTTGTCAGCTTCCATTCACACGTGCATTGACGCAGACAGGCCCTTTCTGGGCATGTGTTCATTGACTCTTTTTTGCTTGGTCCCCAGGCAAAACACCGCGAGATCTGTCCTGAACAGAGAAATGTGCTTTAGCCGTCATGTGTTTCAATCAAATGTATTCTTCTTTCTGTACACTCTCTCTTTGAATGTTTCACACGTATATCTCTCATTGATAACTTCAAAAAACTTTTCTGATTGCTTCAGTATTACGTCTTTGTTAATGTTTCAGAATTTCGTGGGCTGATATTTTTTCCCCCTCACAATTACGTGTCTCTGATTGTTTCAAAACGATATGTCTATGATCTTTTGAAAATTATGTGTCCTTTATTGCTTCTCATCGTATATGTAGGCGCGACTTTCACCCACGTGTCAAATCATCCATGATGCATCATAAACCCTACACTCGCTATACTTAAGAAATATAACCCTACGCCAACTTCTGGGAAACACAACGATGATGCTGAGTTCCTAGTTATCTGCCGAGAGTCTTCCCACACCTCGTAAATATATGTCATCGCGACATTCACAAACGTGTCCAGCCATGCCTGATACCTAATAAACCCCAGACTCGCCTCGATGTCCCCTAGCGCCATGTTTTCCATAACGGTCGCGGACTAGATACGTCATTTCCGACTAAATGTCTCCCGGGTGGCGGTTGGTTATGAGAATGATAGAAGTATGAACTCTAGATTAGGGGCGGTGGTGTTAGGTGTTATTAATATGTTTCTCCAGAGATGGGCTCAAAAGGTAATGAGTACTCGAGGTATGGAAAGGGTGTTGCATATAATTTATAGCCGGAAGTTGACTCTTAGTACCAGTGCCAAAGAGGATGTTGTACACGCTATATAACAGAAAACAAGCCCGTAGTAGGGATGTCTGGACGATCAGATTGTGGTGCCTGAGTACACGGAGTAAATAGGTGACCTTACCTAACGGACGATAATAGATTAGATCGAATCCCTGCCCGGCCGTGCTGGTGTCGTGTTGGGTGTAACGTTGTAACCATTACACCGAGGTGCCCGCTAAAGACGCTACGTAGTAGGAACTCAGTTGTTAGTATGAGTGCTAAAGAGAGTGTTATACACACTTTATTTTTTGTTAACAGTAAAAGATATTTTTTACACTCATTTGAAGCGCATTGAACATATATTTGATGTAACATATTTTTTTAGACCCGTAGGTATTCGTGGTGTGATGATGTCTATGTAAATTTTTGTTTTTTCTTTCGCATATGCTATTACAGGACATCGCTGTCAAAACCAGCATTTTACTGCTGTTGTTAATTTCTTGTCAAGATTACGCTCAGTAGTTTGTCATTGCTTTCTGAGAGGACAGCTCACATATCCTGTAAGCAACTGGCGCGGCGAGAACCGCTACCGATTCTCGCGAAGCCGCGTTTGCTCACGTGGATAAACGGGATTACGGAGAAATTCGCTAACCCCTAGGCTAGGGAGATGGCTATGTAAAGTTTAATGTTTGCATATCCTTTACAGGACATCGCTGTCAACATCAGCATCTTTCAGCTGATTGTTGATTTCTTGGCTAGATTACGCTCAGTAGTTTGCCATTGCTTTCTGAGCGACCCGCTCAGATACCCTGTAAGTTACCAACGCGGCTAGAGCCGCTATCGATTCTCGCCGTCGTCACGTCACTCACGAGAGTATACGAGATTACGGAGAACGTCGCTAACCTCTAGGCCAGGGAGCACTATGTAAAGTTACCCGCCTGTATTTCCCAAGAAATCTCATTGTACTCATCTCTGTTAGAATCAACCAGGAGGGCCCAAGTCTATTTTAAACATCCGCCCCGATGCGGAATCGAAATTATGACCTCTGTGCCGGCAGACGAGCGTCATTGCGCTACGGTTGTTCCAAACAGTGTGGTCGTATTCCCTAAATATAGGTGGGCGGGACATTCACACTTGTTTCATCTCGTTCCTGATGCCTAATAAACTATACTGTCGTTATAACTAAGGTATGTATATACGTCAACTGTCACGACACATGATGATGATGAGTAATTCCTTGTTAACTCTTCAGAGTGTTGTCATATCCTCTGCATATATGTCGCATTGATAATTGCAAACGTATCTAGTCCTCCCTGATACCTTATAATCCCCAGACTCGCCACCAGGTTCCTTAGCGCCATGTTTTCCACAATGGACGCGAGTAAGATGGCGGTTGGTTATGAGGGTGATAGAAGTATGAACTCTAGAATAGGGGCGGCGGTGGGATGTTCCTTAATATGTTTCTCCAGATATGGGCTCAGATATAATGAGTACTCGAGACATGAGGAGGGTGTTGCATATATTTTATAGCTGGAAGTTGAACTCTTACCACCGCCAAAGAGGTTGCATATATTTTATAGCTGGAAGTTGAACTCTTACCACCGCCAAAGAGGTTGCATATATTTTATAGCTGGAAGTTGAACTCTTACCACCGCCAAAGAGGTTTCATATATTTTATAGCTGGAAGTTGAACTCTTACCAGCGCCAAAGAGGTTTCATATATTTTTAGCTGGAAGTTGACTCTGACTAGCGCCAAAGAGGTTTCATATATTTTATAACTGGAAGTTGACTCTGACTAGCGCCAAAGAGGTTTCATATATTTTATAACTGGAAGTTGACTCTGACTAGTGCCAAAGAGGTTTCATATATTTTATAGCTGGAAGTTGACTCTGACTAGCACCAAAGAGGATGTTTTGCACGCTATATAACAGAACACAAGCATATACTAGGGGTATTCGGACTATCAGATTGTGTAGGCCTGAGTACACGGAGGAAATAGGTGACCTCTCGTAACTGACGATAATAGCTGGGATGGAATCTCTGTCTGGCCGCGCCGATGTCGTTGGGAGCGTAACGTTATAACCGTTACACCAACGTTCACGCTAGAGACTAAATTCTTAGTACGAGTGCCAAAGAGAGTGCTATACACACGATATGAAAATAAAACAGTAAAGCGCATATGATGCATGCATTTGACTCGCACTGGGCATTTAGTGTACGCGCAAATTTTCATTGACCAATAAGAAATCGATCAGTGAGATTGTTAATATTTCTCTAGCTGCCTTTACTTGCCAAGACATTTCCTGATACACATTATAGTTGAAATCAACACGGAAATCAAGTTTAAACATCCGTCACCATGTAGAATCGAACCTTTACTACCTGGTCGGCAGGCGTGATTCTAGCCAGAACACTACCGTGAGTCACAAGAATATCCCATCACTCCCAGATTATCACCATGTGTGTACTCATTTCCGATACTTAATAAACTTAGACACGTAATAGTTAAGGTATGTACGCCTACGCCCAAATCCACGGCACATCATGATGGTGATGATGCTGAATTCCAAGTTATCTGCCAAGAATGTTGCCATATCCCCTAAATATATGTCGCCACGACATTCTCAAACGAGTCTAGTCATCCCTGATACCTAATAAACCCCAGACTCGCCACAATGTCCCCAAGCGCTACGTTTTCCACAATGGACGCGAGCCTGCGTCGATTAACTGTCTCCCGGATGGCGGTTGGTTATGAGGGTGATAGAAATATGAACTCTAGGATAGGGGCAGTGGTGGGAGGTGTCGTTAATATGTTTCTCCAGAGATGGGCTTAAATGTAATGAGTACTCGAGGAGTGGGAAGGTTGTTGCGTATATTTTATAGTTGTTATTTGACTCTTAGTACCAGCACCAAAGAAGATTGTGTACAAGCTGTATAACAGAAAAGAATACTGTAGTAGGGACATTTGGTCTATCCGATTGTGTAGGCCTGAGTACACGGAGGAATAGATGGCCAATCTCTCCCTCGAATCCATGTCCGAATGTAGTGAGTACTCGCTGCCTGGGACGGGTGTTGCATACACTAGATAGCTGGAAGTTGACTCTTATTTCGAGTGCCAAAGACGATGCGTTACGCGCTATATAAGAGAAAAACGTCCCGTAACAGGAGCCTCATGTGAGTGTTAAGACCATGACATCTTTGTAAGCTTGAGTGAAGGGGGAATAAGTGACAGTTCTTTCCCTACCGAAACCGTTGGTCTACATAAATGTAGATGTAGCACAATATGCCTAATTTGACCATATATTTATAGACACACCGGTACACAATAGGTGATGTGGTCAACATAACACCTGGGGTATTGACTTCCCAAAACATTTCCCTGTACCAATGTCAAGTTGAGTCGAAGTTGGAGAGCGCGCCAGTGTAAGCAAAATCACCGTACGGATGGATATTCCAATACCTGACCATTCGGACCGTCTGGCAAGCGTGCTAACGACTGCCCACCACGATTCCCACACATTAGACACACTTTGTTCCTCTTCGGTGAGAAGTGCGTCACATCAAATTACGTACCTCAAAGGTCAATGCGTCCGGTTTCTGCATACACGTGTGTACGCTTTGCTTCCTCCAGTCAAATTCCGTCCAAGGTAAGAGGCTCTATCTTCCCGTGGGCAGGTCTTCCTTCTCAATAATTTTGCAAGGTTGCGGACTTGAAGCCTTATCTTTGTGATTTCCAACCGCCTCTTGATGGCCTGAGATTCTTACTCCCTATCATAGAGATAGGCATACTACGATAGTTTTCCTAGAGGTTCAGTATCACAACTACAACGTAACTGAGAATACTTGAAATGTGAATAAAATTAGTGTTTTTGCAGTAAAGCTGTTGACATGTACACAATATAAAATAACACAAAGTAATATATTTACAGAACACAATTACGGAAAACACAGGACGTTGCGGCGACTAGCCTTCATCTGCAAACAAATACATACATCTACCTCTTATCTTCCATTTCATCCTCCACCGTTCTTATTTATTCATCTTTTCTTTCTTCTCATCCCATCCTTATGCCTTAATTTAGTCACTGTAGTGACTTCGGACCGGTCTCTGTGGCTAAGGCCTTGCGAACGCGGTTTGTGAGCCCGTATACCCGGGTTCGAAACACGGCGGTGCTGGTTTTTTTCGAAAAAGGTATAGGGGCCGGTCGTTCAGAAAGCAATGGCAAACTACTGAACGTAACACTTGCCTAGTACATCAACAGCAGCTGAAAATGCTGGTGTTGGCTGCAACGTCCCGTAAGGGATACGCAAAAATTTTTGTTTTTGTTTGGGGGGTATGTATTTGTTTGCTGATAAAGACTAGACGCTGCAACGGCCTGTATGTTTCGTAATTCTGTTCTGTAAGGCTGAATTGCCTGTCGCCCTGGCTCCGGTGTTAACGTCTTTCTCCGTAATCTCGTATATTCTCGTGAGTAACGTAACCTGCGCGAGAATCTGTAGCGGTTCTCGCCGCTTTGGTAAAGCAATGGCAAACTACTGAGCGTAATCTTGCCTAGTATATCAACAGCAGCTGAAAATGCTGATGTTGACTGCAACGTCCTGTAAGGGATATGCAACACACACACACACAAAAGATGAATTACCATGTGCTATTTTATACTGTTATTACTTGGGACGATTGAAAATATTGCAGACTACCTGAACTCTAAGTACTTGGGCCAATTGTTAATACTGAACAGAGTACCTGTCTGGAAGTGTAATCTCGGATTGTGTGTTCATTAGGTTTTGAGTGGAATAGTAGACGGGGATAAGATGTTCTCGAGATTCGCGCAGGTTGCTGTCTAACTCTGTCTGTCGCGCTTTCTCTTCTCTTCTCTTCATCTTGAAAGATGATTGGTTGGAATGGTGTATAGTATTCTCTCTCTCTCTCTCTCTCTCTCTCTCTCTCTCTCTCTCTCTCTCTCTCTCTCTCTCTCTCTCCCTCCCTCCCTCCCTCTCACTCACTCTCGCTTTCTCTGTTTCTGTCGTCGTCTTCGTCCCTCTGCTGCCTTCTTAATTCCTCATTCATCACCATCTCAGTTTTAGCCTTGAATGGGTCTCTAACTCGAGCCATGTGACGAGAACAAATGCGTGATAATTACAATTATGACGCCATCAGAGAAACCATTCAGTTTTATAAGTTTTAACTATTTAATAAGACATATAAGAAGAAGTATAATTTTTCAACAACCAAATTTACATCATTTTAAAGCAATTATGCAGACATATTTGTGAAGCTGAGTGGCATGATTGTGAGGCACTCAGAGATACATAAATGGGTAACAGTCAGACAGGCATGTTTTTGAAATAATGAATGAGGCATACTTTTTGAAACAATTAATAGATATAGTTTGAAACGCTAAAAGAGACATAATTTTGAAAGACTGAAAGTGAGATCATTTTGAACTAATCACATAATATGTAATTTTGAAGCAATACAAGATTAATAATTTGGAACAAAATAAAGGATTCATAGTTTGGGAACTCTGAAAATGACATTTTAAAGAGAAATAATTAGGAAATAATAATAGGGACATAATTTGGTAACAATTGAAAGAAAAAGACATAATTTTGCATCGCTTAAAGAAACATAATTTGGAAACAATGAAAATACTAAAACTGACATAATTTGAAAACATAAAAGAGACTAATTTTGAAACAATAACACAGACATGATTGTGCAACATTAAAAGGGACACATTTTAAGAATAAAAGAGACGCATACTTTTAAAACAATAAAAGAAGCATGATTGTCAAAACATCAGAGATGTATAGTTTTGAAACTATCGGAGACACATAATTATGGGGGGGGGGGGGGGGGGGGGAGGGGGGAATCAGTCACACGAAATTCTGAAACATTGACAAAGATATAACACGGAAGCAATCAGAAAGACGTATTTTTAAAGCTATATACGAGAGATAGATATACGTTTGAAACATTCAAAGAGAGAGTGTACAGAGAGAGGAATAAATTTGAATCAAACAAATGACGCTACACGCTCTTCTCTGTTCAGGACAGATCTCGCGGTATTTTGCCTGGGGACTAAGCGAAACAGGCCATGAACACATGTCTAGACAGCGCCTCTCTGCTTCAATGCACGTGTGAATGGAAGGGACAGCTTGCTGAGTGTCGTCTTTAGGACTATCACTTTTACAACCAGAGGGGAGAATATAATGGGCCAAATAAATCGATTATAAACTTAAAGTGGTATGGAACTGAATAGGAAATCAGACACGGACAAGATTAGTTCATCGGTAGGACTAGGAAAAAGTTAGCGTTTAATGCATTGTTTCAACAAGGATATATTTAGTAAGCGTTTAGTTCATCAGTAGAACTAGGACACAGTTAGTTAGCGTTGCGTCCCATACTAGACCTAGGACAGAGTTTGGTTATTCATTAGAGCTGGCACCAAGTTAGGGTTTATTTCCTAGTTAGAACCAGGACACATTTTGTTAATGTTTAGTTTCTTGAAAGAACCAAGACACCGTTAGTTAATGTTTAGTTTCTCGAAAGAATTAGGACACAGTTAGTTAATGCTTTATTTCGCGAAAGAACTAGGACAGTATTAGTTAATGTTTTGTGTCAGGAAAGAACTAGAACACCGTTAGTTAATGTTTACTTTCTCGTTAGAGCCAGGACAGAGTTAAATAATGTTTAGTTTGTTGTTAAAACCGGACAAAGTTGGGTAATGTTTTGGTTCTCGTTAGAATCAGGAAACAGTTAGTTCTTGTTTACTTCCTCGTTAGAACTATCACATAGTTAGTTAATGTTTAGTTTCTCTAGGACAGTGGTTCTCAACCGGTGAAGAATTTCCCCCTAGGGGGAAATTGTTGGGTTTCCGGGAGGGGGGGGGGGAAGGAAGATTATTTCAAGATCGCGTTAATACAAGAACCGATTACTTGATATTGTTTTTCCCTCCATACTTTACGGTTCTGTACCTTCTGATATTCGTCTTATAACGTAAGTTGATCCACAAATCACTTTTTGTGTAGACGTCTAAACTTCTTCTAGTATGTGTTATTAAAGTTAGCTTCCATTTTAACGTATACTATGTAGGGGTAAGGTGGGGGGGAGGGAGAGATTATAGGGAGGAAATACGAAAGGGGAGGAATGACATTCTCAACAAATGGTGAAGGGGGCATTGGCCAAAATAGATTGGGAACCACTGCTCTAGGACATGGTTATGTAATGTTTAGTTTCTCGTTAGAACAAGCAGACAGTTATTAAATGTTTAGTTTACCGTTTAAACCAGGACACAATTAGTTATTGATTAGTTTCTTGTTAGAACTAGGACACTGTTATTAATTATTAGTTTCCCATTAGATCCCGGACACAGTTATTTACTACTTAGTTTCTCGCCAGAACTACGGCACAGCTTTTAGTTCATCCTTAGAAGAAGAAGAAGGTTAGATAGCATTTAGCTCCTAGTTAGAACAAGCACTCATTTTATTTCATTTAGTCTCTAGTTAGAACATGGAAACAGTTAAGATTTAATTCATCGATAGAATAATGAACAAAGCGCCGAATTTTGTTCGGCGCTCACCAAACACGACACCCCACATTGTGGCAACGGCTTTGAGCGGAGGTGTGCAATTGGAAGCGTATAAGCGGTACCCTATTGCGAGGACATGCAACCTAAAGACTAAATATCATGGCAGGGCAGACAAGGCCCTAAGCCTTGGTCAGCAACTGGTCTAGGATGAATGCTTCGACAAGCAGATAGAGCATTGCTTTGCTGATCCAGCAGCTTCTGCAGCTTTCCTGGTTACAGACGTATTGATGTTACTTTTCCTCTGGAGTAAACAAGACATGCCGAGAGAGGTATCATGCTGCATGGGCAACACATGCTCTTTAACTTCAGCCCAGGCTTTGAGTTATGAAGAGGTATAACTCCATTTCACAACTATCGTCCGTCACGACGGCAAGGTGCCAGTCAGTCAGAACAATGCTAGCGTTTGGTTCTAGAACAAAGACAGTCTAGATAGCATTTAGATCCTCGTTAGTGCAAGGACACTGTTAGTACTTCCTCGTTACTACAAAGAAACCGTCAGTACTTCCTCGTTGGGGGACTGGGTTGTCAAGCATTAGTAGTTAGTACCGTTGGTAAGGGTGACTGTCATGTGCTTTTCATCTTTATTTCCCCACTGGTCCAAGCCTGACATCCAGCTCACGCCTGTGGCTGGATGTAGCTATCAGCATGCGACAGTGGCCACCCCCCCCCCCCCCGGGCAACAGCTGTGACAGGCTGGCTAAACCAGGCGTGGGTAACCGATTTGGTGTCAAAACAATCGGTGAATTAGGGTATCCCTACCTAGCATAAGATGACACTATCCGGCAGACTGCGCGGAAGAAATCAATGATTATTCAACGGGCAAAACGGCATTTATCTGCAAAGCTTTGTGGAACGTAATGAGCAAAACAAGGCATGTAGAGCACTCTGGTCATCCACTGCACCTGTATTCGTCTCCAGTCGTCTCGACTTGTCTTGCCAGTGCACTCAGATGGATTGAGGCGAGAGAGTGAGGTCGACGAATTGCGCAACTCTTCCTACTTTAATCCGATTCACCGTGCAAGTCATTCTTCACCCAACTTCATATATCACCTTCAAGCCCTGTGGCGATGTACGATCGGCGAAGCGGTAGGCGTTGGTCCCTTTCAGTCGTAGTGGCAGACCTGCAAACAGGTGGCTCAAGCCATATGGTCGACTTCTACTGACCGGAGCAGCAGTGAGATTCGGCAGCCCTCTGCGCGACTGAGCAGCCCTCTATAGGAAAGCATTGCTCACCTCCATAGCATGAACAAGGGGGCTAGAAAATGTGCTCTAAACATTGTCTGCTGCATCATTACCTAACCAACTAGCCGCGATTGGCGGGTACCCTATTATGCGGTCGACATTTAAAGTAAAAACAGGTAAAGCTAAATAGGCAAACAATATTCCAATCACAATCGGATCATGGAATGCACGCATACTACTTGATAGAGACGGTACGTCGGGCCCAGAGAGACGAACAGCACTGATCGGGAGAGAGCTGGGCAGCTACAACATCGACATTGTAGTCTTGAGCAAGACACGACTTGCAGAAGAAGGCCACACCTGTGAAGTAAGTACAGGCTACACATTCTTCTGGAGTGGGAGGAAGAGCAAGGAAAGACGCCAGTCTGGTGTGGAATTTGCCATTAAGTCGGTCCTGGTTGGCAAACTCGATGGATTTCCGGAGGCTATAAGCGACAGGCGTATGACCATTAAGATTCCAGGGGTTGAACGGACGGAAACATGCAACCATCGTAAGTTTCTACGCACCAACCATGACCAATGAAGATGACGTCAAGAACAAGTTCTAAGAGGACCTGCACAATGTATTAACATTTATTCCCAAAGAAGACACACATATACTCCTTGGGGATTTCAATGCCAGTGTAGGCACGGATGCCACCTCTTGGAGTGGCATTATTGGAAAGCACGGAATCGGAAATTATAACAGCAATGGACTCCTCCTCCTTCAGACATGTACTGAGCACGATCTCCTGATTACCAACACAATTTTGCGTCTTCCCATGAGAAATAGGGCATCGTGGATTCACCCTCGCTCGAAACACTGGCACCTCATTGACTATGTCATCGTCACGTGGAGTGACAGACAAGACGTTCGGGTTACAAAATCAATGTATGGTGACGAATGTTGGACAGACCATCCTCTCATTATCTCAAATATAAACAATCACACCAAACCACCACAGCGTAATCAAGGGGTAAAAGTGCACAAGCAACTATATGTCACCCCTTTAAACAGCAAAAATAAATGCAATTGTCGTTTGAAAATATGATGGAAGATCTCCTCAATCCCAGTGCTACAGCTAAATATGATGCGTAAATAGACTGGAGAGCCCTAAAGGACATAATTTACAACCCTGCTATGGAAATCATGGGTCCAGCCAACCGAAAGCATCAAGGCTGCTTTGATGAAAATTCAGAAGACATCAACCAATTGCTGGCCGAGAAACATCTTCTCCACAGGGCATATTTGAATGACCCGAAGTCAACATAAAAAAGAGATGATTTCAATAACATCCGGAGAGTAATGCAGCAGAATCCTCGGCACACGTGGGGCTCCTGGCTGAGCAACAAAGCTGATGAGATTCAAGGCTTTGCTGACAGACATGATATGAAAAACCTCTACGACTCACTGAAAGCGGTCTATGGTCCTACATAACCAAGCATAGTTCCCCTCCTCAGTGCAGATGGGGGAACATTGATCACCGATAAAAAAAAGAAATCCTTCAACACTGGGCAGAGGCTTTCAGCAACATCTTAAATGCAACCTCCTGCTTCGATGATGAAACCATCAACTGCCTTCTTTAAGTCCCCACTTATGATTCACTTTATGATCTGCCAAACATAGTGGAAGTAAACAAAGCAACTTTCCAGTGGTAAGGCGCCTAGTCCTTACTCCATCCCAGCAGAGATATGCAAAGCAGGTGGGCCTATTCTATTAGAGCAGATTCACCAAGTCTTTACAAACATATGGGTGAACGATACCATGCCAAAAGATTTTGCCAATTTGCTCCTGTAATCGTGTTTTAATAAAGCTCACAATCTACTTCTCGTTTGTTTTTTATTTGTTGTTTTTTTGGGTGATTCATTCATCACAAGATTTCAAGGACGCGTCAATAGTCCATCTAGGCAAACGGAAAGGAAACCGCCAATCCTGTGACAACCACCGAGGCATCTCCGTGCTCTCACTTGCAGGAAGATACTCGCCAGAATTCTTCTCAATCGCCTCACGGCCCATCTCGATCAAGGTCTTCTTCCTGAAAGTCAATGTGGCTTCAGAAAAGAACGAGAAACTGTTGACATGATTTTCGCTGCAAGGAAGCTGCAAGAGAAATATCAGGAACAGAACTCCAAAATGTTCTCCACTTTTATTGATCTTACCAGGGCTTTTGATACAGTTAGCAGAGAAGGAATTGTGAAGATTATGGCGAAATATGGCAGTCCAAGAAAGTTTGTCCAAATAGTGCGGCTACTTCATGATGATATGCAGGCAAGAGTTCGGGAAAATGCTGAGCTGTCTGAGCTCTCTCCTGTCACCAATGGAGTGAAGCACGGCTGTGTCCTGGCACCAACACTGTTCAGTCTCATATTTTCAGCTACGCTGACGAATGCCTTCGAGAACAACGACATTGGAATAGACATCAACTACCGCATGGATGGAAAGTTGTTCAATCTCAGAAGGCTGAAAGCTAAAACCAAAACTAACAGCGACACCGTCAGAGAGTTCCTGCTTGCTAATGATTGCGTTCTATATGCCAACTCAGAGGCAGACATGCAACACAATGTTTCAGCTTTCTCATATGCATGTGCCAACTTTTGATTCAATATCATAATGGAGAAGATTGTAATATATTAGCCAGCTCTAGGGATTAATCTCACCGTGCTGAATATTAATGAGAATTGTCATGGACTAAGTGCTGTGAACAAATTCATCTATCTTGGCAGCAATTGATGACGAAGTGAATGCACGAATCTCCAAGGCCAGCGCGGCTTTTGGCAGACTGTACAAGAATGTATGGGAAAGAAATAGAATAAGCCTGCAAACAAAGCTGAAAGTCTACAGATCAGTCGTCTTATCCACACTGCTATATGCTTGTGAAACCTGAAGATTTTATCAGCAACACGCTAGAAAATTAAACCACTTCCACAAAGTCTGCCTTGTGAAGTTATTGAAGATTAAATGACAAGACAAGATCCCAGACACTGAAGTTCTAGAAAGAGCGTCCATGCCCAGTATCCACACTCTACTAATGAAGAATCAGATTCGCTGGGCTGGTCACTTGACTCGCGTGCCAGATCACAGGCTCCCTTAATTTTTTTTTTTTTTTTACGGCGAGCTACGTTATGGTTACGATCACAAGGCGGCCAGAAGAAACGCGTTAAAGACACTCTGAAGATCTCACTAAAAGCTTCTAGAATTCACCATGACACTTGAGAGAGTGCTTGCCAAAGACCGACATTCGTGGCGTACATCATTACGCAAGGGTGCAGTCAATTGTGAAGCAAACAGAACTGCAAGCACTGTGCAGAAAAGGCTGAACAAACAAAAAAAAAAACACTGCAGGAGATCCTCCTCCTGGAACGTCAGTCTTTCTTTGCCCACATTGTCAAAGAACATCTCGAGCCAAATTAGGCTTTATCAGCCATCATAGACCTCATGGCTCCATACTTTCAACCCCAATGTGTGAAATGAATGGTTATCATCATCCTTGATGGACAAACACCACTTCCTCGTTACTACAAAGACACCGTTAGTTCTTCCTCGTTAGTACAATTACATAAATAAACACACATAGTATTGTTTGGTGCACACAGAAGGAAAAGAAGGAAGTAGAGACTAGAGGACGCACTACACAACATAAAATTTGAAAACTATAGTTACAGACCGGGATTTGAACCTACCACCTTCAAATGACGACTGCGCCTCGATGCATCAACAAGTGTACTTCGACTCGTGACCAACTAGACACTGGTTAGTACAATGACACCATTAGTAGTTCCTCGTTAGAACTAGGACACAGTGTTTAGTTCATCATTAGAACTAGGTCACAGGTATTTAGCGTTAAGTCCCTCGCTAGAACTAGGTCATAAAGTTTAGTCCCTCGTTAGAACTAAGACACGTTTAATTAGCGTTTAATTTCCGGTTATACCTATGACGCAGGGTTTATAAACTCGATCTATCTAGGGCACAGTTAGTTAGCTCTTAGTTCCTCG
Source organism: Cepaea nemoralis (assembly GCA_014155875.1). Classification (NCBI taxonomy): domain Eukaryota; kingdom Metazoa; phylum Mollusca; class Gastropoda; order Stylommatophora; family Helicidae; genus Cepaea; species Cepaea nemoralis. The sequence continues at coordinate 135,000 of JACEFZ010000657.1, forward strand.
ATGGAACAAGGGGAGGTTAGCATTTAGTTCTATGTTAGAACTAGGACACATTTAGTTAGCGTTTAAGTCCTCGTTAGAACTAGGTCATATTTAGTTAGCATTTAGTTTCTCAGTACTCAGTAGAATAAGGGTACTGTTAGCATTTAGTTCCTGAATAGAATAAGGGTATTGTTAGCAGTTAATTCCTCGCTAGAACTAGGACACATTTAGTTAGCGTTTATTTCCTTGTTAGAACTAGGACACAATTAGTTAGTGTTTAGTTCCTTGTTAGAACTAGGACACATTTAATTAGCGTTTAATTACTCTTTAGAACTAGGACATATTTAGTTAGCGTTTAGTTCCTCGTTAGAGCTAGGACACAGTTGGTAGGATATAATTTATTTGAGGCAGAAGGCATCAATGCCCAGGTCAAAGGTTATTTTCTAGCTATGAGCTGACAGCCACTTAAGAATTAATTGCTTCCCTTTGTTCCTGAAACGACTTTTTGTGGGCTAATACGAAGGGTCTCTGTGTGTGAGTCATCACCTCCCTTCCTCTCTGACGATGTAAATATCGCATATGAGATAAGGATATGACGAAGAGGAAAATGGGGACAAGGAAATAAGTCTGAAAGGAGGAAAAACGAATAATAACGAGAAGGGAATATTGGAGAAAGTGTAAGAAAGAAGACGGCGTGAAAGGACAGAAAAATATGGAGAGAATAACAAAAGGACGAAGACGCACAGAGAATGAAAACAATAAAGAAAGATAGAAAGAAAGAAAACATAGATGAAGAAAAGATGAGGAATAGGTGGAGGAGGAAGAATAGGAAGAGAAAGAGAATGGGAAGGGAAATAGAAGAGAAAGTTTTAAAGAGGCAAATATGTACTAAAGCGGAAAAGAAAAAGAAAAAAAAAAGAAAAACATCCGGGAAAATATAGAAGATTCGAAAAGATTAGAGAGAATTGTAGAGAACACAGAATAAGAGAAGGAAAGTTAAACGGGAAGATAAGGATGCAGGAGCAAATGTATAATTGGCAAAAAGAGAAAAACAACGAAGACATGAAAATGGATAGACTGGCGAGAATAAACGAGGAGAGAACGGACGCAGAGAATGTGAGAGAGACAAAAAGACGATAAATAGTTCAGAGACGAGAAATAGATGACAAACCGAGTGAGTTGGACATTTGTTGAATGACAAAATATTGACAAGTCTTCAACGCCAGAGGTTTGAGTAATTAGGCAAACCTAGACACACTTTTCCTCGTGAGCGCTGAGCCAAGAGAGTCAGAAAACGAGAGGGTGAGGGAGAGAGAGAGAGAGAGAGTGAGAGAGTGAGAGAGATGAGGGGAGGTGCTGATCCACATTTGGGCAACACGGATTCGTTGTGTTATTAAAAACCACTTTAGGAATAAGGGGAAAGCAATTAAGAAATGAGTGGCAGTCTGCTAGCAGTAAACACATTACCTTAGACTTCAACATGAACTGCCTCTATCTCAGATTTGCGTTACGTTAACATTGGTGTGGATGTACTCTTTGTGTCCCTTTCACTTCGACTCACCCGTGTTACAGCTATTCACAAAGATTGCGCTAAAACAGTCACATGTTGAAGTACAAGTGGCTTCAGATATGCAGATCTCGCTCGCTTTTGACTCAGATATGCAGATCTCGCTCGCTTTAAACTCTAGCGTTATCCATACACACTACTTCTAGTAGTGCTGGACTGAATTGTGTGCGTGCATTTGCTTTCCATATTAACGGTGTCCCTCGCCATCAGGCGAACCCACTCGGACTTCAGAGGTAGATATGCACATGATACGGTTCTCCTCTCAAACACGGTCAAGGACTTAGAACAGTTAATTATGTCTGTTATAACAAGCGCTGAAGATCATTGAATAATACAAGGGTAATGCAATCGGATAAACTAATACATTAACTAAAGTGTACTTTCAATAATGAGGTAATTGGACATGTTTCACCTTGAAATGAGGATCGGCTGATCCAGTGGATAGAATGCCAGAGTTTCTTTCGGGAGACCCGTGTTCGAATCCTTGATAAGGAGTGGATTTTTTCTACCGGGCACAAACAACCTAATCTGCACACTTCGCGGCGACTGCACTAGCTAGGTGGCCTTACTTCCTCAGGTTAAAGACCCCGCCCCCTCCCCGTTGTCCTACACCGCTAGATACTATAGGCAGTATATGACAATTAACACCTTGAAACACCTTTGCTCCACAAGTAACAAAATCCGGTTTGTTCAAAAGAGGTCAGGGAACACTGATAAATACAAATACAGAGGTTAAACATGAAGATATTGTAACACACACAAAAAAAAATCTAAAAGTAGAATTCATCACAACATGGATAATTTCACTCGAAGAATACAAATGGAAATAATGGATATTTCACAAAAGTTAGATAACAGATCATCCGCCCAACCAACAAACCATCAAAACAACCAATCAGTGACCCAACCAATCAACCAACCAGTCACTTAACGAACCAATCAGTCGCTCAACCAACCAACCAATTAACCAACTAACCAACAACCAATCAGTCACCCAATCAATCATTCTTCCAACCAACCAACCAATCAATCATCCTACCAGCCAACCAATCAGTCATCCAACCAACGAAAGAACCATTCAATAGATATAAAGACAGAAGGAAGCGGTGCTAAAGAAAATGCATGAAACAAAGAAAGAAACAAATAAAGAAACAAGGTAAAAAAAGAATCAAAGAAAGATTGTCAGTTGCGACTTGTAAAAGACAGTAAGACCATAGAACAAGATAATTAACAATTCAACCCAACAAACTGACAACAGAAAGATGCGAATTAAAAAAAAATAAAACACGGCCAGAAAAGAGATGCATAGCTAAAAGAAAGTATGAATTAACGCTAACGATAGAAAGACCAGTAAATAGAAGAAACAGGTGACAACAAAACTCATTTCTATGTCAATACAATTGGAGAGGCAATGACCTCAATGTGATAATTATGAGTGAAGAAATGGATTGCCAATCGAGAAAAGAAACCGATCAATCTAGGCAGACAAAAAGAAAAAGAAGAGAAAACATGTTCGGGGGAACACTTGCAGTGTTGTTCCTCCATACTTGTTGAAGTTTTTCATCATTATCATCATCAAGTGCCTTGCCAGCTGGTGCAGGCGTTCATGTCTCTCCACAGATCTCGGTCGTTGGTGTTCTGGATCAACTCTGCTGATAATATGCCTCCATAACACCGTCTTAGTCCATCCAGCATAATTTCTCTAGGTGTGGCTCTGCCTCTCTTCCACATGATCTTTTCAGTCGTCAGGATGTTCTCCGATGCCTCTTTTCTCATCACATAACTCAAAATAAAATAAAAAAGCACAGTGTGTCTTATTCTTATTGTTGAATATACTGTTGCAGTTTCGTTATTGCAGGTTCTAACGATCTAAATTATAGTCAATTAACTGCCGAAGATTTACAATATGGCGTTAAATCTTATATTCTTTCTGTTTTATCCCTGTTAAGAAAAACACGTTTTGGAATATTCCTTGGAGGAAACGATCACATATGATCTTAAGGATTACAGCCGGAACATCTCAGTGACCCTGGCGGACCAGTGAGGTTGAAAAATACCAGTGGGAACCCTGTGATGTCTGTTATTTGCGGAAGATTCTATAACTTAACCTCACACGTTACATACTAGTCAAATGGCCACGCACAAGTAACTTAGTTCATGCTGCTTTGACCAAGGGTTGATACAGTCCGTTGTGTGGGGGTAGTGAACGCAATTTCACATTTACAACATACTGGCTTTGCGGTCGACCGCAGGCGATTTGGGAGCAAATCAGTTGAGCAGATCGGTTTGCGTTGATTTTCAAATCGGTACGAATGTCGGTCGCTGAGAATGAAACTACAAACTAATACGATAGTTGCACGTCCTTTACAGGACTTCGCATGTATTAGAGAAATTAGAGGTAAGCAGTCAAGATGCATTTCGGCAGCGTTACAAGGAAACCCATCGTAGACAGGTTAAAACCAAGTCAGTGGCTTATTTATCCAAAATCAGAAGCAATCAATAAATATATAAACATGAAATAATAAAATATCAAATAAACAAACAAATACGTACAGTAGGACACACTGGAGGGCCGACGTTTCGATTCTAAGAATCTTTGTCAAGGACAGGACAACACAAAAATATAAAACAACGAAAAACAAAACACAAAATAACACAACTACTAGGTTCCCATGTGAGAACAAAGATGGTGTTTTGTGCCGGTTGCGAAGGCACTCTTTGGCAACAAAGTTTAAGTATAGTTAGGTTACCAGAGGGCCAGCCAGATAGAATTTATGTCGCCAAAGATATGCGAACAGTCGGATATAAATATATAGAGGTGTGTAGACAGTTAGGTATGAATATATAGAGGGAGGACAGCATAGTTATAAACAGTGTAAACAGTTGGATATGAATAAACAGAGGCGTGTGAACAGTTGGATATGGATATATTGAGGGAAGATGGCACAGTTATACAGTGGCGTCCACAACAGTATTGATACCTGCTGGATGGAAGAATCCCAGAGAGTTTATTAATTGGCTTTCAATGTCTAAAATGGGTACCAAGACATTTCGTGGTAAGTAAAGGCGGCCGGTGTTGATTTACAACAACATTCAGCAGTGAACGATTGGTCTATATATACAACAAAGGGGTTACACTGGCAAGCGGATCGACTTAATTGGACCGAGTTTTATCATATATGGCTTGGTCACGGCGGTCAACCGAAAGCGTTGCACAAAGCACGAACTCCGTAGCTCGAGTGACAACCCTCAGTATTCTCCTTGAAAATGGCAGTAGTGAATCGAACTATGCACCCAGGATTCAATCTCACAGCCTTCGGAGCGAGAAGCAGACAGCGTAACCACTTCCCCACTGAGACTCCCTGGAGCCATGAAAACTGGTGGCTAGCAGCATAAACACACAGCTCATCAAGGTGTGTTATAAAGCTCCCTTTTCCTTTTGTGGGCATTTGTTTGGTCTTGGTTACTCAGTGGTGAACATAATTCAAAAGTCGCATTGTGGCGCTTTATAGTGATCCATCATGTCAATGTAGCCTTGAATTAGAAAGTGGGAGAGATTCAGCCCTTACTTGATTAGGAAAGATTATGTGAATATTCAGAGAGAGAGAGAGAGAGAGAGAGAGAGAGAGAGAGAGAGAGAGAGAGAGAGAGAGAGAGACAGAGACAGAGAGAGAGAGACAGACAGAGAGAGAGACACAGAGAGAGACACACAGAGAGAGACAGAGAGACACACAGAGAGAGAGAGAGAGAGAGAGAGAGAGAGAGAGAGAGAGAGAGAGAGAGAGAGAGAGAGAATATTTTCTGTACCCAACACGAAAACTATGTCATCGTGTACCCTTTTCAGTCCCTTACATATTTTGTAATATCCCAATCTATTCCCAGGTCTTAAGTCAACGTCCCCAGTCGCGAATCATTGTTACCAATCCTCTTTGTGCCCCAGACAATTATTATCTTACCTCCTAATAGCCGAACATTTATACCACAACATGACGGTTCTCTGACACAGAAACATCATTATCCATCGGTATCTCCTGTGCAGAAATGTGCCCATATAACAGTCTTATGAGATTGATCCCTGTCATAAACCAGACCTCCTGTCACTATTGCTGTCAAGTGAAAATTATCTATCGCCTTTCATTTTCTTCTTCGGTCCTCCCATTTTAATTGTATCTGCTTTGTGGTCTTCCTCATCTCCGCTTCATCTACACTTTCCTCCGTAATTATATTTTCTAGACTTTCAACTCTTCTTCTTCTTCTTCTTCTTCTTCTTCAGCTTTCCGAGCCATTGAGGTTCTTTGCTTCAAATACAACCCGTCTCCATTCGTCTCTCTGGTGGAACTTCTCTTGCCAGTCGTTGATTCCAAGTGCTTGTAGGTCTGTACATGTATTATCTCTTCACCGTCTTCTTGGTCTACCTCGGGGTCTACGGTCATTTATTTCCTGAGTGTAAGCGAGTTTTGTTTCCCTATTATCTTCCATTCTTTCTATATGCCCCAGCCATTGTAGTCTATTAGCCTTCATGATACCAGTGATTAGCGGGGACTTAAACAGATCATAAATGTCTTTGTTACTTCTTCTTTTCCACTCTCCACTTTGTGTATCCCTAATGGGTCCAAAGATGCGTCTTAAAATTTTGTTCTCAAAGGTTTGTAACAAGGCTTCGTCTCCTTTCGTTGTACTCCAGGTTTCAGAGCCATACAGCACAACTGGTCTGATCAGTGTTTTGTATATTGTGATTTTGGTGTTACGAGATAGCGCCTTTGATTTTAGTAGATGGTGTAGTGCATAGTATATCTTATTTCCAGAGTTGATTCTAGTTTGTATTTCTTCCCTTATGATGTTGGAGCAGTTGAAGATTGTACCCAGGTATTTGTATGTTTCCGTTCTTTTAATGGTCATATTATCTATTTGTATGTGGCCAGAGTTTTTAGCCATTCCGTCTCTTGAAATTACCATATATTCTGTCTTATCTTGGTTGATAACCAGCCCCATCTGTTGGGCTTTTTCCTTTAAGTGAGTCAATATTTCCAATGTCTTTTGTTCACTTTGCCCTATAATATCTATATCATCTGCATAACCAAGCAGCTTGGATGTTCCTCCAATATCACATTCCTCCTTTATCTTCCTTACAACTTTCTCTAGAGCCAGATTGAAGAGTAGCGGCGATAGTGCATCACCCTGTTTCAAGCCAGATGTTATTTGGAAGGGGTCTGATTTCCTGCCTTTATATGTTACTATATTATAAGTATCTTCCATGCATAGTCTGGTCATGTTGATTAACTTCCTTGGTATTCCAAATTCCTGCATAGCATTCCATAGACTATTCCTATGGACACTATCATAAGCCTTTTTAAAATCCACAAAAATGTTATGGAGATCTCTTTTATATTCCCAATGTTTCTCGGCTATTTGTCGTAAGATAAATATCTGATCTATTGTTGATCTGTTTTGTCTAAAACCCGCCTGGTAGTCACCTAATATGTCTTCTGAATATGGTTTTAGTCTATTTAGTAATACTGCGGATAGTATCTTATAGCTTGTGGACAGTAGTGATATTCCTCTATAATTTCCACATTGGAACTTGTCTCCTTTCTTAAAGATAGGTATCAATAATGACTCTTTCCAGTCATGGGGTAATTCTTCTGTCCTCCAGATTTTTATTATTAGTTCGTATAGCTTTAGATGTAATGCATGGCCACCTGCCTTTATAAATTCAGCAGCAATTCCATCAGTCCCAGTTGCCTTATTGTTTTTAAGTCGTGTGATTACATATAGGATTTCTTCAAATGTAGGTTCTTCAATTTGTGGTTCGCATGTTAGAACCTCTTCCTGTGGGAAAATGTTACTTGGAGCTTCACAATTTAGTAATTCAATAAAATATTCTTTCCATGTGTTGCACATTTCCTCATTGGTATTTATCATATTCCCATTTTTGTCTTTTAAACCATATGTGTTTTGTTGGTGCCCTCGTTTCATTGACTTCAGTTCTTTAAAAAAATTTCTGGATTCATTTTTCTGGTGATTAGTTTCCATATCTTTGATTATATTACTCATATATTCTCGCTTCTGCTGTCTGACTATTTTTGTAGCCTCTTTACATTCATTTCTATAATGCTCTTCCTTTTGGATGTTATTGATGTCATTTAACCATACATGTCTGGCATTCTTCTTCCTAATGACTGCTTCTTCACATTTTTGATTGAACCATCTGTTCTTTCTATGCGTGGTTAACACACCGAGACATTCTTCTGCGGTAGATTGAATTGTATTCTTGATGTTCAACCAAGTTTGATCAACGCTTTCCTCCGAAGGGTTTTGCAGAGTTTCAAGTTTACATTTTATTTCATCTGTAAATTTCTCTTTGACTGTAATGTCTTGTAGTTTGTCTCTGTTATATGTTGGGTGTAATCTTTGTAATTTAGTATAGAAAGCTCTCTTAAGTTTTATTTTAAATTTTGCTCCAACGAGGAAGTGGTCACTGTAGCACTCAGCTCCTCTATAACTTCTGACTTGCTGTATGTTTGATGCATTTCTGTTGTTAATTAAAATGTGATCTATTTGATTATAGGTTCTCTTGTCACATGATTTCCAAGTTTGTTTGTGTATATCCTTTCTTTGTAGTTTGGTACTGCTAATCTGCAGTCCTTTGGCTTCTGCCAGGTTGATGACTCTCCATGCATTATCATTTGAAGTTGTATGTAGGCTTTCCATACCGGCCACTTTTTTATTAGTTTGCTCTCTACCTATTTTTGCATTGAAGTCTCCCAGCACAATCAGGATGTCCTGTTTGGGGGTTTCTTCTATGACATCTTCCAGATCATTTAATGGTGAAAAGCTTACCCACAATTCTAACCTATATAAACGTCTCCGGTTACTGCCACTCCACAAGCGCCTGCTTTTTAATAAGACCAAACTAATTCACAAAATCCTATTTCAAAATGCTCCAAGCTACCTTTGGCCATTGTTTAAATATAACGCTAGACATAGCGAACGACTAAATATACTTCATGTCCCTAAACCTAGGATAGACTTATATAAAACAAGCTTAGCATACTCTGCCGCTCAGTTGTGGAACAATCTTCCACAAGAAATCAAAGACACCAAAAATCATGATTCATATATTCGCAACCTGTTTGAACACTACCTTAGTACAGACTACATGCCCCCATAACAAATAACACAAAAAAGACAATAATGGTAACTTATCTCAAACGACAACTAGCCAAAAAACATTCCCTTATGTATGGCACGTTACACCCTCCTTAGGTATTTATAATGCCCATGTTAAACACTGCCTCAGTGAGTCATTTGTTATTGATTATTTTTCATGCGTTTTAATGTTCTTTTGTTGTCAAAAGTTGCTTCATAAGTGATGTTGAATGAAAGAATGTATGAGAGGAAATAGAGAAGAAGGGCAGAATGTCAGACGGGCCTGCGTGCCCAATTCTTAACCCTTTGAAAATAAAGACTTATTATTATTATTATTATTATAAAAGTCTTCTTTAATATCATCTTCTTTCTCTTCAGTAGGTGCATGTACATTAATCATCGTTATATTTTTCCATTTACCTTTTATTCGTAATTTACTAATCCTGTCATTAAAAGCTTTAAAGTTTAAGACGTTCCCCCATAACTCTTTTTTGATGACAAATCCTGTTCCTAATTCATGTTTATTTTTGGTGTTTCCTCCATATATTATAATCCTTCCATTTTGCTCTAAAGTACCCTCTCCTGGCCACCTTATTTCTTGAATTGCTGTTATATCCATTTGATATTCAACCAGCTCCCGGGTTAGTTCTTCGGCCGCTCAAGCTCGATATAGTGTCCGTACATTCCATGTTCCAAATCTCAAAAGTCCTTTGACGTTCCAAGGTCGTTGTCCAGATAAGTCAGTCCGATATCGAGGCTCATGTATTTGTTTCGTAACAAAGAAAGGTTTTTACAAAGGTAGGGATGTTAACCCCACGCTTCAACCCCCAACCTGGAGGACCAGGGTGTTTCTCATTGTCTGTTCTCTACCCTTTGACCTGTCCGGCTTGGGAGGCCCTGCTGGTAGCTACGCTACCGCCGGCATAGCTCTCAGGGTCATTGAGAAACTTACGCTCCCCCACCACGACAAGGTGGAAACACCATCGGGGGAGAACTCTTATTCTATATCCAGAATATTCCATTCTTGTCATTTTCGTTTGCCTTTATACCCAAACCGGCTCCGGGGAGTAGGATTATGAATGCAATTCGTAATCCCGCATACTGCGTTCAAAACATACAGCGGTCGATTTGGAAGCAGACCGATTTGCGTTTGTTTCCATTCGAAGATATGAATGCTGGTCGTCCAAAAAGTAATAGCAAACTACTGAATGCAACCAAGAAATCACAGACAAATAATGCTGAGGTAGACTGCTAAGTCCTGTAAAAGTACATGCAACTAACTTTGTTTAAATACCCAATCTTCTTTTGGAGTTTTTGTCGGATAGTTCTGCATGTTCTCTTGCAAATGATATTTTACAATACTTATATACACACGCGTTCGTGTGTCTTTGAGCTGATTTGTTCTACACCCAATTTCACATACATGTGTTGCCACTGGACATATGTAAGTTTTTATTAACCTGACAATGTGCCAGGTCTAAGTCAGAAATGACTGACCTACCGTATGACATTAGACGGCACTACCTGCTTTCTATTAGCGCTGAATGTTGGGCGGCGCTCACCAAACCCAACACCCCACATTGTGCCAACGGTTTCAGCCGGAGGAGTGCAATTAGGAGGGTAAAAAAAGCCTTACCCTAGTGCGAGGAAATGCAACATAAAAATTAAATGTCCTAAGCCCTAAGCCTTGGTCGGCAACTGGTCTAGGATGGAACCCTACAAGCGGACAGTTAGAGCATTGCTTTGCCGATCCGGCAGCGTCTGCAGCTTGTCTTGTTCCAGTATTGGTGTTACCTTTCCGCTGGAGTAAACTAGACAGGCCGAGAGAGTGATCGTGCTACATGGGCAACACATGGTCTCTAAAGTCAGCCCAGGCTTTGTGTTATGGAGAGGTATAACTCCATTTTACAAACTATCGTCTGTCAAGACGACAAGGTGACAGTCAGTCAGTGAGTACACTGACAACTGTTGTTCTGTCTTTTCTAATCCATTACGGTTTTAACTGCTTTAGTTTGCGTCCAGCAATGTGTCCTCTTCTGAGGCAGAACGAGTTCGTAAATGTATGTGACTGTGAAGTAAGTGATTATCACTTGGTGAAAGCTGGCACATTTGAGGGGGAAAAGAACAAGGTGAAGGCAGAGATGAAAATATCTAGATGTCTTGTCCACATGGCATGGTCAAGAGAAGAACACAGAGCCGATCCACGATTCCGATGATCTTGTTAGATGGCGAAACATGACCGCCCACGCTTATCACTGTGGCACATGATGATGAAGTAACTGACAAATGCGTGGTGCGTTACTTGGTACGTAAAGAGTTTACATTACTTATATTCCGCCCGGTGTAGTATGTTATTATTATGATGCCTACAGAGTTTATTATCATCATCATCATCTTGTACCGTGCCGATAAGCGAGGGCCGTCATATTTCGCCATTTCATACGATCATTAGAGTCGTGGATCAGCCATGTGTTCTCGTCTCGACCATGCCACGTGGCGGAACCATCCATGTATTTACTTATCTGCCTTCACCCTGTTCTTTTTCCCACAATCTTGCCAGTTGTCAGTTGTCACCAAGTTCTCCAGGTTATTTCTTATCATAACCTGCAGAGTTAACATTACTTAACAATGCCCAGATTAGTATGTTGTTATTTCGTACTTAGCTAACATTACTTACATTCCGTCCCTCGTAGTATGTTGTTATTTCGTACTTAATGAGTAAACATTATTTATATTCCGCCCCGAGCTGTATGTTATTATTTAGTACTTACTGTGTTATCGTTGCTTATATTACGCCCGCTCTTGTATGTTGTTATGTTTACCTGCTGAGTCACATTAATTATTTTCCACCCCGAGTTGTAGGTTATTATTTAGTACTTATTATGTTAACATTGCTGTGTTGCATGTTGTTATGTTTACCTGTTGAGTTAACATTACGTATATTCTGTGCTTTTATATGGATGTGAAGCGTGGACAATGAGCAGTCAGGCTGAAAAACATCTGATGGCTGTAGAGATGTGGTTTCTGAGGAAAATGCAAAGAATACCATGGACAGCCAGAAATACCAATGAACAAGTCCTTCAAGAAACAAATGAAGATCGTAAATTGATTAGAGAAATTAGACGTAGACAGTCAAAATTTTTTGGGCATGTTATGAGAAGAAATGGATTGGAGAATTTGGTGACAACTGGCAAGATCGAGGGGAACAGACCAAGGGGAAGACCTAGAAGCAAGTACCTGGATGGCTTGGCCACGTGGCATGGTCGAGACAGAAACACGGAGCTGATCCACGACTCTGGTGATCGAGTGAGATGGCAGAACATGACCGTCCACGCTTACCGGCATGGCACATGATGGATGGATGGATATTCTGTGCCCTGCGTAGTATGTCGTTATTTGGTTGTCAGAGTGTAGACAACATCACGATAGGCCGACAGCAGCTGATATCCATCTTCTCAAATTTATCATCATTAAACACAATAAAAGCCGGTCTCCCTGGCGAAGATGTTAAGAAAGCTGTTCGTAATTCAGCATACTCACGTACGAAACGCAGCTGCGCGAGATTCGGCAGCGGATCGCGTTGCGTTGGTTTCTTACGGAAGGTATGCAAGCCGGTCATTCAGAAAGCAATGGCAAACTACTGAACGTAACGCTTGCCAAGACATCAACCCCAGCGGAAACATGCTGGTGTTGACTGCAATTTCCTGTAAATAGGATATGCAACACACACACACACACACACACACACACACACACACACACACACACACACACAAACACACAAACACACACACATACAATAAAACAGTAAGAAGAAGTCCCGTAGTACTACTGTCGGTATACGAGGTGTTTATACATTTTGTAGGCCTAAGTACACGCAGGAATAGGTGGTCAATCTTTACCTCTTGTAGCGGACGTCAAGCGCAGGCACCGAACTCTCACCCAATCGTGCTCATAGCATTGTGAGCATAGCTTCGTGGCCGCTAAAATATATTATCGTGATAGTGATCATCTTCAGAGTCCATGCTGCTGTGATACACACTGGCATGGGAGTCACTCTAGAGCAGTGGTTCTCAACCTTGTTTGGTACATGACCCCTTCACCATAAGTTCAGAATGTCATTCACTTCCTATAGTATTTCATCCTTATAAATTCCACCCGCCCCCCCCCCCCCCGCTCCTACACAGTATAAGTAAACATGGAAGCTAAATTTAATAACACATACTATAACAAGTCTATTCTTCTACATAAAACATAATTTGAGGGTCTACTTAAGTTATAAAACGAATGTCAGAGTGGCGAGAAGTACAGAACCGTAAAGTATGGAGGGGAAAACAATATTAACTAATCGGCTCTTGTTATCAATTATCAGTTATCAGTTGGGGTATATTCGTTGCACTCCGGACATGTCCATAGGTGCTCAGATCCTCCCCCCAGCATATGCATCAGCGTCCGGTGGCTAATAGTGCCAGTTCTGTGTTGATTGACGAGGCACTTTGTTTTCCCGATGTACCTCTCGCGTCTGGCTGTGCCGATTCTTACTCCCAGGTCTTTCATCCCGGACAGCGATGTGGAATCACTGACGTCAAAATCCTCTGTTCTCGCCAAATCTTTAAGGACGTTAATAACATCGGCACGATCCATGGGCTGGCCATCTACAGGGGGTGCAGAGCCAGCCAGTTTGTCAGCTCGTTCATTTCCCTCGACTCCCGCATGTCCAGGGACGAAGATGAAGGTGACTTTACGGACAACAGACTTCCGCAGCGATTCAGTCCACTGTCTACGTACAGATCCAGCTTCGACCTTCCGAATCATGCTCATTGAATCACTTAGTACACACACGTTGGTATAATGCTGTGATTCCAGCCATATGAAAGCCTGTGTAACTGCCATCACCTCCATCGTCATGCTGCTCGTGGTCATAGAGTGGGCACCACTGGATTCTTGAACGGTTCGGCCCGCTGAACGGGCTGTAAATGCCCACGCACTTCTCTGCTGCTTTACAACAGATCCATCTGTATAGATGAGCACTTCGGGGCTATCTGAGTGTTCATAGATGAGCGCGTTAACCTCTGCATTGACAGCGGCAGGGTTCTGCTCTCTGCACCGTCTGTCGAGTGTGATAATGCAGGAGAAAGTGCACTTAAAGGCTGGAGGCACCGGCACCCATTCCTTGCCGGGGTTGATACTGGTAAGACTGCAGACCTGTCTGACGACATCTTCCGCCCGACCCATCCATGATTTGCCCCTCTTTAGCCTGTCACCCTTTTCTCTGAATATAGCGTCATGCAGAGGGTGCTGCTCATCTGCACTTATTTTTAAGTATGCACGAGCTCTCCAGATCTTGATCCTGTGTTCCATTGTCGGGAAGTCAAGGAGGTATCTCATTGCTACACAGCTGGTGTCTCTCGTGCAGCCCAAAATGATGCGCATGGCTTCGTTTTGTACCTTTTCGAGTCTTCCAATCTGTGTAGGGCTGACAGTGAGGATGGCCAGGGCATGCTCGATGCGTGAAAGTACAAGTCCTTGGAACAGAAGTATTAGCAGTCTTTGCTCGATATTGGCAGTCGCCATGACTCTCATTGCTGACAAACCTTTTCGAGCCTTCGTTATGACACAATCGACATGATCTCTGAAGGACAGGCTACGATCAAGCCTCACGCCAAGATATATATATATATATATATATATATATATATATATATATATATATATATATATATATATATATATATATATCTTGGCGGCTCTTGTATTAACGCGATCTTAAAATAATCTTAATTCCCCCCTGGAAACCCTAAATTTATACCGGTTGGGGGGGGGGGGGGGGAGAGAGAGAGAGAGAGAGAGAGAGAGAGAGAGAGAGAGAGAGAGAGAGACAGAGACAGAGAGAGAGAGAGAGAGAGAGAGAGAGAGAGAGAGAGAGAGAGAGAGAGAATTCCCCACCGGTTCAGAACCACTGTACAAGAACAAGTCTAGACGTCTACATAAAACGTGATTTGCAGGTCTACTTAGGTTACGAAACGAATTTCAGAAGAGCAAGAAGTACAGAACCGTAAAGTATGGACGGTTCTTGTATTAACGCGATCTTGAAGTAATCTTAACTCCCCTCTTCCCCCCCCCCCGCACCCCCACCTGGAAACCTCAAAATCCCCCTCCCCCAGTGCTCTAGAGCTTTGCCGGCATAGTGGTCTTGTGTTCAAATCTCCATTGAGGCAGTGATTTGTTACAATCGACTTGGACTTCCATATCGTTCCAGCCTAAAATGGATAAAGAAAGTATGATGGGAAATAAAGTTGACTAGCTCGATATTGTTTATAAACATCATGGGATTTTCTCCATATACTAAATATGGTTCAGGGCTTGTAGAATAGTTGTTTACTAACTTGTTCTGCAAGTTAAATCTTATATACTCACGTTTCTTAGACAGTTTCATTTTCTAATGTGACATCTGTATATTCTTATAGTCTCTCCCCCTGATGGCACAGCTCTGTTATTTCGCGTGTCGTCTCTTTAGTCTTATATTCCCCCATGTTACTTGCACATATTTGTTTCTGGGGCGCTAGCTCGTCTTAAACTCAAGCATAGTCCATAAACACTACTTCTAGTAGCATTGGAATGTTGCGTGTGAATTAGCTTTCCCTATTACTAGTGCCCCTCGCCATCATGCGAGACTACAACATTTTATTCTAACTGTCCGGTGGAGGGGTTGACCTCCTTACCTCGGCATCAGCACATCGGATGTTTTAGAACGCTCGATCCTATCCATTCGTCCATGCTGACCTCCGCTTGAGCAGTTTGATCTGTCATGTGCTGTCCGTGTTGGCCACTCAAGATAAAGGAGTTATACCAGCAAACAAGATTATACAGGAAACTAGAGAATATACATGGCAATGCAGACATCAGAGAAGAAAAAGGACTGAAGATTCATTACTGTACATACAACACCACAGTGAGCAACAATCTAACACACACACACACACACACACACACACGCACGCACACACGCACGCACGCACGCACACACACACACACACATACACTACAATACATACATCGCTACTATATATAACTGCATACACTACAGTACCAACGCTACAAACCAAAGTACGCACAACGCTACAAGCATGAGTACGCACAACGCTACAAACATGAGTACGCACAACGCTAAAATCTAACACAGAATATAAATGCCGACTGGTCGATAGCGTTTTTAAAGTAGATGAGCAGTTAGGTCCCCTTATAAGATCTGTTAGAAGATTGAGTCCCCTTTCACTGGAAATCAGTTTTCCCTCAGATTGAAGAGTTCAGAGAAATATTTCAGGCGATCTATTTTTTTTTTTTTACCAAAGGGTTGGGAAGAAAATATAATTTGTATAGGATCTACGCAGTGTGAACTCGACGAGAGGAAAATGTATAACCCTATTCTCAAGTAAATCTTTTATGTGCTCGACACGTTGTGATTGGAAAAGTTGCATAAAAATTACTCATTGCTTCATCGCGAATTGCTTACAGACGTTATTCTGGCCTCTGATGAGAGTGGGTAACCTGGTTGCGCCCATATTCATTTAAATAATTACAATGAATATTAGTTCTGCCCGTGGACAGTAGTGACAGGCTCTGGGATGCATGTTCGTGGATGAAATCTTGTTGAATGTTGTACATGCACAGAGTGTCCTTCGAGTGTTTATGTTGTACGTAAAATGTTGAGGTTTGTCTATTGTAGCCGAGGGGAACTACGTTGTTATATGTCAAACCCAAAGTGGGTTCAAAGGTGGGTTATTAAATCAGTTTGAGCTGAGAAGTGTCGGTTACAATTATAGAAGTGGGACATCGACTTTCGACTTGACGGAGATAATTTGAATTTTAATTCAATTTCGATCAGCACGTCTTAGGGTATAGCTTTCTAGATTCTTCATAGATGAAAAGAACGCTGTCGGCAATGTGACAACGTCAAGTAGAGTGATATCCAGCAATTTTCTCTCAGTTTTCGAATCCAGTACAATATTTCTTTATTGAGACTATCTTTCTGTTTTGATATGTCGCTTTTAATTCACTGCGATGTCATTTGCATTAATGAGTTTTCCCCATAAATGATTATCTATTGCAGTAGCACATATGAAATTTGATAAATACCGGCTTTCCTGGTCATATAACAAATACGGTCTTTTTTTTTTTTGTCTGTTGCCAATGTCACAGCAAAGTACTTAAGATTCTAAAGCCAGCCTGCAAAAAATAAAAGTCTACATCTTTCATTGTATCTTTATACTTGATCACCATCAGTTTCCTTTGGCAGCTAGAATAGATATAATTCAGTTTCTATGTGTGACAGCCGTCTGCTAATTAGTTTTCGCAATATATTACATATCTCTACTGTGCGCTGTTTGCTTTTCGCAATATATTAGACATCTCATTCGTTGGCTGTTTAGTTTA
The DNA here is from genome assembly GCA_014155875.1 of Cepaea nemoralis. Classification (NCBI taxonomy): domain Eukaryota; kingdom Metazoa; phylum Mollusca; class Gastropoda; order Stylommatophora; family Helicidae; genus Cepaea; species Cepaea nemoralis. Next base: position 152,128 of record JACEFZ010000657.1, read on the forward strand.
CTCAATACAGTCCACATTCCAACCGTACGCTGTTTAGTTTTCGCAATACAACACACATCTCAGCCATTCGCTGTTTAGTTTTTACAATGCAATACACATCCCAACTGTACGCTGTTTAGGTTTTCTCAATATAGTACACATTACACCAGTACGCTGATTACTTTTCGCAATACAATACACATCACAACGTTTAGCTTTCGTTATATACTACACAGCCGGTCTCCTTATCAAAGGGATAACAACTTATTCCTTAATCCCGTATTTCTACGTGAGGAACACAGCCGCGCAAAATTCGGCAGCGGATCGAATCGGGATTTGTGAGCCGGTCGCTCAGAAAGCAATGGCAAACTACTGAGCGTAATCTTGCCAAGAACATCTACAACAGCTGAAAAATGCTGGTGTTGACTGTAACGTCATGTAAGGGATATGCCACTTTAAAAACAAAATACTAGAGATCATTTGAAAGAATAATTAATGATCTTTCAAATATATACATTTAACTTATAACAGATGATGCACCTTCTCAGCAACAATTTATCAGACTGGATTTCTCGAAATAGAATCACAGTTATTGTCTCTATTGTTGTTTTCATCCTCAGCATCATTATCGCCTCCTTTTTCTCCTTCGTCATCGTTGATTCATTGCCACCGGCGTCGATGTTTCTCTTGTCTTCATTCTTTTCGTCTGCTACTGCTCCTCCTCCTTTTCATTCCGTGTCATGTAGAGGATATGCAACTTCAACTGTATAAACATCATATTGGAATTCGTGCTTTCTAGAAAACTACACGGCATTCAGTTTTTGTAACGTTTAATCTTTCTTTCTTTGGTCCTTTACTGCTCTGTGCCTTAGGCATCGCAGGCTTGTTTGATGATTGGTTTACGAAATAGAGCTCGCTCGTTCGTTGGGTATGCTGAGATGTTGTGAATTCTTTAGGGTGTTAATGTCTCCGCCGATCCATCTTTTTCGTGGTCTTCCCCTGACTCTGTATGTTTCCCTTGCCATGGTGTATGCTCTTGCTGCTGGCGACATTGGGTTCATTCTCACTATGTGGCCTACCCAGTTAAGCTTTTGTCTGTAAATGAATTTAACAACTGGTGTTGCTCCACCTGTTTTATAGATCTCCTCGTTTCTAATATGGCATTGTTTTCATTTGTTAGTTGCTTTTCTCAGGCATCTTATTTCACATGTAGTGAGTTTTCTTTTTTGTTCTTTAGTTAGTGTCCATCTTTGGCACTGATAACACAACGTTGGGATAAAAATTGCATTTATAAATAATGTTCTTCTTAAGTTCCATGGGGATAGCTGGATGTTTCGGGATGGATGTAATTTTATATGTAACATTATTGGCTTGTTTAATTATTGTATCCATCTCTCTATCTAATCTGTCATCTGATGTAAAGATGCTCCCAAGAAACTTGAATTCGTGTACTTGTTTTAGCCTTTTGCCTTTCATGATAATCCTAAATGTAAAATGCCACAAGGCAGACAGCAAAGTGTTTATCGCTGCCCTACCGAGGCTCCTCAAAAATGCATGTTTAAATTTAATAATTTAATTGAATCATTATATCCTGATTAGCCATCAGCTGTAAGACTAGCCGGTGAAACACAAACCTGGTTTGGGGTGCCTCACTCTGAGGCACTCTGACCCATATATGTTCTATATATGCAGAAAATGCAACGCCAAAAGTCAAAAAAATATAAGAATAGAGACAATTTTAATCTGTTTGTAATTGGTGGAAATTCATTTATACAGCTTAGATATACATATTACACGTTTCTCCTGTCCTATAGTCATAAACTAAACTTTTAAATATAATAAACTTTAATAATAAACTTTTAGTCAGGTCTTAGTCAGATATGACTGAGCTACCGTATGACAGTAGACGGTACTACCTGCTTTCTGTCAGCGCCGAATGTTGGGCGGCGCTTACCAAACCCGACACCCCACATTGTGCCAACGGCTTCGGGCGGAAGAGCGCAATTGGGAGGGTACTAGCTTTATCCTGGTGCGAGGAAATGCAACCCAAAGACAAAATAAGTCATGGCAGGGCAGACCAGGCCCTAAGCCTTGGTTGGCAGCTGGTCTAGGATCGAAGCTTCGATAGGCGGACAGTTAGAGCATTGCTTTGCTGATCCGGTAGCTTCTGCAGCTTGTCTTGTTCCAGATTATAGGTGTCAACTTTCCTCTGGATTGAACTAGGCTGGCAGAGAGAGGGATCATGCTGCATGGGCAACACATGGTTTCTTTATTTTAGCCCAGGCTTTGTGCTATGGAGAGGCAATAACTCCATCCCTGGTCTTAACCGGTCTCGGAATCAAAGCGAGAGGCAACTGTTACGGGTTATAAGTCCTTGTCAGTTGGCGTAGACATGGGGCGCCACGCGTTGCCTCTGATGGTGGGAGACACCTACAGGTGTCACTGATCAGCTACCGCCCGCCTCATGCTGGGCAGCCCCCAGCCAATTGGGTGCTGTTCCGCCACAGCCTGCCTGCTTCAATGGGTGCTTGGGGCTAGGGCAAAATCTGAATCGCAGGCTGTGGCGGAAACCAATGCACCAGGTACTAATAAAAAGAATAGAAACCTCAACCTGGAACGTGAGAACCGTGTGTCCAGGATTTTCCACTGACTTGACAAATATTGACGATGTGAGAAAAACGGCTGTGATTGATGCTGAACTCAATCGTCTTAACATTGATATTGCTGGCCTGCAGGAGACTCGCCTCGCTGAGGAAGGGTCACTCAGGGAAAACAATTACACCTTTTTTTGGAAGGGAAGAGGGCAGGCAGAAAAAAAGGCAACATGGTGTGGGCTTTGCAGTGAAGAATTCGCTACTGGGAATGATTGATATCCCAGCTGGAGGTAATGAAAGATTATTATCACTGCGCCTGGCAACCTTTTGTGGATTTGCCACCATTCTCACTGCATATGCACCGACACTCGCTTCCTCTGATGATGTGAAGGATACGTTCTATGAGCAGCTAGACTCTGCGATCAAGGCAGTTCCAAAATCCGACTACATTTATATGCTCGGTGATTTCAATGCTCGTGTGGGCAAGGACTCGAGTTCATGGCCAGTGTGCCTTGGAAAATACAACATCGGTCGCATGAATGATAATGGGCAAAGGCTGCTGGAGCATTGCACTAGAAATGACCTATATATTACAAACTCCTTTTTTAAAACAAAAGAGATGCATAAGGTCACATGGAAACATCCAAGATCCAGCTATTGGGATCAGTTGGACTTCATTATCACACGGAGACAACATCTGAACCATACATCATTAACTCGAAGTTACCACAGTGTTGGCTGTGATACAGATCATTCTTTGGTTGTTGCAAGGGTTAGACTGAGACCAAAGAGAATCTACACAGCTAAACACAAGTCTAGCCCCAGGATTAATATTACTAACACTCATGATCCTGGAAAGTGCTTTGAATTTCAACAGCAACTTGAAGACGCTTTCAATGATACATCAGAAAATAGTATAGTAAATGATAAATGGAGTAAACTTAAGGAAACTATTTATAAAACAGCTGTAGGGGTTTACGGCACTGTGGATCATAAGAGGCAGGACTGGTTTGCGGCAAAAAGCCAGATACTGCAGCCCTTGATTGATAAAAAGAAGATAGCTCTCTTAAGAAACAAGGAAAGACCAACGCGTAACACTCTGAGTGAGCTGAAGCAATCGAGGAAGGATGTACAAAAGGCTGCCAGGCAGTGTGCGAATGACTACTGGATCAAGTTATGTGAGTCCATTCAAATCGCAAGTGATAAGGGAAACATCAGAAGCATGTATGAAGGGATAAAGAAAGCCTGTGATCCAATGATCAAAAGAAGTGCACCGCTGAAAACCTTGACTGGAGAAATCATCACTGATAAGAAACAGCAGATGGATAGATGGGTCGAGCACTATTTAGAGCTTTACTCAAGTGAGACCAAGCTAGCGGATGATGCCCTCAACGCCATAGAGGCCCTGCCAACTCTTGACCACCTGGACACACTTCCCACTATAACAGAAGTTAAGTGTGCTATAAATGAGCTTGCATCTGGCAAGGCTCCAGGTAAGGATGGGATTCCAATAGAGGTAATCAGGAGTGGGCAAGACACACTCGCTCTACAGATCCACCAGCTAATAGAGCTATGCTGGCGAGAAGGACAAGTCCCACAGGATTTCAAAGATTCAAACATCATAACGCTGTACAAGAACAAGGGAGATCAGAGCGACTGTAACAACTATAGGGGTATCTCACTTCTGTGTATTGTTGGAAAAGTATTTGCCAGAATTGTCCTGCGCAGACTTCAAGTCCTGGGAGATCAAGTCTACCCCGAATCACAGTGCGGCTTCCGTCAGAACCGGTCTACCATTGATATGATATTCTCATTGCGACAGATGCAAGAAAAATGCCTGGAACAAAATCAGCCACTGTTTATTGCCTTCATTTACCTCACAAAGGCATTCGATTTGGTCAGTCGTGAGGGTCTGTTCAAAGCACTAAAGAAGATTGGCTGCCCACCAACTCTTCTGTCCATTGTGGAATCGTTCCACACAGGCATGAAGGGTATAATCAAGTTTGATGGCTCAACTTCAGAAGAGTTTGAAATCAAGAGTGGAGTTAAGCAAGGTTGTGTACTAGCCCCCACCCTCTTTGGGATATACTTTTCACTTCTACTGAAATATGCCTTTCTTGATCAGGATGACGGTATATACATTCACTCACGCTCAGATGGTGGCCTCTATAATGCTCAGAGATTGAAGGCCAAGACCAAAATTAGCAGGGTACTAATCAGAGAGTTGCTTTTTGAGGATGATGCTGCGATTACGACCCACTCTGAGTAAGAATTACAACATCTACTATCTGCATTCTCCAATGCTTGTTCTGAATTTGGTTTAACAATTAACAAAAAGAAGACACAGATTATGTCACAAGGTGCACATGGTGTACCATCAATCTTTATTGACGACGCCGAACTGGAGATAGTAGACCATTTTACATATCTAGTATCAGAGGTAAATAGCACATTATCCCTCGATCAGGAAATCAACATCAGGATTGGCAAGGCAGCAACAACAATGAACATGTTAGCAAAAAGAGTCTGGAAGAACAGGAAGCTTACTGCCAAAACAAAAGTCCTCGTCTACCAAGCCTGTGTCCTTAGTACTCTTCTTTATGGCAGTGAAACCTGGACAACTTACTCACGCCAAGAGAAACGTTTAAACAGCTTTCATATGCGGTGTCTGCGAAGAATACTTGGTATTAAGTGGCAAGACAAAATCACAAATACTGAAGTATTGGAAAGATCAGGTTGTGTGACGGTGTATTCCATGCTCAGTCTTCGTAGACTTAGATGGATAGGACACGTTAGGAGGATGGATGATGGTAGAATACCAAAGGACATAATTTTTGGTGAATTACAGACGGGTAGGAGATCTCAGGGTCGGCTTCTATTACAATACAAAGATGTGTGTAAGCGGGACATGATTGATACAGGCATTGATAATGCACATTGGGAGCACGTCGCCGCTGAACGTGTTGCATGGAGGGCAACTATCAGAAATGGAATAAAGACAAAGGAGAAAATGATTGCAGATAAAGCACACACAGAGCGTGAGAGACGTAAGATGGTGCAAAATGGTGGAAGTGACCATGTTTTCACATGCACCTACTGTGGGCAAACATTTGCAGCAAGAATTGGCCTTACCAGCCACACTCGCCACCGCCATGGATCGTAGTTATTAAGCCTTTTTGAAGCACAATGTACCAAACTATCGTCTGTCAAGAAGGAAAGGTGCCAATGATAGTCATAAAGAATTAGAAGAGCCGATCCTGTCAGATAAGAAAATTAGAAAAATTCAAGACTAATTATGTATACTTAAGTGAAACCAAAATAATGTCAACGGACAACACCAATATGCCAACCAATGAAGAAATTGAAAATGTGACAAACTGAATACTTTGGCTCCATAATTAATAGTAATGGAGGCTTTCCAAACGAAGTCAGAGATGCGTACAAACGAACAAACTTTATTTTCAAAGGATTGAGATTTGGACAGGCAGGCACTCTGCATTTCTAATCTCTCTGCTTTCATTATTTCATCCACAATCACTTATGATGCAAATTTCAGATAACAAGGACAACAACAGAAACAATATGCATACGGTAGACAGGCCTAGAAAGGCACAAGTTAAACAGTTTTTTTTTTTTTTTTTTTTTGCCTATCCCTTATGGGACGTTGCAGTCAACACCAGCATTTTTCAGCTGTTGTTGATGTACTAGGGATGTGTTACGTTCAGTAGTTTGCCATTGCTTTCTGAACGACATGCTCCCATACCAGCACGTTATAACACAACGCGACACGGTCCGCTGCACAAATCGGTCGCAGCTGAGCTTCGAACGCCTGGTACCCGGCTCACGAACCGCGTTCGCAAGCCTTTAGCCAGGGAGCCGGCTGAACAGTGCCGAGGACCTATTCCACAACACCAGCAAACAAGTTATACTAACATCGCTGGAAACATGAACCTTTCCTATGGCTACATACGGATGTAAGTCACTGACCCTGTCGAAATAACTATAGAAGCATGTTGGAGATTTTACTCTTAAGTGTTATCGAAAAGTTTTTGTAATGTATCGTTAACCTAGAAGATGAGACATTCTGAAAAAGATCTGAAAGTCGAAGAAAACTGTTTATCGATGACCAATAGATGAAACATACTGAAATTCTAAAAGATCTGAACATAGAAGAAAAATTATATCGTGGACAAAGAAATTTTACACTACCGAAATTATAATGGACCTAAAAATCTAAGAAAACTGGATATCGTAGACCAAGAAGATGACAAAATTAAAATTCTAATAGACCTGAAAATCTTTTAAAATATGTGGATTTCGTGGACAAATAAGATGACAAATACTAAAACTCTAATAGACCTGAACATCGAAACAAACTGGCTCATAATCAAATCATGTCTCGGAAACTGAAATACGTTGGCCACGTTGAACGTCACAGAGCCTTAAGAGAACACCGACATGAGGCATATATCATGAACCTGTGTGGCTGTGGGATGTCTAGGACGTCAGGCACACTAACTGGTTCAGCTCGCCCTCACAGAATGTCCCATGCCATACAAAGAAATGAAAGAAAAAACTCCATGTGGGCGACCAAACATGTATTTCTCTCGGACACCACCCCGTTGTGACGTGAGCGCACGAGAATTGGAAGCGGTTCAAGTCGCGCCAGTGACTTATAAGAGTATGGAGCCGGTCGCTCAGAAAGTCGGGGCGTGCTGATGAACGTAATCTAGCCTAGGAATCAACATACAGCTGAAAGATGCTGATGATGGCCGCAATATCCTGAAACAGGATGGAAACGCGGAAAAAAACCACCACGTTGTGCAGAGATGTCCTCATACACTCCCATGTTTAGCATCCACCACTCCGATGGCGAGTGTATCGTGGATTATCCAGCCTTCCAACCTGGGCCGGCTTTGGATACATCTCCCTATCAGAGAAGATCAAACTAATTGCCCAACAGTTTATAATGTCATTTCTATCTGCTTCAGCAGCATGCTCACCTCATCCAGTCTGCGTCATTGTTCCATTACCCCTACCACGTTCAACCTCAAAAGAGAAGTTATAATTAGGGCCCAACCCTGGCTTGGATTAATAATCCGGTGACATAATATATAATCAGCCATATTTCGAATATTAATTAAAAATGGTTCTTGATGTAAATATCTGGATGCCTTGGCAACATGGCATGTTCGAGACACGAACATTGAGCTGATCCACGACTCTGGTAATCGTGCGAGATGGCGAAACATGACTGCCCACGCTTATCGGCATGGTACGTGATGATGATGTTGTCTATAAGAGGTAATGACTTGTATAATCCAGTCGGACACTCTAGCACCAACAAATATTCCTGCCCTATGTCTAAGTCTACATAGCTGCTCTGTATTTTCTTCTGTCCGCTGATAGCAACCAAACAGCCATTCTGTCTCACACCAAGTCCTTAGTCTACCGCTTTGTTTTCGTCTTGACCTGGCACAAAGCCTAGCTCTTCCCTCAATCTATTAAGTCATCTAACCTTTGTCGTGCGTCTAACGCGAGCCTTTGTTCAGATGTAATGTAGCCATTAACTCTGTAACTAGTGTAGGCTTTAACTAGGGTCCATAAGACAGGAGAGGTGGTAGGAGGGTGCATGAGGCAGGAGTAGAGGTAGGAGGGTGCCTGGGGCAGGAGAGGTGGTAGGAGGCTGCATGAGGTAGGAAAGATGCAAGGGGTGCATGAGGTATGAGAGGTGGCAAAAAGATATATGGGGCAGGAGACATTGCTTGAGATCGAGAGGCTTTCTGGTGGGCCTTTATTCGAGCGACGTTCTGCAACGGATCTACTGTGCAACGATGATGATAACTTTAACCCACGCAGCAAACAGTCATCAATAGGATCAAATCTTCTAAGAGGGGAAACTTTCAAAGTAATTTTGCAAATGTTGCGATAATCTCTGGAATGTTGCCAGTGCACAAGAATTCCTCTTTTCTAAGCTTTTTATTCTCCATTAAGTCCTCTGTTATTCAGAGAAAATGCGGGAGGCAACCACAGATTAGCTAGACCCGAACATAGCAATCCCTTTATATCCTGACTTGTTTCATTTTATGTCAAATTTTCTATCAGGTTCATTCATGGACGAGCAGCGATGTAGTTTATAAAGAAACCATTTCGTGTTCATCCTTTGATACTTTTTAATGCAGAAATAAAATGGAGCTATTAACGTAAAGGTCTGAGAGAGAGCAAGAAAGAAGAAAAAAGGTAATGCCGAAATACATACACACTCCCGCCTTGATATCTGTTGCAATTAGCCGGGTTTCAAAAGCCAAAGCCGTAGAGATGGGATCTATAAAGTTTTAGATAATAAATTGGCTATGAAAGTGACACTTTTACAGCTAGCCATGCAGGACGTGTGGTAATGAATATATTTTCTTGTTCTGCCTTGTATCCGTTATTTGGACATAGAGTTACAATCACGTCACTCGAGGCCAGCATGACCCAATGGATAAGAGTATTCTTTTCTTATACATCCGGTGTGCTGATGCCGAATTAGCGGGTTCACTCCCTACAACGGTCAGCTGAACTAAAATGTTGACTTCTCGTTCTTGACTTGATGACGTGAATTACAAGTCTCTCTGAAGTCGGAGTCGGTTTGCTTTTCGGCGAGGGACACTGGTAATAGGGAAAGCTAATCCTCATGCACAAATCAGTCCAGTGCACTAGATATGGTGGCAAGTGTGTGAACTACGCTTGATTTCAAACTTATGTAAAGAACCCCCTAACAATACAATCAACTTACTCCAAGCTGTTCTATATGGTACTGTTTCCTGCAGCATGCTCTATTTCTCCCCATATCGCTTATCTCTGTCGGTAATTCACATCCACGTTACACCTCTCCATAGCAGACAGCCTAGGCTGAATTATAGAAACCGTGTGCTGCCCATGCAGCATGATTGCTGTCTCGGCCTGCCTAGTTTACTCCAGAGGAAAGGTAACACCAATACTTCTGGAACAAAACAAGCTGTAGAAGCTGACGGATCAGCAAGGCAATCCTCTAACTGTCCGCCTGTCGAAGCTTCGATCCTAGACCAGTTGCCAACCAAAATTAAGGCCTGATCTGCCCTGCCATGATATTTACATTTTAGGTTGCATTTCTTCAGTTCAGTTCAGTTCAGTCGTGGTTCCAACATCACAGCAACGGGTCGTCCCCATTATGCTCCGTTCCTGTACCTGTGAATATCACATAAAATGTTCCTCACTTTCCCATGTGAAAAGTGGAAAAGACAGGAGTTACGTACGCGGTTCGTGATCCCGCATACTCGCTTTCGAAACACAGCTTCGCACGATTTGACAACAGACGGCGTCGTGCTGGTTATTTTACGAAATGGTATGGGTGCCGGTGGTTCAGAAAGCAATGGCAAACTACTGAACGTAAACTTGCCAATACATCAACAACAGCAAAAGTAATGATGGTGTTGACTGCAAACGTCCTGTAAAGGATAGGCAACCAACTTATTTATCATCAGCATCATCATCATGCAGTGCTTTGCCGGCTGGCGTGGGCGATCATGCTTCTTCCGACATTACGATCTCCGACGTCATGGATCAATTCGTGTGTTGACTCCTTGCCTTGCTGTGACACAGGACTGTCATGAATCTCTTGCCTTTCTCTATCTTTCTTTCCACGAATCTTTCCGGCTGTCACAACATGTTCCAGTTTGTGTCTTCTCATAACGTGGTCAAACAACGATGGCTGCCTCTTTCTAATCTCTACCTCTTTCTATAACTCCTCTAAGCGAATGAATACTTATGAATTTGCTCTGGTGTTGTCTTTGTGGCCTCAGGATTTCAACAAACAATTGCCTTCGGACTCAGTATGTCGGTATTATGGAACTGTGTTCACTACACATCAGAGACGCTGACGCTACAGCGATTCATTTCATTCATTTATTCAGTAGCATGTCCTTTGCAGAACCTCGCTCCCATGACAATCTTCTGGAAATCTGCTCGGTCATAAGCAAAATGTACCGTGTCCGATACATCCATCTGGAGATCATCTGCCACATCCTGCTCCCATCTTCTCTTTGGTTTTCCTCTTCCTCTCTTCCCGGACATATACACCTCCATTATTGTTCTTATTGCGTTCTCCATTATTGCGTGACTTTTCACATGACAAACATATTGTAATTTTCTTTGTTTTCTACTGAGATTAGAAGAAACAAAACAAACTGCAACAAAATGCCGACAATGTGTGGGAGATCCACACTGAATTTCTAACAACCAGAAGCTATTGTTTACGTTCGAAGTGTCACCTTGTTTTCTATTTCTGTTTCAGGAGTAGAAGCATAGAATTTTAATCGAGATCTACTTCCGCCATCTTTATCGAAGCAGCATTCCAAACTTACCCCGCTGTTACATGTACTTTTTTTCAGCGTATCTTCTTCTTCTTCTTCTTCTTCTTCTTCTTCTTCTTCTTCTTCTTCTTCTTCTTCTTCTTCTTCTTCTTCTTCTTCTTCTTCTTCTTCAGCGTTAAGGTTCTTTGCTGCAGATACAATCCGTCTCCATTCGTCTCTCTATCCCTATTCATATAATCGCAAATTATTCGAACACTATCTCAGTACGGATTATCTTCCCCCTTAATAATAGAAATAATAATAATAATAATAATAATAATAATAATAATAATAATAATAATAATAATAACAAAACCCTAGTATAACAGCCAGTCCCCTTTTGGTAGGCCAGTATATTCCACATCGCTAATAACAAGTGTCACACCATTAGCTAATATTACTGAGTCGTGTAGTTTTGATGTTCGCATTTTGCCCCTGCCTTTATAATGCATATCTTTTATATTGTTGCTGTTCTCTGTTAGCCTTGAATGATGTGTGAATGAAATAATGTATGAAAAAGAGTGATAGAAGGGCAGAATGTTAGACGGGCCTGCTTGCCCAATTCTTAACCCTTTGAAAATAAAATTTGTTCGTTCGTTCGTTCGTTCTCTGGTTGACTTTCTCTTGCCAGTCGTTGATTCCAAGTGCTTGTAGGTCTGTATATATATTATCTCTCCAACGTCTTCTTGGTCTACCTCGGGGTCTACGGTCATTTATTTCCTGAGTGTAAGCGAGTTTTGTTTCCCTATTGTCTTCCATTTTTTCTATATGCCCCAGCCATTGTAGTCTATTAGCCTTCATGATGCCAATGATTAACGGGGACTTAAACAGATCATAAATGTCTTTGTTACTTCTTCTTTTCCACTCTCCACTTTGTGTATCCCTAATGGGTCCAAAGATGTGTCTTAAAACTTTGTTCTCAAAGGTTTGTAACAAGGCTTCGTCTCCTTTCGTTGTACTCCAGGTTTCAGAGCCATACAGCACAACTGGTCTGATTAGCGTTTTGTATATTGTAATTTTGTGTTACGAGATAGTGCATTTGATTTTAGTAGATGTTGTAGTGCATAGTATATCTTATTTCCAGAATTGATTCTAGTTTGTATTTCTTCCCTTATGATGTTGGAGCAGTTGTAGATTGTACCCAGGTATTTGTATGTTTCCGTTCTTTTAATGGTCATATTATCTATTTGTATGTGGCCAGAGTTTTTAGTCATTCTTTCTCTTGAAATTACCATATATTCTGTCTTATCTTGGTTGATAACCAGCCCCATCTGTTGGGCTTTTTCCTTTAAGTGAGTCAATATTTCCAATGTCTTTTGTTCATTTCCCCCTATAACATCTATATCATCTGCATAACCAAGCAGCTTGGATGTTTCTCCAATATCACATTCTTCCTTTACCTTCCTTACAACTTTCTCTAGAGCCAGATTGAAGTGTATCGGCGATAGCGTATGCATCGTCAATAAATGGTGGCAAATCTGCTTTAATACGTGAAAATAACGAAATCACAATAAACAGACTAAATACACGACGTCCTAAAGATATTAACCAAGTAATAATTTCCAATAGACGTGAAATTTGCATTGCTTTGTTGTGAGCAAACTGAAGAAAGGAGGGAAAGTAAGAGTGTTTTAGTTCCGCGATAAATTTAACGCTGGATGAAAGCGTATGCGATTCAAGCAACCCAAAAAGGAAAACAGCTAAAGCTGGAGCTGCAATCAATATTGTTAAATGTTAACCCAATCAGAATTAGTGGATTTTCTGCTGCCGCAAGCGAACCTCAGAATTGGCTTTCCCTCCGTTCGTAAACAGGAGATTTGCATGCATACACATGAATATAGTTTTATGCAATACACATTGTAACCAAGCATGTGGTTTTGCTATGAAAATTAAAAAATAAATTTCTTTTGTAGGTAAAATTATTTGAATCGTCAAGTTGACAGTACCTTAAAACACACTTTTTCATCCAATGCGGCGTTGTCGTCATTTGGAGGCGCGTGATTCAAATTCTCATGAGTCTTTAGGTAGAGGTGTTGTCTAGTTGTATACCATTTACAGGACGTACCAATCAACTTTGGGATTAATTGGTTGTTTGTGATATTCTAGGCAATTAAATGTTCAGTAGATTGCCATTCATTTCTGAACGTCGGAAACTCATCATCATCATCATCAAGTGCCGTGCCGGCTGGCGTAGGCGTTCATGGCTCTCCATAGATCTCGGTCTTTGGTTTTCTGGATCAACTCTGCTGCTGATATTCCTCCATGCCACCGTCTCAATCCATCCAGCATCACTTCTCTTGGTCTACCTCGGCCTCTCTTCCCCTCGATCTTTCCAGTTGTTACGATGTTCTCCAATGCCTCTCTTCTCATCACATGACCGAGGAAAGCTGTTTGTCTCTGTCTTATTGTTGTATATAATGTTCTAGTTTCATTAGCCTGTTTCAGGCAGTCGTCGTTAGTTACTCTGGCAGTCCAAGGAATTCGCAACATTCGTCTCAGGAACCACATATCTGTTGCTTCTAATTTCTTCTTAATTTGTTCATTTACATTCCAAGATTCACTGCCATACAGCAAAACAGGTTCTACATAGCATTTCAGCACTCTCTTTCTTACATTCAGTGATAGTGACTTATTGCATAAGATACTCTTCATTTTCTGAAATGCAGCTTTTGCCTGCCCTATTCTGCTCCTAATCTCTGTTGTACATCTTCCATCTGATGTTATAAATGCCCCTAGGTATCTAAAATTATCAACTTGGCTAAGGATTTTCCCTTCTATTTCTATGTCACATTTTGGTGTCACCATTTTCTTTGATATTACCATTGTTACTGGTAAACTCATACCTTTATAAAAATCAACTCAAAACAAGTTGTTTGCCAAATTGCCAGGGATTGAATTCTAACCCAGTATGTCAAGATTGTGAAACAATATCACTACCCGTAAGCTACATTCGATACCGCTATCGAAATTAAAAGAAACAAAACTAGCTGCAACAAAATGCTGACAATATGTGGGAGATCCACGGTGCATTACTAACAAAGAGAAGTAATTTTTGTCGTTCACATTGTGAACATTATTTTCTTCCTACCAACTCTGTGCTACCAATGCCAAACCTGGACAATGACAGAAAAAGAGAAAAGAAAAATCACAACAACAGAAATGAGGTTCCTGAGAAGAATACTCAACGTATCAAGAAGAGATAAGATCAGAAATGAAGAAATCAGGACTAAAGTGGGGGTTAAAGCTGCTCTAGATTTTATTAGAAGGCAGCAAGTCAAATGGTTTGGCCATGCAAGTAGGTTACCAGTCACCAGCATGCCACAACAAGCAATGATGTACAGACCAGATGGAAACAGAGGAAGAGGCCGACCACGTAAACGTTGGACGGAGGGAATAACAGAATCCATGGGAATGTCTATATACGAAGCCCATAACCGGGCACTCTCACGAAGTTTATACTTAACTTAGACACCGCAAGATACAAGAGGAACATGATGAGATGATGAGATGAGACATTGTCACCTTGTTTTCTAATTATGCTTTAACGGATTGATCACCCATCAACTTCCGCCAGTGGCGTGCAGAGGTTCTTTGATGCCCGGGGACAACTCCTTGATTGGATGCCCCTAAATTGTTCTTTAACTCATTTATTCCTCCTCCCCTCCGACTGCACTGTGCTGCCTCCTCTCCCTAAGTGGATGCCCCCCTCCCGGCTGGATGCCCGGGGCCGTCGCACCACCCCCCCCCCCACACCCCCCTCTGCACGCCACTGACTTCCGCCATATTTATGATAGTACGATACCTAACTTGCCACGCTGTTACTTGTCATTTTGTCTCGCTTGCATCGTCAATTTTAAAGGTGTCGTCAAATCTGCCTTAATACGTGAAAATAACGCCATCACAATAGACAGACTAAATACACGACGTCCTAATTATATTAACCACGCAATAATTTCTAGCAGACGTGAAATTTGCAGTTGCTTTGTTGTGCGCGTAAGAAAGAAAGTCGGGAAATCAAGAGTTTTAGTTGGGCGATAAATTTAACTCGGGATGAAAGCGTACGTGATTCAAGCTACCCAAAAGGAAAACAGCTGGAGCTGCAATCAATATTGTTAAGTGTTAACCGAAACATAATTAGTGGATTGTCTGCAGCCGCAAGCGATTCTCAGAATTGGCTTTCCCGCCGTTTTTAAACAGGAGACTTACTGGCATACATATACGTTGTCGTCATTTATATTATTATCCTTGTGTGTCTGTTTTTTTTTTTAAATGCCCATTACAGGACTTTGCTGTCAACCCTAGGATTTATTGACTGTTTGTGATTCCTCTCATCTCATCTTATTTCATCTCATTACATTTTGCCCCTTTATGGGCTTGGGAATGTCCCGAATGCTGTGATGTCGGTTCCTAAATCAATCAATCAATCAATCAATCAATATGTCGAGATTCCTACGGACGCTGTTATTCCATCTGTCTATAGTAGTGGTTCTCAACCGGTGGGGAATTCCACCCTCAGGGGGGAATTTTAGGGTTTCCAGGGGGGGGGGGGGGGATGAAGACCATTTCAAGATCGTGTTAATACAAGAACCGATTACTTGATATTGTTTTTCCCTTCATACTTTACAGTTATGTACATCTCATACTTCTAAAATTCATTTTATAAAGTAAGTAGACCCACAAATCATATTTTATGTGGATGTCTAGACGTGTTTTAGTATATGCTATTAAATTTACCTTCCATTTTTACGTATACTGTGTAGGGTAGGGGGATTTTTAGATAGTAAATATGAAAGGGGGGAATGACGTTCTGAAAATACGGTGAAGGGGGGCACGGGCCAAATTTTTGATAGGAAGGGGGGAATGACGTTCTGAAAATATGGTGAAGGGGGGCACGCGCCAAAAAAGGTTGAGAACCACTGGTCTATAGTATATATGGTAGGCCCCTTCTTATGGTTCCATTTGATCTGTACACTATTGCTTATTGTGGTATATTGTTATGTCATAGCCTAGCTATATAATCGAACCATATATGACCAAATGTTGCTGTCTTCTAAGGAAATCTAGAACTGCTAAAGCACAACACATGTTACCCAGTTGGTTAGTTAGTTAGTTGCATATCCTTTACAGGACGTCGCTGTCACCTCAACATGTTTGGCTGTTTATGATTTCTTGGTAAGTTTACGTTCATCAGTTTGACCTTGCTTTCTGAACGACCGGCACTCAAATCATTGTATGCAAATCAACACAAGTCTAACTACTGCCTAATCGCCAGCAGCTGTGTTTCGAACGTTGTATGCAGGTTAAGGATTTGAGTCCGTAACGCCTTCGCCACGGAGCTGGCAATATTACATAGAGAATCTTTAAATGCCAAATATTTACCGTCATTTCGTGAGCCATGGATAATAATTAAAGGAATACCCTGACGCGACTCGGTTACACAATTAAAACACCATGCAGGAGCTGGTAAGTCCTGACATGATTGGGCTGTTCACAAAGTTTAATTTCCGTATTCCTGGTATGGCCTCTGATGTATACTTCTAACCTTAACTCACTCTGAGTGTCGAACAGTATCACGTAATCTATGATCATCATCATCATCTTCCACTCTTTGCCGTCAAGTGTCATGGGAGAAGAAAAAACATTGCGCTCCATGGTCCGATGGGTGGCATTGGATAGTTAATTTCGTGTTATTGTACACGGTCTTTCATGTCGTTAATCCATGTTCTTCTTGGGCGTCCTCTTGGTCTCGTCGCAGATGATCTTTGATGTAGGGCCAATGCTGGTAGTTGATGATGTTGCATTCTATAGAGATGCCAAATCATTTCATCATATGTCTTTCAATAAATGTGGCACTAGGTGTTTATCCCACAGTCTGTCTAATGACAACATTTCTTACTCCGTCTCGGATTGTTAAGTTGTCAGCTCTCCTCAGGCATCTCATCTCACAGTTGTTGATTTTGCGAAAGTGTGATTTGGATAATTTCCATGTTTGAGATTGGAAATCTATATCTAATGTTATTTCGATAAATTCAGGATTCATCAGTAAATTGCAGTGATCGTGTCGAACAGAAAAACCTAGCTTTAACATAACCAGTGCCCAGTAACTGTTTCACTGCCGAAGGATAATATATCGCCACATGTGACATTCTATTTGGACAGAAGGAAGATATATCCCTGTACTTGAGTCATAGTGTTCTTTGTTTTGTTTCGCATTATCCTCCGCATTTTTAATGCTCGGTGAAAAGAAATATGAATATAATTCGGTGGAACTTCGGTAACGCTAGTGCGAAATGCAAACAATATAAATTAACATAAAGTAATGCAGCTATACAGAACATAATTACGAAACATAAAGGACTTTTCCGGCGACTAAGCCTTCATCAGCACACTACAACCAATGTAATATGGTCACCGGAGGATCTTCTCCGTGACTATGTGTTGTGTTTTGTATATGTATTTGTTTGCTGATGAAGGCTAGTCGCCGCAACGTCCTGTATATTTCGTAATTCTGTTCTGTAAAGCTGCATTACTTTGTGTTATTTTATATGGTGATCAGAAATGTGCATTATGATACTTGTTCATGTGACGGTGTACCATGTTTCGTCCAGATCTACTTTTTTTTATTTGGCACTGAATCAGTTAATGGGCGTTTTGTCTTAATGTTCATGCCAGCATATATCAATGAGTATGGACCAGAAGAAATACTTTTACAAAATGGGGGGAGGGGAGGGGGTGTCTTCGTGGCTAAGTGGCCATACCGCCTACCCCACTCCCCGAAGTTTGAGCTCATTTTCGTTTCACTATTGCAATGTTGTTGTGTTTTTTTTAAACCCAGGGAATATCGGGAAGTTTTGCAGTTTGTAATCTGTGCGATGTTTTCCACAGACCACTCTGCCGAACGAACGAACTTTATTTTCAAAGATTCCCAAATTGGGTACGTAGACCCGTTTACATTCGGCCCATCCAACCACTCGTTATTCGTACATCAATATTGTCAAGTGAATGGTGTGAACATAACAAATGAATATTACCATGTTACGCCGAAAGCGATCTATGCGTAGTGGGAGAACACCCAGTGCAATGAAGTTCGTCGTCCTGTCTTTACACCTATTTTTAGAACCGCTGAAGCTAACAAGCGGCTGACAGAATGGTTAGAATGTCGGATTCTCCTTCGGGAAACTCGGGTTCGAATCTTCGGTATGGTATTGGGATGTTTTCTGTCGGGGGCAAAAAGAAAACTCTAACATGCACAGTTCGCGGTGACTGCACTAGCCAGGCGGTCTTAATTCCTCAGGGTCAAGACCCCACCTCTCCCCCGCCCCCGCAGGGTATTGGCAGTAAATGACAGTTATGATGACAGAAGCTAACAACGATTGCCTGGAACAGGAATATACTCAACTGTAAGAGAGAGACACACGGCTGCTTGTTGATCAAATAATGAGAACATCGGCATTGCAAACATTGTGATAGCTAAAGATAAACTATAGAAGAAACTGGCAGAGAGAATTATTCATACTTTAGTTTCTATCGGTTAAAAAGTTAGCTGCATATTCTTTAAGGATGTAGCTGTCAACCTCAGCATTGTTTGGCTGTTCGTGATTCCTGGGCAATTTTACGTTTCGTAGATTGCCATTGCGTTCTGAACCACCGGCACCCATACCATGTCATAAAAAACCAAAGTAAGGCGGTCAGTTGCCAAATCGTCCACAGCTGCGTTTCGAACGCGGTATGCGGGATTTCGAACTACTTCCGTAACATCTTCGCCACAAAGTCGGCTTTAAACTTTCTTTTAAAACCTTTGAAGCTGACAACGATTGCCTGAGAGAGGCTAATGGAAGAGGAAGACAATACGCAACTATAAGACACAGACACAATAAGGAGAAGAGCAGCATTGGAAAACATTATGATGACTAAAGATCACCTGTAGAAGTAGCAGGCAGAGAGAATGCATACTTGATATTGTCATGTCTGTAGCACGGAGAAGCTGATCTCCCTGGTCTAGGTGTTACACGACTTTCTCCTGTAATCCCGTATACTCTCGTGAGTAACGTGACGTTCGCGAGAATCGGTAGCGGTTCTCTCCGCGTCGGTAACTTACGGGGTATGTAGCCGGTCGCTCAGAAAGCAATGGTAAACTACTGAGCGTAATCTTGCCAAGAAATCAACAATCAGCTGAAAGATTCTGATGTTGACAGCGATGTCCTGTAAAGAACATGAGTACCAAAAAAAAAAAAACAACAACAACAACAAAGTACGCAGAAGCAATAGAAGTGATCCCGTGAAGTGATACACGAGACATGTTCCAGGGAGTAAAAGCGGCAAGTATGATATTGATCAAATTGCCTTTTGAGTGCCGAGTGTTCTAAGTAAAAAATAATTTACTCGGTACCATATACTCGCAGTTAAAAATGAGAATTATCAAATGTTACGCATATTCAACACTACTGTATGGCGCAAAAGCCTGGCATTTAGAAAGTTGAATAGATGTCTCGGAGATGTGGATTTACAGAAGAATATGGCGTATTTCATTGAAACAAAGACAATAAAATACATAGGTTCTAGAAACACTGGGAATGAAAAGAGAGGTGACGAAAGAAATAAAAAAAGAGGCAAGTGAAATATTTCGGCCATGTTAAAAGACACAACACTCTTTTAAAAACCAAACTGGAGGGCAAGGTTGAAGGCAAACGAGCAAGAGGTAGACAACGATACAATTGGGAAGATAACATGAAGTGATTGACGAACATCATTTGAACAGAATGTTCTATCAGGGCGAGAGGCAGTGTTGGTGACCCATTGCAGCCAACCTTTATTGTGGAGACGGGACCTGATTGATGATTGATCGTATACTCATTACACGTTAAGGCATTTCAAAGAATCCTCTCTTTTACTTACGTTCAGTCCAATCTCTTATGTGCGTGATCAAGAATTCGTTAATCATTAACTTCATTTTAGTTTATCACTAACTCTTTGCATATTTATAAGCACTTTAACGAAAACACTTGACCGAGGAAATGCGGGTAATTGCGCGAGAAGGCGTGAATAGATGCGTCATTCTTGTCGGGATTATACAGAATATATTGGCACTATTTTCAGACAACAAGTCTGCGTTTGTTTTCGGATTAGCTGCAGTTTAGACAGCGCTGTGTTTATATGTGCTCTAATTGGCTTTTAAACTCGAATACATAATTGCTTGTTGTGTTTATAATTGTTTTATATAAACCTGGCGTAGGCAACGCTTTGAATCTTCTTTAAACATTGCATATAATAATTTCGTCTCCGTTTCCCTTTCCTTTACGTCCTCTCCTTTTCTTCCTCCTCATCCTCGTTCTCCTCATCATCCTCGTTCTCCTCCTCTCCTTCTTCTTCTTCTTCTTCTTTTTCTTCTTCTTCTTCTTCTTCTTCTTCTTCTTCTTCTTCTTCTTCTTCTTTTTTCTTTTCGTTTTCTTTATTTCCTTGACATGCAGCTTTTGCTTGCCCATTTTCTGTTCCTATAAAAAGTATCTCCTGCAATAAGCCAATATCATTGAATGTAAGAAAGATAGTGCTGTAGTGCTAAAAAGAACCTGCTTTTCCGCATAGCAGTGAATCTTGGAATATAAATGAACAAATTAGGGAGAACTTGGAAGCAACAGAGATGTGGTCCCTAAGAAGAATGTTGCGAATTCCTTGGACTGCCTTACTAACTAATGACGATTGCCTGAAAGAGGCTAATGAAGCTAGAACATTATATACAACAATAAGAAAGAGACAAACAGCTTCTTTGGTCATGTGTTGAAAATAGAGGCACTTGAAGAACATCGCGACGACTCGAAAGATCTAGGAGAAGAGAGGCAGAGTCCAACGAAGAAAAATCATGCTTGATGGACTGAGTCGGTGGCATGAAGAAATATCAGCAGCAGAGTTGATCCAGAACACCAATGACCTAGATCACTGGAGAGAATAGAAAGCCTACGCCAGTTGGCATGGCACTAGATGGTGATGACCCTTTTATTAATATATGTTGTGCATCTTCCATCTGATGTCATAATTGCTCCTAGGTATTTATGGTTAATCATTTTCTCTTCTATTGTCATTTCGTATTTTTGAGTCACATTTTTCTTTGATTTAACCATTCTTACTCTTTTCTTGATATTTAAAGAGAATCTTTTCTTTTCACGCCCTGCTAATACAATGCCCAAAAATTGTTGTCGATCTATTGTAGTTTCCGGTACTAATACTGTGTCATCAGCATAGCGTAGCTTGTTTATATTACAATATTCGATCAGTATACCTGGCTACTTGAAGCCCATCGCTACACAATGAAAGCTGCCCAAACTGAGCAGTGAACATGTCAAAATGGCGTCCACACCCCAAGAGTTCACACCGTAAACGTGGCCTTTCGTTGGTAAATTAGGAGCTTACTCTGACCCCTGGAGGTGAGAGTGAACTGGAGGTTGATGGACCTCTACGACCACCACCTGACCATTGGGTCCATAGAGGTCACCGATTCTCCATTAGCGCAATTGCGCGACTGCATAATAATAATAATAATAATAATTATTATTATTATTATTATTATTATTATTATTATTATTATTATTAAAAGAATGGTAATAATAATAATAATAATAATAATTGTAATAATAATTATATCAATAATAATATAAATAATACTAATAATAATAATAAGAAGAATGGTATTATTAATAATACGGGTAATAATAATAATTATTATAATAGTATTAAGAATAATAATAACGTGTTATTAATAATAGGTAGCGGGGTAGGGGTATCCCCTATCAAAGGAGAAGTAAGGCGCCTCCTTCCCTCCGCTAGCCTACGGGACACCCTTGGGCAAGGTGGAGTACCCGTTTAGCCCCCCGATCAGGGTTACGTGAAGCCATGTGTGCAGGTGGTGGATGAAGATGGAGAGCAGCCAACAGATAGTTGTAGGTTATGGTCTCCACCTTCACGACGGTAGGCAGAGGATCTCTTTTTTGAGGAGACAATGGCTACGGTCACTGACCAGTATGGTCACTGCTAGGAAGGAAAGCAATGGCAAACTACCTTCTTTACAGATGCCAAGAAAATCATGTTGTGTGAAATCATCGATAATCAGAGAAACGGCGTAAATGGGTGCTCCATAGGAGCAGCCTCGCCCGGTAGGGATACAGAAACACGGAGCTGATCCACGACTCTGGTGATCGAGTGAGATGGCAGAACATGACCGCCCACGCTTACCGGCATGGCACATGATGGATGGATGGATTAATAATACCGGTAATTATAATAATAATAATAATAATAATAATAATTGTAATAATAACAATAATAGTAATAATAATAATGATGCAATTAATAATGGTAATGATTATAATATTAATAATAATTATAATCATAATCATAAAAAATTAAGATGCAGATACTAGATAGCACGATTTATTCCCTGGCAAATTCCCTGCATCTCGTCAGGTACATACAGCAGAAATCACATAACATCAAGTAAAGTGATAAGAAAAATTACTCAGGCTGAAATATACAAAATCGTGCAATCTATTGTTTGTGTTTTTATTGTTTAAACTCACAACGAGAAAACATCGTTTTGAATAATAATAATAACGATAATAAACTATACTAAAAATATTTTAAAAGTCAGTAGAAATGCTGATACCCGGCTTTGAAAATAAATGTTACAGCTGAGAATTACAAATTCATTGAACAAGATGAAAAACAAACAAATCTGACTAACAAGAAGTCAACAATGAAGCGGATTGGATATTAAGACAAACAAAAATGACCAACCTGAAATAGTTTTAAAAAGTAAAAATAGACTATAGTCTAGGAAAAAAAATCGAAGGGAGTGTTACGTGGGAGGAGAAGAAGAGGACGATAGATTAAGAATGTGCTAGATAACAGTAATAAAGGCAAAAAGACATCTGGCTTGTGTGGGAGAGGTCCTACACAGGACAAACCATTCGATGAATGAAAGAACTAGACGCTCACGACAATTGCAAACCAATGAAACGAGAATTAGTAGCTGAAATTTCGTCGGTTGGCAAATATAACCTTAGTTTGAATAGAAGTATTTAGACTGGTAATGATTGATTAAACTGGTAGTCATTTTGACTGTTTGGTTTGGGGGTGTGCAGTGTTAACTCATACGTGATTGCTTTCCACACTGATTTTGAAACACTGGCCATCTGTAAACATTTGCGGCCGAGGATGGACAGGCGTGTTTGCAAATCCAGATTATTAGAATATCGAACTGTCGCGCATGCTATATTCAGCCACAATTGTATTGTTTGAGGGCTGAATAAGGAAATGAAGCGACTCTTTTAAAGTGGTTTTGTGTATACGAATATAGTTGAGAACAAATAATTTTATCAAACTTGTTTAGTTTTAATTATACATTGTTCAAACTGACGTCGTTTTGAATTGCAGCGATCAACTCTACCGGAAAGAACAAGTAGCAATCTTTAGACACCAGACAGGATACAGGCTGAAGTACTACATGTTTAATGCACTAAAGATGAGACATATTCTTTTTTTTTTTTATTTGCGCTGGCTCGCTCGTTTTGAACTCAAGCGTAGTCCATACACACTACTGCTTGTAGTGCTGGATTGAATTGTGAAAATGTCCCTCGCCACAAGCAAACTCACTCCGACTTCAGACGTTCTTGTAATTTACGTCATCGAGTCAAGGACGAGAAGTCAACATTTTAGTCCAACTGTCCGGTACAGGTGTTGAACCCTTTGCCTCGGTATCAGCACACTGGATGTATATGAACAAGCGTTCTTATCCATTCGGCCATGCTGACCTCCGGACATACTGGTTGTTTTTCTATTTAATTTCACGTTCAGAAGTTTGCTATAGCTTTCTGAACGAGGCCTTAACGGTTAAGTCCAACTGACCGGAATGTGAATTACTATATTTCATGAGCAATAAAGATATGACGATGTTGCAATACGCAACCACAAACCGCCAATGTGTACGCAGATTAACATGATAGTGAATCCAAGACTGCCCATTTAAAGCATGTGTCTACATAGGAGTAGTTTCAGTGACAATGTATTTATTTTATGTATTTCAGCCAAAACCAGGGATTAGTGCATTCACTTCATTTCACTGTTAATTATATAGCATGCGATTGGTGAGATACGGCGAAATATGCCGTGCAGTACGTTATGTTATCTTTCTGCGTCTTTCCTGCTCATCATCTCATTTCATCGTCTTCCTCTTGT
Source organism: Cepaea nemoralis (assembly GCA_014155875.1). Taxonomy (NCBI): domain Eukaryota; kingdom Metazoa; phylum Mollusca; class Gastropoda; order Stylommatophora; family Helicidae; genus Cepaea; species Cepaea nemoralis. The sequence continues at coordinate 176,297 of JACEFZ010000657.1, forward strand.
ACCTTATGATGTCGAGAAAGAGCATAAACAGCGGGAGAGTGCCCGTTTATGGGTTTCAAATATTGAGATTCCCATGGACTCTATTATCCCCTCTGTCTATCGTTTACACGGTCGGCCTCTTCTTCTGGTTCCATTTGGTCTGCTTCTTTCTTTGTCTTCCCTGCTCACCTGCATTTACTAACAGCGGTTTTTTTTTTTTTTGGGTGTTACTTGGGTGTAATTGTATGTTGTTACACTTTAATCAGATTTATTGTTCTCTGATGACTGCCGCGAACATGTTTCAAGTGTGTACTGCTGTTATCATCATCATGTGCCATGACGATAAACTCTGCGGTCATGTTTCTCCATATCACTCGATCACCAGAGTTGTGGATCAGCTCTGTGTTCCTGTTTTGACCATGCCACGTTGAAAAGCTATCCAGGTATTTACTTCTCTGCCTTCTCCCTGTTCTCTTCTCTTCGAAATTGCCAGTTGTCACCAAGTTCTCCAATTTATTTCTTGTCATAACGTGACCCAAAAATCGTGACTGTCTAAGTCTAATTTCTCTAATCTGTTTTTACGATTTTCATTTGTTTTTTGTAGGACTTGGTCGTTGGATCTTCTGTCTGTCCATGGTATTCTTTGTATATTCCTCAGAAACCACATTTGCACATCCGACAGATGAATTTCAACCTGTTGTTAAACTTGACCAATAATTATCGTTCTTTGACCATTGTTGCCAAAGAATAATACATTGCCTTCTGTCAGTCCTCGGAGTGCTTTCTTGTGTGCCTGATTAGATTCATATGTGCCCGGCAAAGTCCGTTACAATGAGGACAAATGAGTGTCAATCGTTAATTAATCGAATCTCGCTTGATTTACCAATCATATCACCATTTAATCACAAACAAACAAACAATTATTGAAAGTCCTGAATACCATAAACATTACCATGTGCTAACATCTAAAAACGCCTGCTGTCAGATAAATGACAAACGAGTCCTTTAATCCCCGTACACCAACACCCGCATTTATAAAATCCCTGGGATCTGGAATTATTCTTCGTGTTCTTTAATGTGCATTACCACGGCCCACGGTTACTCCCATGCCTTTTATAGTCTAACCCTGCTTATTGTTTCCTTGAAAAGGGCACTATATTGGAATCAATACGTTTATGAAATATCCGTTAAGGCCTCGAGGTACGGGTAGCTTTCATGTCCGTTTATTCAGGAAGTTCGTCATTTCCATCGGCTTATCGAGCTTTCATGTCATCAAAGGTAAAGACTAAAACTGAACGTATATTAAACGGTGTATTTTAGATCAAGGATTCCCAAAATGGACGTTCTGCACTACTTATTATTATTCCTGATTTGGGCATATATTTGTGTCGATTTCTCTATTATCTTATATTTTAACCAATCGGTGAACTCGGGTATGCCTACCCAGCATGTGAAGACTGGATTCGGCAGACTTCGAGGAAGAAAGAATTTATTATTTAACGGGCAAGACGGTGTTTACCTGCAAAGCATTGTGGGCCGTAATTAGCACGGAAGGCACATAGAGCGCCCTGGTCATCCACTACACCTGTATTCGTCTCCAGTCGTCTTGACTTGTCTTGCACTGGATTCAGTTGAACTCGGGCGAGAGAGTGAGGCCGACGAATTGCGCAACTCTTCCTCACTTTAATACAATTCATCGCGCAAGTCATTCTTCATCCACCTTCATCTATCACCTTGAAGCCCTGTGGCGATGGGCGAGCGGCGAAGCGGCAGTCGCGGGTACTTGGCAGTCTTAGTCGCAGACCTGCACACAGGGAGCTCAGGACATATGGTCGTCTTCTACTGACCAGAGCAGCAGTGGGATTCGGCAGCCCCCTGAGTGATTGAGCAGCCCTCTATAGGAAAGCATTTCTCACCCCCATTGCATGAGGAAGGGGCTAGAAAAGGTGCCTTAAACATTTTCTGCTCCATCATTACCTAACCAGCTAGCCGCGGTTAATTGGTACTCTATAAATGCGGTCGACATACAACCATCTTATATTTTAGTGAAGTTGATGTTGCGTTTATTATTATTTCTGACCTAGCTGTTTACGTTTTCCCCGTTTATTTTTGTGAGCGAACCTCGGCAGCGTAGTGGCTAGACCGTTACCTGCCGGTTGCGTGCTCATGAGTTTGAATTCGTATGGAGGCAGATTGTTACATGCGACCTGTGCTCCCAGTTCGAGACCCAGCCTAACTGGGTACCAGGACAGTCTTAGGAATCGAAGGCAGTCGGTGTAATACTGACCTCGGGTGCCGAGTGGTCTATGAAAATGTTGATATACCCAAAACGTTTAAAGGCGTTTAAAAGTGGTTTATACACTATTTACTTACTATATTTGTGACTGTCTTTCTTTCATTCTTTTGTGTAATATGTCTCTACATGAAGATAATTTATGAATTCGACTGCTTTTGTTCAAGTCCTTCATTCGTAAACTGCATTGGTTCTTTTATTGTTGTTGTGATTAGTAAGTAATGTAGCAACACTTGCATCTCGACTTTTATGTTTTGCCTCTATCCACTATAGTATCAACATTCTTCTCACAAAAGAAGAAGAAGGAAAAGGTGGAGGAGATGAAGAAGAAGAAGGGGAAGGGGAGGGAGGAAGGAGTGAGGGAAGAGGAAGGTAGGAGGGAAGAAGGAAGCGGGCATTAGAAACGAGGAGGAGGAAAGTGGGGAAAGGAGGGAAATACTGGCATTTCACCAGCTGTGAACATGGAAGAAACGTGACTCGTAAACAGCAAATAGTTTCGCAAACTACAATACGTTAGTCATTGAAAGCGTCACAGCATTCATGGGAGGCATGGCTCCTGGAGGAAGGAGAAACAGAGGTCTGTCGGCACGAAGATGGACGCGGGACATTGAAGACCTTGGTCAATAGCATGCATGAGGCAGGAGAGCTAGCAACGGATTGAGATTCTTTGTGAAGCGACGGTGATGTCGAAGTCAACTGTCCATGACCTCTAGCCAGTTCAACCTTAGAGGAGAAGTTATAATTAGGGATCATCCCAGTTTCAGATTAATAATACTGTGACGGGGTCAGCCACAATTCCGATATTAATTTGAAAGGAATCGTTGTCCCTTCTATGTAATGAAGAAAATATAATTTTTGAGAAATGTTCGTATGCAATACATATGATTCTGTGTGAAAAATGGACAACAAATAAGTGGGTGAAATAACATGAAGGACAGAGAACAGTGCTTTAGACTGTACAATCAAAGTGAGAGAATCAAATTCTGAAGAACTGCAGGCAACTTTCATTGTGTCGATAGAGTTGACTGATGGACTGACTTCTCGTTCAAAATTTTATAACACCTACCTCCCCTTTTTCCCAACCCATTTTATATTTAGAAACCCATTTCAACGGTGTGTTTATTTATTATTTCCACTGTTCTTGAAATTGGACAATACTATATACAGAGAGTTTGTAAAGTCTCACTACTCTTTTTATGTAGAATAAATTTGATGTCATCAACAAATGTGCTTAAAGAATTCATTACATTAGTTACAATAGGCACTGTTATTGTCTAACGCTGCTTTGGGGGAGCTGGAAAGTACCAATAAAGTATTAATTATAACGGGTGTTGGAAATGTCTACTACGGGCTTCAAGAACGACTGTACACGTCTCTTCATATTATCAAATACATTGTGCAAAGTGTCTGATTGATTCTTTCAGGTCATCAGTTGTGTACATTATTTTTGTAAACGTTTCCTTTCAATAAACCGTATAGAATTACTCCAGCAGACGAAAGCCATTCTCTGTATATTGCTTCACGATGGACTGTGTAGCACATTTTTTGATGACATCATCATCGTTCTACATACAGAGTGTAGTGAGACTTTGTAAACATCCGGTATAAAATCGACAGTACGGCAGTTCCGCATGGCGGAATGGGCAAGAGAGCGTGTTCTGAGACATTCGTTGTGTTGATGCCGAGGTAAGCGGTTCATCCCACACACTGGATAGCAGGACTAAAATGTTGTACCTGTCGTCCTTGACTTTGGGACGTAAATTACAAGTACCTCTGAAGTCGTAGTGAGTTCGCCTGATGGCGAGGGACACTGTTAATAAGGAAAGCTAATCCACACGTAAAATTCAGTCTATCACTACTATAAAAAGTGTGTGTATGGATTACACTTGAGTTCAAAGCGAGCGAGCACCCAAAAAAAAAAAAAAAACATCAACAGTGCAATAAAAGTTAGAAACATCAACTGATTGCTGGATTGACTTCTCGTTCCGAATGTTATAATCTCTCACATAATATCAAGTCTAGTTCGCTTCAGTTCTCGTATCCAATTTAGCGTTCAAAGTGTCAGTAATTGCGTAGTGTATCTGGCACAAGATGTTACAAGTGGTAGCAAATAAGTTTCATGATTATTACCATCATCACGTGCCATGCCAATACGTTTTGGCAGGTATAAGTCTCGTCATCTCACACGAACAGGTTGGGATCTTGCAAGTTTTGTGTGAAAAAGATTATGTTATATTACCAAGCGATCCATGCATTTTTTTTCATGTTTGTCGTCTCCTTGTTCTTTTGCCACTAAGACTACCAGTTGTCACTAAGTTTTCAAATTTAGCTTTTTCAATACTAGCTAGCTAACTAATTAACTAATACGCTAACTAGCTAGCTAACAAACTCACTCACTAATTAAATACATGCCCAGTGAAAATGATAAAAACATCATACAGTCAATGCCTGACTAACTAGGTAACTAACTAACTAGCTAACTATTTATATACCAAACGCAAGCTATAAAGACGTAATTAATAAATGGATCGTGTATGCCGCTCACGCCGGTGGGATACCGAGCCAGTGTGACAGAAGTCTCTAAAGCAATCCCACGTTCATATTTGCCAAAATCCGCGTGAATATTTAGCGCGCCCAGTTAGTCTTCACAGACTGATCAGCTGGTATTTAGAAATGCTTCCATTATGTGCCCATTGGCAGGAGGGAAATACTGAGGAGTGGATCCGGACACTTATGCATTGAATAGCTCAGTGTGCAGTGAGAAAAATATCATAACTAACAAACCAACTAACTAACTCGCTCGCTTTTTCACTTACTCACTCATTCACTAACTCTCTTAATCTCTCACTCTCTCACTCACTCACTCTCTCACTTAATCAAGCTTAGCTCGCTCTCTCGCTAACTCACTCACTTATTCTAGCTTAGCTCTTTCGCTCGCTTGCTCAGTCACTACCTACCTCATTCACTCACTCACTCACTCACTCACTCACTCACTCACACACTCACTCACTCACTCTCTCACTCACTTACTCATTCACTCACTCACTCACTCACTCACTCACTCCCTCATTCACTCGCACACTCACTCACTCACTAACTCTCTCACTCACTTACTCATTCACTCACTCACTCACTCACAGATTGGTCAGCGGGTATTCAGAAACTGTTCTATTATGTATCCATTTGGCAGGAGAGAGATACTCAGGAGTGGATCCGAACACTTATGCACTTAATGGCTCAATATGCAGTGAGAAAAATCTCATAACTAACTAACTAACTATCCAACCAACCAACCAACCAACCAACCAACCAACCAACTAACTAACTAACTACCTAACTAACTACCTAACTAACTAACTCGCTCTTTCATTAACTCACTAATTCACTAACTCTCACTCTCACATTATCTCACTCTCTCACACACCCTCTCACTTACTCTAGTTAGTAGGCTTTCTCGTTCATTCACACACTTACTCACTCTAGCTTAGCTTGCTCACTAACTCACTCACTCACTCACTCGATCACTCACCTAATTATATACCCAATGAAAGTTATACTTCCGGTAAAAATGGCGACAAGATGAAGCGTTACTTTTCGGAGGGACGCTATTTAGTGTTTTTCATTGGATTTCGTGTGATTTCCTTTGGATTCCCTGTGAATAGTGTTTCCCTGTGGATTATGTGATGTTATATTGTGTTCCTTTTATTGGAAGTTTTCAAAAGAAGCCACGGAAGGAAGGTGGTGGATATAATTTTGAGGGCAGCCGACAGATATTTGTGGGTCATGGCCTCGAGTTACACGACGGCAGGCAGAGGAACTCGTCTTGAGTCAATGGCTGCGGTCTCCGGCCAGTAAGGTCACTGCCATAGAGGAAAGCAACGGCAAACTACCTCTTTAAAAGTGCCTAGTATATCATGATTCGCTTAAAGACCGATCATCGCAAGACAAGGACAGAGACGTTAAAATTAGCAACTTGGAACGTTAGGACGTTAAACAACGACGGCAAATTAGAGAACATAATACAAGAAATTGAAAGGGAAAAAATTAATATTTTAGGCATGTGCGAAACGAGATGGACAGGAGCAGGCATCAAGATAGAAAAAGATTTCAAGATTATTTATTCTGGAGGTGAAGATCGTCATAGGGGAGTGGCAATTATTCTGGACCGGAAAACATCAAAATCTATTCAAGGATATTGGGCCGTGTCGGACAGAGTTCTACTAGTTAAATTAAGTGGCAGACCTTTTAGCATAAATATTATTCAAGTATATGCCCCAACAGGAGAATCCAGTGAAGATAGTGTAGAAGAATTTTATAATGACATAGAGTCTGCCTTAAAGAAATGTAAAAATTCAGAAATAAACATCATAATAGGGGACTTCAATGCAAAAGTAGGAAATCAAGGAGATAGATACACAGTAGGAAACTATGGTTTAGGAGAGAGAAATGAAAGAGGATACAGACTCGTAGAGTGGGCAAAAGAACAGGAAATGATTGTAGGAAACACCTGGTTCAAACAACACCCTAGAAGATTATGGACATGGAGGAGTCCTGATAGCAGGATTAGAAACCAGATTGACTACATTCTGATTAGCAGAAGATTTAGAAACGCATTAACAATAGCAAAAACAGTTCCCAGTGCTGATTGTTATAGTGACCACAGATTACTCACAGGAACATTGAGGATAAAGTTGAAGAAAGTCAAGTATATAACAGGAAACACTAAATATGATTTGTGTACATTGAGTAATGACAAGGAAATACAAAACAAATTCAACATAGAAGTACAGAACAGATTTGAAATTTTGTCTGATCTAGAGATCCTATTCCAGGATGTGGATGATCAATGGGAAACGTTGAAGAATTCAATCAATGTGGCTGCAGAAACAACTATTCCAAAATTAAAGAAGGTGGGTCGTAAGAAATGGATGACTGAAGAAATTTTACACCTCATGGAAACAAGAAGACTCAACAAAAATAATTCTGTCAAATATGAAGAAATTCACAGACAAGTCAGAACATTATGTAAGGAGGCAAAAGAAGCATGGCTTGAGGAAAAGTGCTTTGAAATTGAAAGCCAACACAACAGTCAAAATACCAAATTAGTGCACAAAAGAATTCAGGAACTTACTAATAAAAGAACAAGTACATCAACAGGGTGTCTAAAAACTGAAGATGGCAAAATCATAATAGAAAAAGACCAGATTCTACAGGTATGGACAGATTATGTGAAACACCTTTATGATGATAACAGAGACGAACAGTATGATATTAGATTTAATAATGAAGGACCGCCAATTTTGGAGATGGAGGTTCGAAATGTTCTTAAGCATATGAAAGCTGGCAAGGCCCCCGGTGCAGATAACATCACAACAGAAATGATTAAAGCTTTAGAAGAATTTGGACTAGATCAAGTCACCAGACTGCTGAACACATTATATGATACTGGAGATATACCTCCTGAATTATGTAACTCTATATTTATTGCAATCCCAAAGAAATCAGGAACCTTGGAATGTGATCAACATAGAACAATTAGTATAATGAGTCACATCACAAAGATTTTGCTAAGAATTATCATGCAAAGAATGAGGAAGAGGATACAACCTGAAATAGGGGAAGAACAATGCGGGTTTGTAGAAGGAAAGGGTACAGTAAATGCTGTGTATATGCTGCGAACAGTTATTGAACGTGCTATAGAAGTAAACAAGGATATACATCTTTGCTTTATTGACTATACAAAGGCTTTTGATAGCGTTAGACATGTCAGCATGGTGGATATGCTTGCAGATCTACAAATTGATGGGAAAGACATTAGACTTATAAAAAACATATATTGGAAACAACAAGCTGCAATAAGGATTGATAATGAAGTGGGACAGTATCAGCCAATTAAGAGAGGTGTTAGGCAGGGATGTGTGATGTCTCCAGATCTTTTTTCCCTGTACAGTGAAAATATTTTCAGAAATGTAGAGGATATAAATGGAATCAGCATTGGAGGACGAAACATCAATAACATTAGATATGCAGATGATACAGTATTAATTGCAGACAATGCGCAGGACCTGCAACAATTAGTAGATGCGGTTGTTGTACACAGTGAGCAACTGGGGTTAGAATTAAATTGTAAAAAGACTCAGGTTATGGTCGTCAGTAGGAAGGAAGAAGTGCCACAATGTAATATACAAGTAAATGGAAATATTCTTCAACAAGTGAATCGGTACAATTATCTTGGAACAGTTATAACATCTGATGGGAGATGCCTTGAAGAGATTAGAACAAGAATCGCCATGGCGAAAGTAGCCTTTAGCAAGATGAAAAACATTCTGACCAATAAAAAGATGTCAATTGAAACGAGAAAAAGAGTGTTGAGGGGATACATAGAGCCTGTTCTTTTGTATGGATGTGAAACTTGGACAATGAGCAGTCAAGCTGAAAAGCATCTGATGGCTGCAGAAATGTGGTTTCTGAGGAAAATGCAAAGAATACCATGGACAGACAGAAAAACCAATGACCAAGTACTACAGGAGACAAATGAACATCGTAAACTGATTAGAGAAATTAGACGTAGACAGTCAAAATTTTTTGGACATGTTATGAGAAGAAATGGATTGGAGAACTTAGTGACAACTGGCAAGATCGAGGGGAACAGATCAAGAGGAAGACCGAGAGGAAAATACCTGGATGGCTTGGCCACATGGCATGGACGAGACAGGAACACTGAGCTGATCCACGACACTGGTGATCGAGTGAAATGGCGAGTCATGACCGCCCACGCTTTCCGGCATGGCACATGATTGATTGATTGAAAGTTATAACGGCATCATATAAACAATGACATCTAACTATTAGCTAGCTCGCTCATTCACTCTAGCTTATCTCGCTTGTTCGCACGCTCGCTCGCTCACTCAATCACCCACTAACTATATAAACAATGAAAGTTATAAAAGCATAATAAAGTCCATGACTAACTAACTAACTAACTAACTAACTAACTAACTGACTAACTAACTAACTAACTAACTGACTGGCTGACTAACTAACTAACTAACTAACTACCTAACTAACTAACTGACTGACTACCTAACTGACTGACTGACTGACTGACTGACTGACTGACTAGCTAACTAACTATATAATCAATAAAAGCTATAAAGACATAAATAATCAATGAGCAGCTCTGCCCATCACGCCAGTGAGATACCGGGCCTGTTTGACAGAAGGTCTCTAAGTAATCCGGTGTTCATATTTGCCAGAATCCGCGTGGGTACTCAGAAACGTTTCTATTAAGTACCCATTTGGCAGGAGGGAGATACTGAGTGTGGATCCGAGCGCTTATACACTGAATGGCTCAATATTCAGTGAGAAAGATCTCATAATTAACTAACCAACTAACTAACTAATTAACTAACTAAAGAATTAACTAATTAACTAGCTCGCTCACTCTTTCACTCACTCATTCATTCACTAACACTCCCACTCTCTCACCCTCTCACTCTCTCACTTACTCTAGCTTAGCTCGCTCTATCGCTCACTCAGTCACTTACTCACTTTGATTGTAACATGTTAATATGAAGACATGCACATTACTGTAGAAAGAGAGAGAGAGAGCTTGTGAGTGTGAGTGAGAGAGAGAGAGAGAGATTGAGTGTGAGTGTGTGTGTGTGTGTGCAAGAAAAGAGAAAGAGAGAGAGAGAGAGGGAGAGAGAGAGAGAGCGAGAGAGAGAGAGAGAGAGAGAGAGAGAGAACGAACGAACGAACGAACGAAGGAACTTTATTTTAAAAGGGTAACAAATTGGGCACGCAGGCCCGTCTTACATTCGGCCCTTTCAATCACTCATCTTTCATTCATCAAATGTGCATGTTACATTAACATAGGGAAAAAAACATTGTCAAATGGATTTTGTAAGCATAATCAATGCATATTACGCATGGTACATTCACATGAGAAAACAAACAAAACATTGTCAAATGAAAGTTGTAAACATAAACAGTGCATATTGCAATGTTGTGAGGCACATCCCCCATCCACCGTCATATCCCGCAGCCACCAACACATCCCCCACCCACCAAACCTTCCCCTCCCACCCACACATACCTCCACGCACTCACACAGAACCAGGCAAACATACATGCCGCCACCCACCCACTGATCACCCACCCACACACATTTCCCCACCCACACACATATACACACACCAAGAAGAAGAAGAAGAAGAAGAAGAAGAAGAAGAAGAAGAAGAAGAAGAAGAAGAAGAAGAAGAAGAAGAAGAAGAAGAAGAAGAAGAAGAAGAAGAAGAAGAAGAAGAAGAAGAAGAAGAAGAAGAAGAAGAAGAAGAAGAAGAAGAAGAAGAAGAAGAAGAAGAAGAAGAAGAAGAAGAAGAAGAAGAAGAAGAAGAAGAAGAAGAAGAAGAAGAAGAAGAAGAAGAAGAAGAAGAAGAAGAAGAAGAAGAAGAAGAAGAAGAAGAAGAAGAAGAAGAAGAAGAAGAAGAAGAAGAAGAAGAAGAAGAAGAAGAAGAAGAAGAAGAAGAAGAAGAAGAAGAAGAAGAAGAAGAAGAAGAAGAAGAAGAAGAAGAAGAAGAAGAAGAAGAAGAAGAAGAAGAAGAAGAAGAAGAAGAAGAAGAAGAAGAAGAAGAAGAGAAGAAGAAGAAGAAGAAGAAGAAGAAGAAGAAGAAGAAGAAGAAGAAGAAGAAGAAGAAGAAGAAGAAGAAGAAGAAGAAGAAGAAGAAGAAGAAGAAGAAGAAGAAGAAGAAGAAGAAGAAGAAGAAGAAGAAGAAGAAGAAGAAGAAGAAGAAGAAGAAGAAGAAGAAGAAGAAGAAGAAGAAGAAGAAGAAGAAGAAGAAGAAGAAGAAGAAGAAGAAGAAGAAGAAGAAGAAGAAGAGAAGAAGAAGAAGAAGAAGAAGAAGAAGAAGAAGAAGAAGAAGAAGAAGAAGAAGAAGAAGAAGAAGAAGAAGAAGAAGAAGAAGAAGAAGAAGAAGAAGAAGAAGAAGAAGAAGAAGAAGAAGAAGAAGAAGAAGAAGAAGAAGAAGAAGAAGAAGAAGAAGAAGAAGAAGAAGAGAAGAAGAAGAAGAAGAAGAAGAAGAAGAAGAAGAAGAAGAAGAAGAAGAAGAAGAAGAAGAAGAAGAAGAAGAAGAAGAAGAAGAAGAAGAAGAAGAAGAAGAAGAAGAAGAAGAAGAAGAAGAAGAAGAAGAAGAAGAAGAAGAAGAAGAAGAAGAAGAAGAAGAAGAAGAAGAAGAAGAAGAAGAAGAAGAAGAAGAAGAAGAAGAAGAAGAAGAAGAAGAAGAAGAAGAAGAAGAAGAAGAAGAAGAAGAAGAAGAAGAAGAAGAAGAAGAAACCACACACACATACCCCCGCCAACCCACACATCCCGCACCTATCCACACACATATCCCGCACTCTCACAATTTTCCCCACCCACCCACACACACATCAGCCAACCTACACCCACTCACCCACCCAATATTCGCCACCTCTCAACTACACATCCCCACCTATACACACATCCCCACCCATAAACACATCTCCCCACCTGCCCACACATATCCCCCACCCATAAACACCCAAAACACACACCTCCCACCCACACACACCCCGCTACCCACATATACCCCACCCACACACATCCGCCGCTCACACACATCTTCTCACAACTACACACCTCCCCCACCCATACACTCATCTCTCACACACATCCACCCACTCATGTACTCATCCATCAACCACTCACACCCACACATCACCCACGCGCCCATCAACACATGCATCTCTCATCTACCCTCCCACCCACACACACCCCAACCACCCAGCCAAACACACATCCCCCATCCTCGCATACATCCTTCAATAACCTGCACATCCCACACCTCCCCCACTTCACACACATCTCCCCTCCCACACAAAACTCCACCTATAAACACATCCCCCCACACACACACTTCCCCCACATACATTCCCCATACACATCCCCGCCCACACATCTCCCCACCCACTCACACATCCTCCACCTACAAACATCCTCACCACCCACACATACATCCTCCACCCACTCACATTTACCCCATCCACACTCACACACTCCCACCCACACAGACATATCCCATTCACAGACACCCCCACACTCATCCCTCACACCCATTACACACCCATCCCCCAACCCACACAATCTCCTACATACCTATTCACCCACCCAAACACACATTCCCTCCCACACCCCCTCACAACCCACCAACACCCACATACTTCCAACTATCTTCTCAAATATCACCCCCCCCCCCCCCACACACACACACACACACACACACATATATATATATATATATATATATATATATATATATATATATATATATATATATATATATATATATCCCTCACACACACATACATCCACCATCAACAACACTTCCCTTCACACATCCACACATCACCCATTAACCCATACACTTCCCCCACACACAACCCCTTCACACATACATTCCCCACACCCCCCCCCCCCACACACACACACATATCCCTCACATACATACCCATACACACATCCTCACATCTAGACACTTACATGATGCCTCACATGATCATTGAAACTAATAAGACCAAACTCCCACACTTTACACACAATTGAGACACTGACGATTGTCGTGAGAATTCTCGCAATTGCAAGAAGTGGAGAAAAAATTGTACATATACATTATGTAGCGTAAAAATTAGTGATGCAATTCATCAGAGAGAGTCAGAGAGAGAGAGAGAGAGAGAGAGAGAGAGAGAGAGAGAGAGAGAGAGAGAGAGAGAGAGAGAGAGAGAGAGAGAGAGAGAGAGAGAGAGAGTAGAATTTCATCACTAATGTTTACGTTACACAATGTATATGTACAATATTTTTCTCCATTTTGTAAAACTTTTGAGAGAATGATCACGTCAATCGTCAGTGTATGTTTGTATAAAGTGTGGGAGTTTGTTCATACTAGTTTCAGTAATTATGTGAGGCATCATGTATGTGTCTAGATGTGATGATGTGTGTGTGGGTGTGTATGTGGGGGATGTGTGTGTGTGGGGGATGTGTGTGGGGGTGTATGTGTGGAGGGATTGTGTGTGTGGGATGTGTGTGGGTGGATGGGAGATGTATGGGTGGGTGAAGGGATGTGTGGTGGGTGGGGTGTATGTATGGGTGGGGGAAGTTTGGGTGAATGCTTCGAAGTGTGTGGAGGTTGGTGGGTTGGGGAATTGTGTAGGTGGGGTATGTGTGTGTTTATGGGTGGATGGGTGAGGGATAGATGGGTGAGGAATGTGTAGGTTAATGGGTGTGTGGGGTGTGAGGGATATGTGTGCGTTGAGGGATGGGTGTGTGAATGGGTGTGGGGGTGGATGTGGGAATGTGTGTTTGGGTGGTGTATATGTCTGTGTGGGTGGTGGGTGTGTGCGTGTGGGTGCGGTAAGTGTGGATAGGTGGAGGATGTATGTGTGGATGGTGAGGGTGTTTGTAGATGGGGTGGGTGGGAGATGTGCGGGAAGATGTGTGTGTGTGTGGGTGAGGGATGTGTTGGTGGGGATTATTTGGGGGATGTTTGTGTGGTTGGGGGATGTGTGTATGTGTGGGGTGTTGTGTGGGAGGGGAGATGTGTGTGGGTGAGTGGATGTGTTTATGGGTGGAGTGTTGTGTGGGAGGAGAGATGTGTGTGGGTGATGGATGCTTGCGTGTGGGTGGGGTGTGGTTCGATGTGGATATGCGGGTTGGTAAAGGATGTGTGTGAGGGGGGGGGGCGTGTGTGTTTGGCTGAGTTGTTGAGGTGTGTGAATGTGGGTGTGTAGATCGGAGATGTATGTGTTGATGGGTGGGTGGGGAGGTGTTTGGGTGTGAGTTGTTGAGGGATTAATACTTGAGTGGGGGATTTGTGTTGGAATTAGTGTATGGGTGAGGAGGTGTGTGTAGGTGGGGTATGTTTGGTTGGTGGGGTGTATGTGGGTGGGAGGTGTGTGTTTGTGGATTGGGGATGTGTTAGTGGATGGGGATGTGTGTGTGCTGGGATCTGTGTATGGGTTGGGAGATTTATGTGTGTGGGGGGTGGAGATGTATGTGTGTGTGTGTGTGTGTGTGGGGGGGGGTGATGTGTGGTTAAGGGATGTCTGGTAGGTGGATGGGTGATTGGGGGAGGGATGGGTGGGTGGAGGATCTGTGAATGGGTTAGTGTGTGTAGGATTGGGGGATGAGTGGGGGAATGTGTGTGTGGGTGTGTGCGGGAGTGTGGGTAGGTTGGGGACGATTGTGTGGCTTGGGGATATGTATAAGGAGGATTTGTGTAAGTGGGATGTGTGTAGGTGGGTACGGGAATTGTATGTGGGTAGGTGATGGATGTGTGGGTTGGCGGGGAGATGTGTGTGGGTGGGAGATATGTGGTTGGGGGTGTGTGTGTTTGGCTGCGTCGTTGGGAGTATGTGGGTGGGTGGTGGAGGATATGTGGATGAGTTAGTGTTGGTGGGTTATGGGATGGGTGGAGGAAGTGTGTCTGGGTGGGGCGATGTGTGTAGGTGGGGGTGTGTGCGTGGGTGGAGGATCTGTCTGAGGATGGGTGGGTGGGTGCATGTATGTATGCCTGGGTGTGTGTTTTCGGGTGGGGGACGTGTGTGGGGGGATGTGTGGTGGATGGGGAGATGTGTGTAGGTGGGGGATGTGTGTGGTGTGGGACGTGTGGGTGGGGGAATCGGTGGATTGGTGAGGGATGTGTGGGATGGTGGGGGTTGTGTCTCATAACATTGAATATGCATTGTGTATGTCTACAACATTCTTTTGACAATGTTGTTTTTCCTATGTGAATGTATTATGCACTATTGATGAACGAAAGATGAGTGATTGGAAGGGCCAAATGTAAGACGGGCCTGAGTGCCTAATTTGTTACCTTTTGAAAATAAAGTCCGCTCGTTCGTTCACCCTAGATAAGCTCTCTTGCTCGCTTGCACACTCACTCACTCACTCTCTCATTCACTCACTCATTCACTCACTAGATATCCAATGATGGTTATAACGGCATCATATAAACAATGACTAACTAACTAATTAACTAACTAGCTAGCCAGCACGAACGCTCTTTCGCTCACTCACTCTAGCTTAGCACGCTCGCTCTTTCGCGCCCTCGCTCACACACTCACTCACTAACTATATTCCCAATGAAAGTTTAAAAAAAAACAACAACAATATAGGTGTATGACTAATTAACTAGCTAACTAACTAACTAACTTACTAACTGACTGGCTGACTAGCTAACTAGCAGTATACCCAAATAAACGCTATAAAGACACAAATAATAAATGCCCCGCTCTTCCCCTCACGCCACTGAGATTTCGGGCCTGTTTGACAGAAGGTCTCTAAGTAATCCCGTGTTCATATTTGCCAGAATCCGCGTGAATATTTAGCGTGCCCAGTTAGTCTTCACAGATTGATCAGTGGGTACTCAGAAACGTTTCCATTATGTACCCCTGACGTCAGATATTTGTACAATTTGTCGCTGAACGGATTCCCCAAGATGACCGCTGGCGCTGTCAAAATCGATCTAGCTTGTAGGAAATTAATCTCCAGATGATCTCCCTATGTTGTGGTGGTGGGGGTGTCGGGGCAATACATTTTCTATTTCAAACATTCTGGCCGATATTACAGTTTTCATTTCCGTGTGGTCGTTCATTTTCCTGGTTATTTGTTTTTGTCGCCCTGGTGTATTAATTCTTTGTGATAAATTACTCTAGTGATTTAAAAAGTTGAGTTGTAAGTTTAGTAAGTGGAGGTTGTGATAGCCTAGTGATGGTAAACCGGTGTGTTCTATGTTGGATGCTAGTTTACAGTGATACTCTAGTGATATAGAAACTTGAGTTCTAAATCTAGATCAGGGGACATTGCATCAACACTCTGGTGGTATATAGACGTGTGTTGTGTTGTATGCTGAGTACGATTACACTGCTATTCTAGTGATATAAAGGCTTGTGTTCTGTGCTAGGAATTATTGTATGATACGTTATAGGTATATAAGTGCGTATATTCTATTTATATAAGATGTTTGTTGTAGACTAGATATGTGGAGATCAATGATTGGTAGGTGGAGATTGCATTAATACGCTTGTGATATAAATACTTGCGTTCTATTCTAGCTATGATTACGTGCTCTTTGCTAGTAAAGATTACATTGATACTTTAGTGATATGCATTTTTGTGAATATTCTTCAACAAGTGAATCGATACAATTATCACGGAGCAGTCATGACATCTGATGGGAGATGCCTTGAAGAGATTAGAACAAGAATCGCCATGGCGAAAGTAGCCTTTAGCAAGATGAAAAACGTACTGACCAATAATAAATATGTCAATTGATACGAGAAAAAGAGGGTTGAGGTGCTACATAGAACCTGTACTTTTGTATGGATGTGAAACTTGGACAATGAGCAGTCAAGCAGAAAAAAACATCTGATTGCTGTAGAAATGTGGTTTCAGAGGAGAATGCAAAGATTCCAATGGACAGACAGAAAAACAAATGACCAAGTACTACAGGAAACAAATAAACACACGTAGTATTTATTGTTTTGCGCTCACAGAAGGAGAAGAAAGAAATCGAGACTAGAGGACGCACTAGACAACATAAGATGTGAAAGATATTGTTACCGACCGGGATGTAGACTAGATATGTGGAGATCAATGATTGGTAGGTGGAGATTGCATTGATACACTAGTGATATAAATACTTTCGTTCTATTCTATCTATGATTACATTAATACGATGGATAATTCCTGTCGGTAACTATAGCTTTCAAATTATATGTTGTTTAGTGGGTCATCTAGACTCTTCTTCTTTCTTCTCTTCTGTGAGCGAGAAACAATACTACGTGTGTTTATTTATGTAACTGTTTCAGTGGCCTCAACTAGTTCCTAAACTGATTTCTTGTGTGTAGTACAGGAAACAAATGAAAATCGTAAATTTATTAGATAAATTATACGTAGACAGTAAAAAATTTTTGGACATGTTATGAGAAGAAATGAATTGGAGAACTTGGTGACAACTGGCAAGATCGAGGGGAACAGACCAAGGGGAAGACTGAGAAGTAAATACTTGGATGGCTTGGCCAAATGACATGGTCGAGACAGGAACACTGAGCTGATCCACGACTCTGATGATCGAGTGAAATGGCGAGTCATGACCGTCCACGCTTTCCGGCATGGCACATGATGCATGGATTCTTGTGTTCTTTGCTAGTTAAGATAACATTGATGCTCTAGCCATGGAGAGCATGTTCTTTGATTGTTAAGATTACATTAATACTTTAGTGATATACATACTTGTGTTCTTTTCTAGTTAAGATTACATTGATATTCTATTGATATACATACATGTGTTCTTTTCTAGTTAAGATTACATTGATATTCTAGGGATATACATACTTGTGTTCTTTTCTAGTTAGTTAAGATTACATTGATATTCTATTGATATACATACATGTGTTCTTTTCTAGTTAAGATTACATTGATATTCTAGGGATATACATACTTGTGTTCTTTTCTAGTTAAGATTATGTTGATGCTATAGTAATATAAATACTTGTGTTCTATGCTAGTAAAGATTACATTGAATACACTAATGATAACGAGATTCGTGTAATATCCAAGCGATATAAACAATTGTGTTATATGCTAGTTAAG
The DNA here is from genome assembly GCA_014155875.1 of Cepaea nemoralis. Lineage (NCBI taxonomy): Eukaryota > Metazoa > Mollusca > Gastropoda > Stylommatophora > Helicidae > Cepaea > Cepaea nemoralis. Next base: position 194,236 of record JACEFZ010000657.1, read on the forward strand.
ATTACATTGATACTCTAGTGATATACATAATTGTGTTCTATGGTAGTTAAGAATATATTAAATACTATATTTATATGAATACTTTTCTACTATGCTAGTTAAGATTACACTAAATACTATAATGATTAAAAGATTACATTATATTTAATGATATAAACAATTGTATTCTATGCTAGTTAAGATTACATTGAAACTCAACTGATTAATGAAGCTTGTGATCTATTCTGTGTACGTGCAAATTACATTGGCCATTGCCATCTAGTACATACTTTTTAACCCCGTTTCTTGTATTGGAGTGGATACACATGCATAACGCGTATCCATTTCCTTCGGCATATTCCTGTTTCCTTTGTTTCTGTAACGTGTGATATATGTCCACACTTTGTTTTCCACCAGCTTCAATAAACTCTGCTGCGGTGTTGTCTCTCTTTTTTTTATTCTGCTGGTGATTTCACTTTTTCAGGTTGTTTATTGCCTCTCGAATACTTCGAGTGTTGGTTCTGGTTCTTCCTCTTTTGGCTATTTCATTGTTTGTATGTTTGCCTTTGCCATTTTTATTTTGATATATTTCTCTGCACTAATCTTTCCATCTATTAAGAATTGCTTTATTTGCAGCTGAGGTTCTTTCACTCAGGTCTTTTATAGTATGTGCCTGGGTTATGCAGTTTCTAATCATTGATGTGTACTTTCCTTGAACAAGTCATGATCCCACCTATTTCTTTTGAGTTTTTCTGCCGCTGCATACTGGTGGTAAAGGAATTGCATATTGTATTTTGTTATCTTTTTTCACATTTCTCTTGTCAGATTTGTATAGACCGCGTTGTTCTTATTAGCTGACATTCCTTTCAATTGCTGTTCTGTTCTCTGTTTTACAAGCTATATGACACTGTTCTCACCCAACAAATGGATGGATGGGTTCTGAGTGAGTGGGTGGACAAAGTAAACTTTAGTTAGTGAGTTTGTGATTGTAAGAATGTGCATGCGAGCGAGTGTTTATGTGTGTGTTATTGAGTGGGTGCTAAACTGTGAGAGTTTGTGTAAATGATGTAAGCGTGTATTTGTAACTGTATGTGTGTGTATGTGTGTGTTTATAAATGTGCGTGTGTACTTGAGTCTGCCTGCAACATTAATTTGACAATGTTTTCATATGTGAATGTAACATGCACAACTGATCAACAAAAGATGAATGGTTGGAAGGGCTGAATGTAAGACGGGCCTTCCTGCCCATTTGTGACCCTTTAAACATAAAGTCCGGTCGTTCGTTCGTTCGTTAGTTCTTTCGTCTTCTAACTCAAACTTGTCCTAAGTAACTTCTCTATATTTCAGAAAGTTCTTACTTAGCCTTCTTCTATGTCAAACCGCCTGCCTCGAGCGCCGAAGTAAATGGGTTCGATATCGGGCTCGGTCATTTAGCTCACGAGTGTAACGTTCTCGGAGACTTCTGGGGGTTGTCGCTGGAGCTACGAAGTTCATGCTTTGCGCGAAGCTTTAGTCAGGCAGCCATACAAAAAGATACCAAGCCATATGGGATAAAACCCGGTGCAATGAGGCCGAAAATCTAGTCTGTAAACCCCATTTGTAAATAAAATAAATTGAGGAACGGACAGATCACCTCATCTCATTAAGACATCACTTAGCATTTCCTCTGGAGCCTTTGTGGTGTAATGGCTTGACGCTAGCCTGCATTCCCAGTGGTCGTGCGTTTGAATCCGCATCTGTGGGGATTTTAAAAATGTACCCGTTCAGACAGCAATGGCAAACTACTGAACGTAAACTTGCCAAGAGATCACAAACAGCCAAAAATGCTAGGGTTGACTGCGACGTCCAGTAAATGATATGCAACTAACTAACCCAAGCTCTCAGGTTGACCCAAACGGTACAAATGCACGTCTTGGAATGTAAAGGCGGACAGGGCGATACAAACCACATTCAACCACAGATTGTTTCACTTGTCAATACCCCCTCCCCCAATAATGCGGTTAGACAGTGGGGGAGGGGGGAAGGGGGCACTGTCCTGCCGCATGTTTACCGCCTTCTCTTAACATCAAAATACCCCGTTGTCACTTCTCTCACGACAAACCGGGAAAACTAGCTCTGACATTTTTGTAACTTCTCCCCTCCAATGTGTTTGACATCCATAATCGACGCACCGCAGCCGCTCCGTAACATTTCTGCCCGTCTCCTCCACGGCAACCTCTGTTACCATAACTCCATCCACAGTTACTCAAACAGCGGCCCAAACTCACCAACTCCTCTAGTGGGATAGTGTCCTTGCCCGTGTTTCCTTCATGTGGCCGATCATTAAACAGGAAGTCTTCGGCATTTGAAGATCAATAACCAGAAGAGGGGAATTCTAAACGTCGCGACTGAACGAAAATGAGCTCAATTTCGTTGTGAAACAGTTAAATTGTGTTTCGTGATGTTTTTTATCTGGATAGATGAGTGTAGTTTAAATAATGTGTGAAAGGACGATGGAGTGTAATGCTAGATGACAACAAAAGGTAATATTAGACAAGAAGAAATAATATACTTTTACCAAGTTCTGAACATGGTAGGTATATTTTCGTAACTGCTATTTTATATTGTAAATAAAACAACGTACATTGTCTTAAAGGGGATGTGTTAGCTAAGTTGATGTGAAGCCGCGATGATAATGTTACAGTTACGGTCGGACGAGGTTTGGACGCCTGCTCTCGTCGTCTCGCTAAGTGAAGGAAAGACCACCTATTCGTCCGTGCATTCAGTCTTACACAATGTAATGGCCATATAATATCACAGCCTCATAGCAGGAAATTGCTACGCGAAAACGTGTATTGCACCGGGTGTTTGTAAAGTCTCACTAGTCTTTGTATGTAGAACAAATATGAAAAACGAAGAGCATGATGTCATCAAACGATTTGCTAACAATGCATTAAATTACATACAATAGTTACTGCAATGGTCTAAAGCTGCTTTGGGAAAGCTGGAAAGTACGAATAAAGTATACATTATAACATGTGTTTTAAATGTCCACCACGGGCTTCAAGACATGGCTGTACATGTCTCTTCAATTGATCAAATACCTTCTGCAACGTGGCTGTTGTTATTTCTTGAATGTAACCCCATTCTGTTTGGAGTGCAAATTATTACTCCAGCAGACGATAGCCATTATCTGCATATTGCTGCACGATGGATGTGGAGATTATTTTTTTATGACATAATGTACTTCATTTTTTTTTCATATTTGTTCTATATATAAATTGTAGTGAGACTTCACAAACACCCGGTATATGCTAATAAGACTGGCAATGGTGTAGTTGTTAATGAGCTTATTTATAAAGTACAGCTCTGTGATTGGCGTAGCCTCCTAAAATCATCATTATCATCATGTTCCATCCCGTTAAACGTAGACGTTCTTGGTTCGCCATCTCACACGATCACCAGTCGTGGAATGGGTATGTGTTCTTGTTCTTATTATGCCATGTGGCCAACAATCTGGTTATATATCTCTTTGACCTCCCCCTTAATCTTTTCCCATAACTTTTGCCAGTTGTCACTAAGCCTTTAAGAGTGTTTGTTTTTTCCTCCTAATGATATGCCCAAATAATTTACTGTCTGTGTCTATTATCTTTAATAAATTTACAGTTTGCATTTGTTTCTTGAGGGATATGCACAATTGTTTTTCTGTCCATCATTGTAATCTTTTATCTTCCTCAGAAAACGATTCCATTGCATGAGATGTTCCTCATTTTGTCTCGACATACTAATAGGTACATAATTTAAATCATAATATTCAAATTAATTGAGGAAGGGAAGGGCCAGAAGAAAAATAACTACCCCACCTCAAAATCTCGTGGTCTCATTATCATCTTGAGCCATGCAAATTAGCACAGGCGCTCATGTCTCTCCTCAAATCTTGGTCAAGTGTTCTTGAACAACTCTGCTGATGACACTTTTCCAAGCCACCGTCTTAGACTCTTAGACCAACAGGCATGATTTCTTTTGGTCTGCCTCTGCTCTTCTTCCAATTTATCTTTCCCGGTGTCTGCCTTCTCCTCTTCTACCTCTAATAATTTCAATCGTCACGATGTTCTCCAATCTCTCTCTCTCTCTTCTCATTATAAAAGAAAGAACATTGTGTGTCTCTTTCTTACATTTATGAGTAAGTTTTTCTACTTTTATTAGCCTGTCTAAGGAAATCGTTATTACTTAATTTCGGTCATCCAAACAATTCACAAAATAAAATTAAAAACAATGAAGTTCGTGTAGGTTCTGCGGGCCGCACAGAGTCTGATGTGCATCAATTGATCCAGAGTAACACACATCGAGGTGACATGGTGATCTACACCAAAGGGTCAGTGGTGAAAAACAGACTTAGTGGTTGAGATTTCATTGCGAAAGCTAATGGCCGATTCTTTAAAAAGGAGAGTCTGGCATTTGAGGCTACGACCTCCAGCATGAGAATGGAGGTGGAGCAGTCACAGGCGCATTCTGTTGGTTAGAGAAGACTACTGTATCACAAATTGTATTCATTGCGGACTCCAGGAGTATGCTTGGTAAGGTGTAGATGTAATGTTTCGTGTGGAATGGCTATCGTCGCTTCAGAGGTCACATTTTGTGAAGATTGTAAGGATTTTTTGCCCTGGCCATGTGGGAATGCGGAGGAATGAACAGGTTGAACTCTACTGGCAGAGGATGCACCTCTTGGTGGTAGATTACATGTGGATAAGAGGGATGTAGTCGTGTGCCTGTGGACCAGGTGGAGAAGGTGGGGGAACAGATTGAGAATCCTTAAGTGATTAGGATGAGATTGCGGGGGGATCGGTAGGGTATCTGGTAGAATCTCAAATCTGAGAGGGAAGACCAGGAGAAGTTTCAATCATATAGCGGTGGGAACAATTAGTAGTGTGACTCTTCGCTGGCTGTTGAACGAGGGGACGGAGCGCATATGGGAATGTCCTGAATGCAGTGATGTCGTGATGTCAGTTCTTAACTCAACTCAGCTCCTGCAAAAATGTGAAACATAATAAACACAGACACAGTGTACATATATTATGACGTACTACACTACATCTGCATCATCATCAAGTGCCATGCCTGTAGGCGTTTATGGCTCTCCACAGATCTCGGTCTTTGGTGTTCTGGATCAACTCTGCTGATATTCCTCCATGCCACCGTCTCAATCCATCCAGTATCATTTCTCTTGGTCTGCTTCTGAAATGTGTTGCCATGAAATCTTGGGAAGATAGTGTGGTGGTTTCCACTTACCTTCCACATCCACATGGTGGTCTTTTACCTCTGCCTTTGACAGCCATTTCCGACTGTCAGGACAGTGAGTGGCTGCTCTGCTCAGTTGCAGAGTTCCACAAGGAGGAAGGAGGGGGGGGGGGGGGGGGAATCAATGATAATATTTAAAATAAAGCAAATGTAATAAAGCAAAAATAAGTTATACTATGACACATTGAATTGACGTTTCGATTATACTAATCTCCATCAAGAACAACACAAACATATCTAAATTAAAAACATGAAGTTAGAAAATGTATTAGCATTAAAACACAAACAGAAAAAGTCTAGTTATGATACGTTGCTAGGCCTTTACACATTCTCGGTTTCTAGGAAGTCTGCGCATAAGTTCAGTTGTGAAAAGTGCCAAAAAAGAAAATGTGGAGCCGAAGATGTGCAAACAGTTAGAAATGGATATATTGAGGGAAGTCAGCAGAGTTTTACAGTGCCATCTACGACAGTATTCGCAGCATTTGTCTCAGAAACCACATCACTGCTGCTTTCAAGCACACCCAAAATTGATCGTTGACGTTTCAAAATTCAGTGTCCAACTGTAAAATTTTCAACATTCAATGTCCAACAGTAAAACAGTTTCAACATTCAGTGTCCAACAGTAGAACAGTTTCAAATGTCAGTGTCCAACAGTAGAACAGTTTCAAATGTCAGTGTCCAACAGTAAAACAGTTTCAAAATTCAGTGTCCAACAGTAGAACAGTTTCAAATGTCAGTATCCAACAGTAGAACAGTTTCAAATGTCAGTGTCCAACAGTAGAACAGTTTAAAAATTCAGTGTCCAACAGTAGAACAGTTTTAAATGTCAGTGTCCAACAGTAGAACAGTTTCAACATTCAGTGTCCAACAGTAGAACAGTTTCAACATTCAGTGTCCAACAGTAGAACAGTTTCAAATGCCAGTGTCCAACAGTAGACAGTTTCAAATGTCAGTGTCCAACAGTAGAACAGTTTCAAATGCCAGTGTCCAACAGTAGAACAGTTTCAAATGTCAGTGTCCAACAGTAGAACAGTTTCAAATGTCAGTGTCCAACAGTAAAACAGTTTCCAAATAACACATCACTACTCTTTTTATGCCGGTTCGAAGCACAGCTGCGAGTGACTTAACAGCAGGAGTTGGTTTTTATAAAATGGTTTTAGTGCCTATCGTTCAGAAATCAATGCAAACTACTGAACGTAAACTTGCCAAGAAAACACAGACTGTCAGAAAATGATGGGGTTGACTGTGAAGTCGTGTAAAGGATATGCAACTAACTCTCTTTACGACATGCAATGAAGAAGATTTATTCCATAAGATACATTTCATATTCTCAACTGCCGCTTTGCTTGTTAACAATTTATACCGAAATAGCAATTCTGCCACGCGACTTCCGTAACCTTATCGATATTCATAATCAATAAATCGATTATAGAAACATACAGAGCCCTCATAACACAATATGGTGCGCATGGGGCATATCGTAATAGCCCCATATCTTTATGGAACATTTGGCTCACGAGGCGCAATGTGGTCAATTCACATGGAACATTCGGCTCACGAGGGGCAATGTGGTCAATTCACATGGAACATTCGCCTCACGAGGGGCAATGTGGTCAATTCACATGGAACATTCGGCTCAGTAGGGGCAATGTGGTCAATTCACATGGAACATTCGACTCAGGAAGGGCAATGTGGTCAATTCACATGGAACATTCGGCTCACGAGGCGCAATGTGGTCAATTCACATGGAACATTCGGCTCACGAGGGGCAATGTGGTCAATTCACATGGAACATTCGGCTCACGAGGCGCAATGTGGTCAATTCACATGGAACATTCGGCTCACGAGGCGCAATGTGGTCAATTCACATGGAACATTCGGCTCACGAGGGGCAATGTGGTCAATTCACATGGAACATTCGGCTCAGGAAGGGCAATGTGGTCAATTCACATGGAACATTCGGCTCACGAGGCGCAATGTGGTCAATTCACATGGAACATTCGGCTCACGAGGGGCAATGTGGTCAATTCACATGGAACATTCAGCTCACGAGGCGCAATGTGGTCAATTCACATGGAACATTCGGCTCACGAGGGGCAATGTGGTCAATTCATATGGAACATTCGGCTCACGAGGGGCAATGTGGTCAATTCACATGGAACATTCGGCTCACGAGGCGCAATGTGGTAAATTCACATGGAACATTCGGCTCACGAGGGGCAATGTGGTCAATTCACATGGAACATTCGGCTCACGAGGGGCAATGTGGTCAATTCCCACCCGTCTCCTTTATGTCTCAAGACAAGTCATGGTACACATTTAGTCCGGGTCAGTGTCAGAGCCCAGGTCAGATATCAGCATGGATGCGAATTAGAACCTGGTCGGCAGGTCAGCTCTCTAGCCACTGCGCCATTGTGACTACCAGAATTATTACACAATGACACATACTGCTGTAGGGCGGGAAATGTTACTTTGGATATAATCAGTCATATCAGTGTGAGGTGGCTTTGAATATAATTAATCATTTCATTGTGAGGTGAATTTGAATGTAATCAATCATATCTGTATGAAATGAGTTTGAATATAATCAATCATATGTGTGTGAGGTGACTTTGAATATAATCAATCATATCTCTGTGAGGTCACTTTGAATATGATCAATCATATCAGTGTGAGGTCACTTTGAATATAATCAGTCATATCTGTGTGGGGTGACTACGGTGAGAGAATGTCACCATTGCCTAGTCAGTTGATACTAGAGAGAAAGTTACCTTCGCCTAATAAATTTCGGCTACAGAGAATGTCACCCTTGCCTAGACAGTTTACGCTAGAGAGAATGTCACCATTGCCTAGTCAGTTTAGGCTAGAGAGAAAAACACCATTGCCTAATAAATTTTGGCTACAGAGAATGCCACCATTGCCTAGTCAGTTTAGGCTAGAGAGAATGTCACTACTGCCTAGTCAGTTTAGACTAGAGAGAATATTACCATTGCATAATCAGTTTAGGCAAGAGAGAATGTTAACATTACCTTGTCGGTTTAGGTTAGAGAGGATGTCACCATTGCCTAGTCAGTTTAGGCTAGACAGAATTTCACCATTGCCTAGTAAGTTTAGGCAGAGAGAATGTCACTATTGCCTAGTCTGCTTAGTCTAGAGAGAACGTCACCAATGTCTAGTCAGATTAGGCTAGAGAGAAAGTCACCATTGCCTAATCAGTTTAGGCTTAGGTTAGAACGAATGTCACCATTAACTAATCACTTGAGGCAAGAGAGAGTCCAAGCCCATATTATAGTTTAGGCTAGGGAAAGGGCTAACTTATCATAGCAAATTTCTGCATCGAGAGATGTTTTTATGTTGTTTTCTCTTCTTCTCCTTCTTCTTTCACGTTGTGATTATATTTCAAAATACGCATGTATTAAACTGTGACATGACAAACAGTCTAATTGACAGCAAGAAAGCGGAGCCAGGCAAACATGTCTCCCATGTGACATACTTTATACACTCTGCCAAATGCATCCTGTTGTTCTATGTCTTGTTGCTTTTATTTATTCTTAGAAATTGTACAGAGATGTCTTCTGGTTGTGACAAGAAATGTGACAAGGCATGTGACAAAGTGAAATGATTATCTGTCACAACGACATGTCTGTCCAAATTATCCTGTTTCTAGAATGTTGATGGATTCTAATTATGTATTAGGCATGTCTTATTATTATTATTATTATTATTATTATTATGATCAATATTACTTGACAGACGATAGTTTGTAAAATGCAGTTATACCTCTCCATAACTCAAAGCCTGGGCTTATCCTTGGATTGCCCGGTTGTTTGTATAAGTTCGCCAGTTTACCCGGTTGTTTGTACAAGTTAGCATGTTGTTTGTAAAAGTTCAGCAGATTAGCCGATTGTGTGTATGAGTTCACCAGATTACCCCGTTGTTTATATAAGCTCGTTAGTATAGCCGGTTGTTTGTATAAGTTCACCAGATTAGCCGATTATTTGTGTAAGTTCACTAGATTAACCGGTTGTTTCTATAAGCGAGTTAGTTTAGCCGGTTGTTTGAGTAAGTTCACCAGGTTAGCCGTTTTTTGTATAGTATAAGTTCACCAGGTTAGCCGTTTTTTGTATAGTATAAGTTCACCAGGTTAGCCGTTTTTTGTATAGTATAAGTTCACCAGATTAGCCGATAGTTTGTATTATATAAGTTCACCAGATTGGACGGTTGTTTGTATAAGCTCGTTAGTTTAGTTGATTGTTTGTATAAGTTCACCAGATTAGCCGATTGTTTGTATAGTGTAAGTTCACTAGATTAGACGGTTGTTTGTATCAGCTCGTTAGTTTAGCCGGTTGTTTGTATAAGTTCACCAGATTAGCTGGTTGTTTACATAAGTTCGCCAGTTTAGCCGGTTGTTTGAATAAGCTCGTTAGTTTAGTCGGTTGTTTGTATAAATATATACCGTTTAGCCGTGTGTCAGTTGTTTGTATTAGCAAGTCAGTTTAGTCATCGGTTTGAATAATTAAGTCACACAGCTTGAATTATGTATATATAAGACGGCAAGTGTAGGTGATTGTTTGTATAGGCAAGCTAATTTAACCTGTTGTTTGTACCAGCAAGTCAGTTTAGCTGATTATTTGAACAAACACACAAGTTTAACCGATTGCTTGTATAAATAAGTTATATTAGTCGGTTGTTTGCATTAGTAAGCCATTTTAGCTAGCTGTTTGTATAATTAAGTCACTTTAGCCTGTTGTTTGTGTAAACTAGCCAGTGTAGCAGATTGTTTGCAGAAGCAAGTTGGCTGTTCTTGTGTAAAACGCCAGTGTGGGTAGTTAATTGCAAGTATTAAACTAGACAGTTGTATAATGAACTCATATATGTCTGTTGTTTGTGTAACTGAGCCAATTAAGCCGGTTATTTCTATAAACAGTTTAAGACAGTCAGTTTAGACAATTGTTTATATAAGCCAGCCAATTTAGCTAGGTGTAGCCAATTGTTTATGTAAGGCCAATTTAGCTAGGTGTAGATAAAAGACAGCCAATTTTGGCAATTGTTTCTATAAGCCAATCAATTTAGCCAGGTGTTTGTTTAAGACAGTCAGTTTAACCACTTATTTATATAAGCCAACCAATTCAGCCAATTGTTTCTATAAGCCATTCAATTTAGCCATTTTATTTGTATAAGACAGTCAGTTTAGCCAGTTGTGTGTATAAGCCAGCCAATTTAGCCAATTGTTTCTATAAGCAGTCAATTTAGCCAATTGTTTCTATAAGCAGTCAATTTAGCCAATTGTTTGTGTAACACAGTCAGTTTAGCCGATTATTTATATAAGCCGGTCTCCCTGTCCAAGGAGTTAACGACATTGTTCGCAATCCCGTATATCCACGTGGGAGAACAGCAGCTGCGAGAATCGGCAGCGGTGAGCGCCTTCTGGTAACTTAGGGGTTATGTGAGCCGGTCGTTCAGAAAGCAATGGCAAACTACTGAACGTAAAACTTGCCTAATACATTAACAGCAGCTGAAAATCATGGGGTTGACTGCATGGTCCTGTAAGGGATATGCAACATTTAAAAAATATATATAAGCCAGCCAATTTAGGCTGGTGTTTATATAAGCCAGCCAATTTAGCCAGCTGTTTGTATAAGCCAGCCAATTTAGCCAGTTATTAATAAAAAGCTCAAAGACACCCCCACCCCTCCCCTGGGTTCCTGCACCGCAAGGTAAAAGGCAGTAGTTGACAGTTATTTTTGTTTTTAGTAGTTAATATAAGACAGTCAGTTTAGCCTGTTGTCTGTGTAATGAAGATATTGTGTTTGTAAAGGTAAGCCATTGTGGCCGATTGTTTGTATAAGGCAAGCAATTTAGCCATCCCCACCCCTATACAACTAAGCTATGTTGGCCGGTTATTTGTAAAACCAAGCTCGTATTTGTCGATACAGTTTACGCATTACCGCTTCAACTGAATGCAGCGTTGACTATGGAACTTTCATCGCAGAATAACCGGATTTGGTTTCATAACATGCAATACTCACCTGCGATTTATATTTGGAATCGATACACTAATCAAATCCCGGGATGGTTTAATAAAGCCCTGGTGTATAAACAGCATAACAACATCTGCAACAACAGTTTGTTTACAACGTGTGATAAATAAAATTTAAAAAAACATGGGATTTCACAAGCCTGAACACATCTTTATTATTGCCGCCATCGTCGCCATTTTGATGTCAGAGAATTTACTGGCCAGGAGAATTTGGGAGGTGATTTTAAACGACTTCAGACTGCATTCGGTAAGGAAACAGTGATTGATCGTTGTGCCAGGTGTCTTTGTGTCGTGGTTATGTGAATGAGCGGTTGGGTCACGGTTGATTGAATGAGGGAATTCATTTAAGAAAAGATAGATGGGGATATTGGCTGCGATGTCTCTGGCGAGTTCATAAATAGTGTATCGGTGTTTACTTGGTTGGGTAACTGGTTCATCGATCTGTTTATCAATGAGCTGAAATTATAATTCTTTGAGGTTGATTAGCAATTGCTTAATTTAAGAAGTAAATTGGGTCATGGCAGTAGCGCAGGCATTTGATTGGGAAGTTTCCTACTTGGTAATCTTCAGCAGTGTTCTCGAATCTTCTTATTCTGCACTGCATCACCCATTGGAGCAGATGATCTCAGCTAACTCACGCCAAGCTGTCTTTTGCTATTCCTGCATTTTAAACATGTTGCTCGAATCTTCTTAGTCTGACCTGTATCACCCTTTGGGGCATAGGATCACAACCAAACCAAGCCAAGCCGTCTTTTGCTATCCCTGCATCTTAAACATTTTGCTCGAATCTTCTTAGTCTGCTCTGCATCACCCTTTGGGGCATGGGATCACAACCAAACCATACCAAACCGTCTGTTGTTACTCCTCCATTTTAAACATGTTGCTCGAATCTTCTTAGTCTGCCCTGTATCACCCTTTGGGGCATGGGATCACAACCAAACCATGCCAAGCTGTCTTTTGCTATTCCTGCATTTTAAACATGTTGCTCGAATCTTCTTAGTCTGACCTGTATCACCCTTTGGGGCATGCAGTAACAACCAAACCAAGCCAAGCCGTCTTTTGCTATCCCTGCATCTTAAACATTTTGCTCGAATCTTCTTAGTCTGCACTGTATCACCCTTTGGGGAATGGGATCACAAACCAACACACGCCAAGCCGTCGTTTGCTTTTTATCCAGAAGCTTCATCTATGTCCTTCCGGTGATGATCATCTTTGTCACTAATCGTATTCTTCATATATTATTTACATAACATCAGATTGCAGATGTGTGACATATTATAGAGCAGGATAGGTCTGGCTAAAGCTCGAATCCAGAAAATGGAATTTATCCTTTGGAATAAATCACAATGGAATAAAGACAAAGGAGAAAATTATTGCAGATAAGTCACACACCGAGCGTGTGAGACGTAAGATGGTGCATGATGGTGGAAATGACCACGTGTTCACATGCACCCACTGTGAACGGACATTTACATCCCGAATTGGCCTTATCAGTCACATTCGCTACCGCCATAGGTAAAAGTTATTATGCCTTTTTAAAACACAAACTATCGTCTGTGAAGACGGCAAAGTGCCAATATATATAAATCACTATTACTGAATGTGAGACAGAGAGTGCTGAAACGTTATATTAAACCTGTTTTGCTGCATGGCAGAGACTCATGAAATGTGAATGAACAAAATAGGAAGAGCATGGAAGCAACGAAGTATGGTTTTCGAGTTCAATGTTATGAATATCTTCGACTTTCAGAGTAACTAACAACGTTTACCTGAAAGAGACTAATGAAAGTAGTATAACAAATACTGTCATCTTCTGCCTATAATACCTTGCGATATTGGACAGGGGAAACTGAAGAATTAAGGCTGCCCAGCTAGTGCTGTCGCCGGGAACTTTCCAGGTTAGGGTTTTCTTTTTACAGTATATACAACTATAGGAAAGAGACACGCGGCGTTCTGGACTATATAATGGTGAGAGAGGAATTTAAAAACATCGTGACCACTGGAAAGATCAATGGGAGAAGGAACAGAGGCAGGTCAAGAGAAATGGCGCTAGGTTTACTGTCTCGTTGACGTAGAGCAGTGGTTCTCAACCGGTGGGGAATTTCCCCCCCCCCCTCCCCCAGGAGGGAATTTTAGGGTTTCCAGGGGGGAATGAAGACCATTTCAAGATCGCGTTAATACAAGAACCGATTACTTGATATTGTTTTTCCCTTCATACTTACAGTTATGTTCGTCTCATCCTTCTAAAATTCATTTTATAAAGTAAGTAGACCCACAAATCATGTTTTATGTGGATGTCTAGGCTTGTTTTAGTATATGCTATTAAATTTATCTTCCATTTTTACGTACACTGTGCAGGGGTGGGGGGATTTCTAGATAGGAAATATGAAACGGGGGGGGGGGGGGAAATGACGGTCTGAAAATACGGTGAAGGGGGGCACGGGCCAAATTTTTGATAGGAAAGGGGGGGGGGGGGAGTGACGTTCTGAAAAATATGGTGAAGGGGGCACGGGCCAAAAAAGGCTGAGAACCACTGACGTAGAGGATTAGCATCAGCTGAGTGGATCCAGAATACAAAGACCGAGATCTGTGGAGAGACATGAACGCTTGCGCCGTTTGACATAGTGCATGATGATGATGATGATGATGATGATGATGATGATGATGATGATGATGATGATGATGATGATGATGATGATGATGATGATGATGATGATTATGATGGTAATAATAATAATAATAATAATAATAATAATAATAACAATAACAACAAGGTCAATAGATTGGATAAGAGCTCTCGTTTGTAAACATCCGGTGTGCCCTAAACAGGCAGTTGAATTAAAATGTTGACTATCCATCCATCATCCATCATGTGCTATGCCGGTAAGCGTGGGCGGTCATGTTTTGCCATCTCACTCGATCACCAGAGTCGTGGATCAGCTCCGTGTTTCTGTCTCGACCATGCCACGTGGCCAAGCCATCCAGGTATTTGCTTCTAGGTCTTCCTCTTGGTCTCTTCCCTTCGATCTTACCAGTTGTCACCAAGTTCTCCAATTCATTTCTTCTCATAACATGCCCAAAAATTTTGACTGTCTACGTCTAATGTCTCTAATCAGTTTACCATCTTCATTTATTTCTTGAAGGACTTGTTCATTGGTCTTTCTGGCTGTCCATGGTAATACTTTGCATTTTCCTCAGAAACCACATTTCTACAGCCATCAGATGTTTTTTTTTTCAGCTTGACTGCTCATTGTCCAAGCTTCACATCCATATAAAAGTACAGGTTCTATGTAGCACCTCAACACTCTTTTTCTCGTTTCAATTGACATCTTTTTATTGGTCAGTATGTTTTTCATCTTGCTAAAGGCTACTTTTGCCATGGCGATTCTTGTTCTAATCTCTTCAAGGCATCTCCCATCAGATGTTATTACTGTTCCGAGATAATTGTACCTATTCACTTGTTGAAGAATATTCCCATTTACTTGTATATTACATTGTGGTATTTCGTTCTTCCTAGTGACGACCATAATCTGTGTCTTTTTACAATTTAATTCTAACCCTAGTTGTTCACTGTGTGTAACAACCGCATCTACTAAATGTTGCAGGTCCTGTTCATTGTCTGCAATCAAGACTGTATCATCTGCATATCTAATGTTATTGATGCATCGTCCCCCAATGTTGATTCCTTCCATATCTTCAATATTTCTGAAAATACTTTCACTGTACAGGGAAAACAGATCTGGAGACATTACACATCCCTGTCTCACACCTCTCTTAATAGGCTGATATTGGCCTACTTCATTATCAACTCTTATGGCAGCTTGTTGTTTCCCATATATGTTTCTTACAAGTCTAAGGTCTTTTCCATCAATTTGTAGATCTTCTAGCATCCTCATCATGTCGACATGTCTCACTTTATCGAAAGCCTTTGTGTAGTCAATAAAGCAAAGGTGTAGATCTTTGTTTACTTCTATACAACGTTCGATTACGGTTCTCAGTATATACACAGCATTTACTGTACCCTTGCCTTCTACAAACCCACATTGTTCTTCTCATATTTCAGGTTGTATTTTCCTCCTAACTCTTTGCATGATAATTCTTAGCAAAATCTTCGTGATGTAACTCATTGTACTAATTGTTCGATGTTGATCACATTCCAAAGCTCCTGATTTCTTTGGGATTGCAATAAATACGGAATTACATAATTCATGAGGTATATTTCCAGTATCTTATATTGTATTAAGCAGACTGGTAACTTTATCTACTCCATATTCTTCTAAAGCATTAATCATTTATGTTGTGACGCTGTTTGAACCCGGCGTCTTGCCATATTTCATATGGTTAAGAGCATTCTGAACTTCCATCTTCAAAATTCCTGGTCCTTCATTATTATTTTGAACATAACACTGTTCGTCTCTGTTATCGTCATAAAGGTTTTTCACATAATCTGACCATTCATGTAAGATCTGATATTTTTCTATTATGAGTCTTCCATCTTTTGTCTTTAGGCAGCCTGCTGATGTACTTGTTCTTTGATTAATAAGCTCCTGAATTCTTTTGTGCATTAGTTTCGCATTTTTACTGTTGTGTTGATTTTCAAATGTTGCTTTTCAAATGTAGACTATGCTTAAGTTCAAAGAGAATTAACACAAAATAATAATAATAGTAATGGGGATGATAATGATTATAATATTAATTGTGATGATGATCAAAATAATAAACGATGATGATAATGATACAGTTGTTAATGATGACGTTGATGATAATGATGACTATGATGATAATGATAATGATGGTAATGCTGATGATAATTATCATGAGGATGGCTTTCATGATGATTATGATGATAATGATTATGATGATGATAACAATAATAATGGCGACGATAACGATAATGGTGATAATGGTGATAATAATCATAATGGTGATAATGATGATAATAGTAAGGATGATGATAACGATGTTGATTATTGCGATGTTACTAATGATAATGATGATAATGGTGATGCTGATGCTGATTTTAATAACGATGATAATTGCAATAATGGTGGTGATGATGATGATATTGGTAATGATGTTGATGACGCTGCTGCTGATGATGATGATGATGATGATGATGATGTGTTTTTAATATGTATTTTTAACTTGACATGTGTTAATTCTACCTTGGTGAAACAAAATAAATCGGTGACACAGACTCCCTGTGGCTTACTCCACACGTTCATTCGTTTCTGTTAGACACCAACCCCCCCCCCCCCCTTTCCACACGTTTTTCACCTTTGTCGGCTGATTTATTATTATAAACACACAAGCCACAAACAAAATGTTGCACGATGTGCTGCCTGACATAATTCGCTGCATCTTATCAGATGCATACTGCTGAGTTATGTATCATATGACGTGAATACACATAAAAGTGAGTTTATATTCTTTCATTGCCTTTACGCTTGTTAATGGTTTCTGAACTGTACAGCTCAGTTTTTCTACAGGACTTGTTATCCAAGTCAACCCACCTAGGCGTCTCCTACGGCATACTTGGTATTTTTCAGTGCCACTATTCTTTGCTTGCCTTACGAATCCTTGTAACACGGTTTTTGGATTATTGTTATAATATTGTGCCTAATCCTCACCCTCACGTTAACACTAACCTTAACCCTCCACCTCGCCCCCGCCCTCACCCTAACTCTAACCCTGAACCTCGCCCTCGCATTCACCCTCACCCTAACCCTAACCCTCTCCCTAACCCTCTCCCTCGCCCTTGCCCTTGCCCTCACTCTCACCCTAACCCTAGCCCTCGTCCTCACCCTAACCCTAACCCTCGCCCTCACCCTCACCCTAACCCTCATCCTTGCCCTCGCCCTCACCCTAATCCTAAGTCTAAGCCTAAGCTTTAGCCTTAGCCTTAACCTTACGGTTACCCTTACCCTGAGAGCTAGGTTGCGCCGTTTCGTCAAGCCTGTGGCTAAATACATCCTATTCCACACAAAATTGTCGGCTTACTTTTCTCTAGCCTATGACTGTCTCCAGGTACAAGGCAGCAGATTTGGGGCTCATTTGATCTGGTCCATATCTCTCGACCTGTCCACAATTGAATGCCCTAACAGAAGATACGTTACCGCCGGCATAGCTCTGGGAGTCATTAGAATACACAAAATCCACAACGACTTGAATGTGGAGATATAACAGTGGGGTATGGTTAAGAACTTACTCCGTTTTGAAATACTCTAATTTACTCGTATGTCGTCACATCCAGAGAGTTGGAGGGGAAGAGAGGCAGGGGAAGAACAAGAGAAAATATTATGGACACATCATGTCATGGAGGAAAATCAGTTTAAAAAATGTTTGCTTTGTTCTTGTTGTTGTTGTTCCGTATCCCTTACGGGACGTTGCAGTCAACACCAGCATTTTTCAGCTGCTGTTGATGTACTAGGCAAGTGTTACGTTCAGTAGTTTGCCATTGCTTTCTGAACAACTGGCTCCCATACCAGCACGTTATAATACAACGCGACACGGTCTGCTGCACAAATCGGCAGTAGCTGAGTTTCGAACACTTGGTACCCGGCTCACGAACCGCGTTCGCAAGCCTTTAGCCACGACTTTACGGCATGGTTTATAAGAAGAATAATTCACTTGTGCGCTTGTGGTGATTTATTCTCTTTGCGTTCGGTCCCCTTGAAACTCAAGTGTGCTCCATACACGTGCCTTTACTTTTAGTTCACTGGACTCATTTTTACGTAGTCATTTTTACGTGTCCCTATTTCCAGTCTCTCGCCATTAGGCGAATCCACTCCGACTTCTGAGGTACTTGTAATTTACGTCCCTCCCCCCCCCCCGTCTCCGCGGTAATGGCGTTGTAGATTCGTAATGCCGCTTACCTGCTTTCGAAACACAGCGGCAGCAGACCGTGTCTCGCTGGTTTTAAGGTGTTGGTATGGGAGCAATCGTTCAGAAAGCAATGGCAAACTATTGTGCGTAATCTTGCCAAGAACATCAATAGCAGCTGAAAAATGCTGGTGTTGACTGCAACGACTTGTAAAGGATATGCAACTTTGAAAAATAAAAGACAAAGGACTAGAAGTCAACATTTTAGTCCACTTGACCGGTGTTGGGGTCGAACCTGATACCTCGGCATCAGCACACCGGATATTTAAGAACGTGCTCTCTTATCCATTAGGCCAGGGGTGGGCAAACTTTTCGTGAGGAGGGCCGCATTGACAAATGTAAAGCTGTGGCGGGCCGCATGTATATATATATATATATATATATATATATATATATATATATATATATATATATATATATATATATATATATATATATATATATATATATATATATATATATATATATATATCCATTTTGTTTACAGCAACCCATGACAATAAGTAATTATTAATTAATTATAGGTTATTAAGCAGTATAAATAACTAACTATTGCAATTTTATTTTACTTATACACTTATACATTATATTTGACTATATGGACAACAACTTTTACTAATTTGTTAACACGATTTTACAACTTGTTATTATAATAAATATTATTTATTATCTATCAATGGCTTTAATTTAGACACACATCGACTACATTGTCACTACAGTTGTTGATTTCTAATGAGATGTATGTAACTGCTTGCAATTTTTGGCAATATTTTTGTAATCTAGAGCAAGTTTACTTGTTGAAATTCGCATGACAGCATACAAGTTGCAGTCCGACAATAAAGACCTATTCTTAGATTTGTTGATCTTCAAGCAAGAGAATGCTTGTTCGCAAATGTATGTTGATCCAAATAATGATAAAAATTTAGCTGCAAAGTTTTTCAAGTTGGGAAATGATTCTTGTGATAAAGATCCATAGAAATCCAGCAAACCGTCTGTCTTGAATTTCTCTTTCAGGTCAAGATCTGCTTGTAAGTCAAGCAGCTCCAACTGTATGTCCTCTGTGGCTGTATCAGCTTCTGCACTAAAAGGTGAACTGAGAATATTGAACTATGGCTCTAATTTCATGAAATCTTGGAATCTCCATCCATATTCTTAAATCAATGCATCTAATTGGACTTTGTATTTTTCAGTCATTTCACCAGAAATGGTTTCTTGTTTCAGCAAAGGAAATTAACAAAATCTTTTTTCACTTGCTTGTTTGGAGAACAGTGAGAGTTTTGCCTGAAATGATTTTACATATGCATGAAATTCATGTGCAAACACACCATTGCCCTGAAGTTTGACATTCAGTTCATTTAACTTTTCCATAATTTCAATGGCAAACATAAAGTCTAGCTGCCACTCTTTATTGACAATGTTAGTATTAAAGTCACATGCAATGCCCTTCATCTCTGGGAACATCACTATTTCTTCTCTGAGTTCCCAACACTCGCCTCAACACCTTGCCGAGACTCAGTGTCAGCGACTTGCTTGCTACAGGGTTCTCAGGACTCCCCTACTTTTGCACCGAAATAACAACTCGTGACATTTGCAAAAGGAATGCAATTTATTTAGAGCTGACAATTTAATGGCTCTGCGAGCGATATGTTTCATTAACATTATACCACATGAATGCAATGAAGTGGTGGGAAATGATGCTAGTAATCACAATCTAAATCTACAGCCTAATATTTGACTATTGCCTAGAAACTATAGCCTTTGTCAAGAACACGTCTACTCTCTACCGTCTCCAGTCGGGTCTGTTCACACGCAACACATTGCGTGGTCAAGCACGGACGCTGTCCCCTCCGTGCAGTAGCTAGTCTTGCGTGCATGGAGTCCCAAGCACGCTGGCTTGTGAGCTAGAGTAACCGGGCACTTCACGGTTACTCGTAAGGCCAAGCTTCCCAATGGCTTGGGGAAAGCCCTCGCTCACTTGTACTTATTGGCCCCTTGGTTGACACTAATGTGTCTCCTTGTGAAGCTATTTATAGCGCTGGTGTCTCTCCTGTCTGGTGTCTCCCTACTAGATTTGTGTTAGCTCTTATCAACTCTCTAAAGCCTTATTGGAGATTCTGACAGGCTCCCCTCCTCTCTGTGAAGTGTTACTTCCCTTTAACTCATGTTTGTAACACGTCTGGTCACAAAGAAAAATTGGCTGCTCCAATTTTGTCAGATATCCAATAAGTTATAAATCTCTCGTTTGGGGATAGAACAACTCTCTTCTTCCTTTACTCACACTGTTCTATCTTTTCACTCGGCTAATTAAGTAGCCCATGTATCAGTATAGTTGGTTCTATAGATATCTTTGGGAATTGTTTTGAACCGAACCGTTGTCTTATGACTTAAGTCCTGGCTTCCGTCGTTTGACCCTATGTCTTTTGACTTTCACCCATTGACTTCTGTCTCGACCTGTCCTCATATTGCCCGAAATGACAACCCAAATACAAGTTGACTCTGTTATGAGTGCAACACATGAGCATAAAATGTTCATGTTCCCATTAATATCCCCTCCAACTCATATACACACAGTTCTACTTTTTACCTTCTCGCTTCCGCTTGTGAAAAGCTATTTTCAATGTTACATTAAGGTTCTTAAGAAGTTATTGTGTCCCTTGAATTTAAGTTGTTGTTCTTTGAAACAAATAGTGTGTGCAACTTTTATGTGTTTGTTTTCCTGTTTGTTTGCGTGTTTTCAAATAAACTACAGTGTACTTAACTTGCTAACATGTGTATGCGTTAGTGTATTAAATGTGTGTGTTCCTTCGAGCGCCGTAAATCGGTTTATTGTGGTTTCAAACGTTTGTTTGTTTTTTTGTGTGACCACAACTCCGCTTTAAGAAACTCAAAGTCCATTCCCTATCTAATCTATTAAAGTATGGCAGTAACACACATAAAAACTTGACAACACATGGGTTACACAGATGACACAGACAAGTCACAATAAGACGTTTCCAGAGGTGAAAAAATTTGCCGCTACCTTTCTCTCTCACTCTCTTTCTTTCCATGTTTACTAATTTTCACATTCTCTCCTCTCATTTATTCTTCTTGCATACCTCTTTCACTCACTTTCATACTCTTCTTTTGCACAAACATTCACTTGTCATTCAAATACATGACCATTACATATATACAATAAATGATTGGCTGAATTATAACAGTATTCACGCCACATGTCTATACAAAATATACACGGTTATGAGGATGGTTTGTCACCGATCCTGTAATAGTAACTAATATGATTTGGTGTGCTGTCCTAAATTATCCCCAAGGGAAATAATCTAACTAATTAATTTCATTTAAGAGAATTGGGTTAACTACTTTAAAGTGTTATTTGTAAAAAAAATGATGTTAATTCCTAAATGGTTGGGTTAGTTTCGAAATGATATATTAGATAAATGACTTTATAAATGATTATGATTATATGGTGATCAACTAATGTAATATCTAACAATTGTATTTCTATCATTGGTGTTAACTTAAATGGTTTATTAACTAAATGATGGTGATTTCTAACTACCACATGACATAAATAAAGTTATATATGCATTTGAACAATTTGCAATTCAATTATTAATAGAAAAATGAAGTTATGAGTACTGTTAATAAAATAATAATATACATATATCACAGTTACATTTCTATATCTAATTACACTAAATCGAAGTCCTCATTTCCGTTGTGAAGATGGAGCAATATTCTTTGTAGACTATTATAACATAGTTCATTTCGGCAAAGTCTTCTATGCTCTCCTTCATGGATAGTGTATAAATATAGTTCCCTACTAACTTATGTAGGTTCATAGCTAACACTTCAATGTTCCTCTAGCTTATGTGTGTGTCAGCGCATGTTACTTCTGCGTCTGTTCGTTACACTTCTCATAGCACTGTTACTTTCACACAGTTTACATGTTTGGCGATGATAACGCACTTACAGTGTATATTAATCACCACATACGGCACTGAGTTACCTAACATTTACAGTGTCACTGTTTCTGGTGATCTGTGGTCGATCCCTTCCTGCAAATCAGGTATTTCAATGGATGATGGTCGACTCAAAATGTCTGCAACAGTGTTCAATCTTCCCTTTAAGGTGCTGGATGGTAAATGTGTAATTTTGGAGAATCAAAGCCCACCTGTAGATTCTGTTGTTGCTAGGAAGTCCAGACTGCATCACATACAACGGAGAGTTATCGGTTTCGATCACAAACTGTGCTCCTGCCAAAAATCTATGAAATTTCTAAACACAATAGATCAAACTGAGGCCCTCCAATTCTGATGCTGAGTATCTAGATTCAGCAGGGCTAATCTTCCGACTTACGTACATTACTGGGTGGAACTTCCCTTCGTAGAACTGTCCTAGTATCCCAGATATGGAGATGGCACTCGCATCTGTGCGTAAAAAATAGGTAAGTTTTGGATTAGGCATACGAAGGATAGGTGGAACGCTGAAAAGATATTTCAGTTTTGATAACGCGCTAATTAATCCTGCATCTTGTACAGATAATTTAGCCGAAGCTTTTAAGATGTTAGAAAAAACACTGGTGATTTCCGCCAGATTTGGAATAAATTTACTATAGTAGTTTACCAGACCCAGTAAACTTCGGACCTGTTTCTTGGTCGTTGGCATTGTCAAATTCAGAATCTTGGTGACGATTCTGTCATCAGTTCTTAATTGGCCCCTGCAGATGGTATGACCCAGGAAGTCAATTTGTTCCATGCCCAACTCTACTTTGGTCGGCTTAGCTGTGAGCCCAAATACTCGCAACCTGTCGAAGACTTGTCGCAGTTTCAGTAGGTGTGTTGTCCAGTCTTCCGTATGGATACATATGTCGTCTATATATGTAGAAATATTGGTCATCCCATGGAGAAGATCCCTAGTTAGACGGACGAAAGTTGCTGGAGCGTTACGAAGGCCAAAAGGAAGAAAGCGCCACTCATATAGACCTAATGGAGTGGAGAAAGCTGTTAAATGAATCGAATTTACTTCCATCGGGACTTGCCAATAACCTTTCGTGAGGTCAATCTTGCTAAATATGCGAGATGTAGACATGTCCAAGATCAAATCCTCGCATGATGGAATTGGTTCAGCGTCAATTTTGGTTATTTTGTTTAAACGGCGATAATCGACGCAGAGTCGAATAGTAGAGTCCTTTTTGGCGACAAGGACAATAGGGACAGAATACTCTGACTGAGATTTCTGAATAATTCCGCTCGACTCAAGAGATAGTATTTCTTTGTCGATGTTCGACCTATAGTTTAGAGGGATAGAATAAGGTCGACACTTGATTGGTGTGTTGTCAGTCAGAATGATAGAATGTTCTATTCTATCTGTCTTTCCTGGGATGTCGGAGAAAATGTCTCTGTATTCCGTCACTAGCTCTATTATTTGTCGTCGTTGGTCGTCTGTCAGTTTCGTTTCTATCTTTATGCTGTCAATGGTCGCAGTCGTGTCTACAGTAGGGACTGGTAATTCCATCTCGTCTTCGTCTGTCTCGTTCAATACTGTTGTGGTGCTAGCTGTGTGTGCTGTTACCTGGCTAAGTGTGTTTGCGTTGTCGCTGTCGTGTGTCGCCCTATCTAGTGGAGTTGTGTTGTGTACGTCTGTCGTCTCATTACTTGGTGTTGGTGCAATTTGTTCGTCTGTCTGTTGTTCTTGTCGTGAAAAGTATGGTTTCAGCATGTTGATATGAAATATCTTTAAGTGTCCTTTTATCGATATTTCATAATCCACATCTGATATTTTACGTTCAACGTTGAAAGGACCTTGCCAAGATGTTAGTAACAAATTACGTTTATCAGGTAGTAGAAGCAAAACCTTCTGGTTTGGTTCAATGTGAATAGTTTTAGCACCCTTATTTGCATAGTCGCGGTACATCTGTCCTTTCCTCTCCAAAGATGCCTTGGCTATTACACACGCTTTCATTATTCTATCGCGTGTCTCCGTTACCATCTCATACGGTGTTACTGCTGTTGGATTGTCTGGTAAGCTAGTGATTAGCTGATGGTAAATGGTTAGGGGTCCTCGAGGGTTCGCCCCATAAACTAACTCAAAAGGTGAGAAACCCGTACTCGAGTGCGGAATTTCTCTATGGGCAAATAGCACTGCTGGCAATAGTGTGTCCCAATCAGATGGGTTCTCCGCTGTTACTTTAGCCAGCATGTGTTTGAGATCCCCGTTAATTTTCTCTATGATCCCGTTGCTCATTGGGTGATACGGGGTACAGAAATGCTGCTCTACTCCTAACAATTTGGTTAAGGCTTGCGTAGCAGCCGAAATAAACTGCGTTCCCCGATCTGATAAGATAGATCGTGGGAAGCCGAAGCGAGAAAATAGGTGCAAAAATACATTTGCCACATCTTTGGAGGTGATGTATTTTAGTGGAATAGCTTCGATCCACCTGGTGCATAGGTCCACGAGAGTAAGTATATATCGGTTTCCTTTGCTTGACACCTGATTTAGGGGTCCAACAATATCGACCGCTACACACTCAAATGGTCTGGATGCTAATAATGACCGTTGAACTTCGGCCGTCACATGCTTTCCCTTTCGTACAAGATGTTGACAAATAGTACAAGAACGACAGAAAAATTTTATGTCCGAACAGAATTTAGGCCAGTAAAAGTGTGACAGAACTCTGGCTCGCGTTTTATCATAGGCCAAATGTCCAGCAAACGGTGACTCATGTGCGATTTTTAGCACATTGTGTCGGTATGTTACAGGTAACACCGTCTGCTGAATTTCATGGTTATTATTTGTGTAATAACGCCTGAGAATTCCGTTAAATTTTCTAAAGTACCAAGATGCATTCTTAGTCACTTTCGCTCGCTCACCCAACAATTTAAAATAAGGTGCGATTGTTTGATCGGTGCTTTGTGCCTCGATAAATTTCTGTCGAGTAGTGTTGGTATCTGCACCACTTGGTGTTAATAGCTGTAGCATTTCATTTTGTAAGTCAGTATAGTTTGTTTCTGTATCTGACCTTGTTACAGCGTTAGCCATGTGTGTATGTTTCCAGGCTCTTATGTCGTCGTCTGTACATTCTTTCAATGAATCTAGGCATCCTAAAATGAGATCCGTGCATGGATCTTGCAGGATTGCGCAAGTAAATGTGCCGGTAAGGAACGGGGTATTGATATGCGCTTTTGCCAGTGGATATTTCTCAATGGTTCCAGAGAAAGTACGGCATTTGACAAATTCACCCGTATAATCTTCTGGTCTAGCAAGTTCTTTCCTTAAACCCAGTAGAGTGCTCCCGCTATCGATTAAACATTGGCATGGTTGATCATTGACCAGTGCATCGTAGAACTTAAGTTTACCTCTGGAGGCACTTGCTGCATTAGCATCTTCATTTGAACATGGTATTACGTGCCCACATTTCAATTTACCATCCGCATGAAACTGGTGGCATACGTTACATTTCTTAAAGTCTAATATGTCTGTTACTAATGCTACACTCTCACATTCACTCGTTGGCAACACATTCACAAGTTCCGGATCAATGTCACTCTCATCGTCTGATGATGTATCGATGAGTGCTGCATTATTTGCCTTCATTCGTTGTCTACCAATACATTTATTGCTATAGTGGCCATAACTGGAACAAAAGTAACATTTAACAGCACGTTTAAATGATGATCTTCTGCTTTCTTGCTTCTTTAACACTGCTTCTAAGTGTGACGGATATGCGGGGTTTTTATCACACATAGAGTAAGTCGGATGAAAAAGACTACAATAGCTACATCGAGGTGGTTTCTGATATGGTTTGTCCTTCTTACGGTAATCTTTTTGATTGTAAGATCTATCAGGTACTTTGTTTGCAAAAGCAGTAATTTCTGTATCATGTGTTGTAGATTTAAATATGTCCCGATTAGATGAAAAATATGCTGACCCCCGTTTCTCTAATTGCTGAATGGACTCAATATCTGACTGTTGTAAAAACTTCGCAAAAGGGGTAGGAACGGTAGATATCACCTTGTCCATTACCATAAGCTCTTCTAATTTTTCATAGTTGTTACCCACTTTCGCCGCTCTAGTCCACTTTTTAAATGTGCTCTGCACGTTAGAGATGTAGTCTAAGAAGGTTTCAGTTGCTTTTGGCTTAATTTGGGAGAATTGAATTTGGTACCCAGTAGCGTCTAAAAGAAAGTGTTGCATTATCCTATCGTGTATGTACTGATAATTGTTCCTTAGCTCTGTAGGTATGGATTCTATTACTTTTAACGGCTCCCCACTGAGGTTTCTCATGTAGATCATTGCCCAGTCATCCAAAGGTATTTTCTGCGTCTTTAGTTGGAATTCTATGTTCTCAGTCCATGCGCTAATTGAATCCCCTACACTGTATGGTTTGATAAGGCCTTTATACTTACTAAATTTGTTCTGTTCTTCTTGGCTCTTTTGTTTGCTAGAGGCTATTTGTATGTTAGAATCTACCTCCATTTCTTTCATCTTTAATTTAGTCTCCGAGTCTACTTGTATCTGCTTTTGTTTGGTGGCTTCCTCTGCTTGTTTGTTAGCATGATCTAAGTCTAACTGTTTCTGTTTGGTAGCCTCCTCGATCCTCTTTCATTTCTTTTGATGCTGCCTTTCTAATGCTCTTTCAGTCCTCTCTCAAGAGCAGCTTTCTTCTTTTTCTCTATGTCGAGCTATTTCTTCTTTATACTTTTGATCCGCCCACTTTTCTAGCTTATCTCCAGTGTGGCCCATGTCTTTACCTGCCTGGATGCACTCACTTAGTGACGCCATTTTGTGGCGTAATGTTAGTTCAATATGGTATCACAATAATATTCACACAATAGTTTGTAACAATGTGTTAGTAAATATACATCTTTACTGAAAAAGAAGATGCATGATTAATTTAGAGCATACCAAAATATTCTGAAAATATACTCATCTAATTCTTTGGAAAATACGGTTCTTGGGATGTTCCACCGCTGTCTTCCACACTCACAAAATGATTGACTTGATAACACAATGGATGCTTCTGTTTAGTAGAGCATCAAAAATTAGACACACGCCAATGTTGTAAATACAAATTATCTTTCATGCGAATGATGAATGAAAAAATGTGATAGATAATGATAAATGGTGTTAATGAATGAATGATATGATCGTCTGAATGATTGTTATGATATGTGAGATGATTCGTCGTATGACAGTCGATGTCGTCTTGTCTTCACTTACTGACTAGTTTGGTATAACTTCGTTCTAGGCTTCAGTTCAGTCGCTAATCTATTTACTGACTCTGTAGAATGGTGACATTGATGGCTGTATCACACAAAATGAAATGTACACGATGGTTAAGTTGGTAATATTCACTGATGATTGTATACATTTCTATTGATTTCTGTATAATAACACACTTTCAAATTAATTTTCGTAGAATTTCACACTTTATCGATTACTTTGGCTTCATTGTGGTTCACGCTCCACAAATGGTATGATCGTATAATTCACCAGAGAAAATTATTTCTGCCATGTATGGAAACAAATTTACATTACTTTCAAATATTTAACACAGCAATGATGTTGAATCGTGCAATTGACTGATGCTGGTTCAGAACTTTCTGATACCAATTGATAGCTGGCGTTGGTTCAGTGGTTTATAACACCACTTGCCTGCTGGCGTTGGTTCACTGGTTTCTGACACCAATTGGGGTCCTGCCTGTCAGCGACTTGCTTGCTACAGGGTTCTCAGGACTCCCCTACTTTTGCACCGCACGAAATAACAACTCGTGACATTTGCAAAAGGAATGCAATTTATTTAGAGCTGACAATTTAATGGCTCTGCGAGCGGTATGCTTCATTATCATTATACAACATGAATGCAATGAAGTGGTGAGAAATGATGCTAGTAATCACAATCTAAATCTACAGCCTAATATTTGACTATTGCCTAGAAACTATAGCATTTGTCAAGAACACGTCTACTCTCTACCGTCTCCAGTCGGGTCTGTCCACACGCTACACATTGCGTGGTCAAGCACGGACGCTGTCCCCTCCGTGCAGTAGCTAGTCTTGCGTGCATGGAGTCCCAAGCACGCTGGCTTGTGAGCTAGAGTAACCGGGCACTTCACGGTTACTCGTAAGGCCAAGCTTCCCAATGGCTTGGGGAAAGCCCTCGCTCACTTGTACTTATTGGCCCCTTGGTTGACACTAATGTGTCTCCTTGTGAAGCTATTTATGGCGCTGGTGTCTCTCCTGTCTGGTGTCTCCCTACTAGATTTGTGTTAACTCTTATCAACTCTCTAAAGCCTTATTGGAGATTCTGACACTCAGCCATCGAACATTGGTGTGGTTCAGGACATCGGAATGTTCAGTTTCCAAATCGTCGAGTTATGACTTGAACTGTCTGTGATTAAGTCCTCTTTATCTGATGAGGTTGATGACACTGACAACTGGGTCAATAACATGCTTGATATTCAAAACAGTTTTACACAGAATTTCTTGATGAATCACACAGTGAAGTGGTAATAATGTGTTGTCAGGATATTCTGCTTTAATCTTATCACTTGTCAACTTTACCAGACCTACATTTTTTTCCAGTCAAAGCACGAGCTCCGCCAGTTATAACACTTACCATCTTGTTCCAAACGCACCCAGTTCTTTCAATACAGTTAGTAACAGCATTGAATATATCATGGCCTGTGGTTGTGAATTTGAGTGACTCAACAATCAGTAACTCTTCAGTGAGTTTGAAAGAAGTGTTTATTCCACGTATAAATATCAATAATTGGGCAGTATCATGTACATCGATACTCTCATCCAATGCAAGAGAGTACCACAAAAATTATTTACTTGCATCTTGAAGTTTATGCATCAAATTGTCACTGATCTTGTCAACACGTCTGACCACAGTTCTCCTTGATAAAGTAATGTTGTCAAATCTGTTTCTTTCTTCTTTTTTTTTTTGTTTTTTTTTTTTGTTTTGTTCTGGACACATAATGTTTGCTGCATCTAGCAAACATTACTGGATGAACTCGCCATCAGAAAATGGCTTGTTCTGTTTTACAATTCTGTGTGACAGCACAAGACTAGCTTCAGTTGCAGCATCTTGAATTGAAGAATGTTTAGTGAAAACAGTTTGCTGTTTCTCCAAATTTTTCACCAACTCAAGGCATTTTCTTTCCTTCACTTCGGTCGTTAAATTGTATCCGAAATCGGAATGTTTTGTTTGATAATGTCTTTTTAAATTGTACTCCTCGAAGACAGCCATTGACTCACGACACAACAAGCAAACTGATTTGCTACCAACTTAGTTATCCATTTATCATTAAAAACATGGCATTCATCTTCAATTTTACGTTTGTTATTGACACTCATCATAACGGTTCATGAAATTCTGTAAACTTCAACGAAATAACTTAAAAACGAATTAAATTTTTTTAATTTCTAAATGCCCTCGCGGGCCGCATAAAATCGCTTGGCGGGCCGCATGCGGCCCGCGGGCCGTAGTTTGCCCACCCCTGCATTAGGCCATGCTTACCTCCATTTGCGATAGTAATATGCATACATATCTGTACAAGGCCGACTTCGTGGCTTAGAGGTTATGACTTTTCTCCGTAAACTCATATACTCTCGTCGGTAACGTGATGACGGTGAGAATCAGCAGTGGTTCGAATCGCATCCGTAACTTACGGGGTATGTGAGCCGGCCGCCCAGAAAGCAATGGCAAACTACTGAGCGTAATCTTACCAAGAAATCAACATACAGCTGAAAGCTGCTGGTGTTGACAGCGATGTCCTGTAAAGTATATGCAAAACAAAAAAAAATCTGTACAAGAACTTTACTCAATAAACATCTCTGTAGGTTTCGCGCCACTCTGCTTCTACAAATGGATGAAAAAGCGTCACATCTCCTCGCTGCATGCTACAAGTTGAGAGGTCATCTTTATACTCTCTATGTAACGGTTCGCCTGCTACATGCCACCAGATATAAGGAGCACTTGATGACCTGTTCTACCATCATCATCATCATGTACCATGCCGATAAGCGTGGGCGGTCAATTTTCACCATCTCACTCGATCAACAGAGTCGTAGATCAGTTCAGTGTTACTTTCACGACCATGACACGGGGCCAAGCCATCCAGGTATTTACTTTTCTGCCTTAACTTTGTTCTCTTTCCATCGATCTTGCCAGTTGTCATCAAGTTTTCCATTGTATTTCTACTTATAACGTGACCAAACATTTTTGTCTCTGTCACGAATCCACTGTCGTTAACGATAAGATGATAAACTAACAGAGAACCAGTCTGTATTCACAGCTGCAATTGTTTGTTACTAGTGGAGAAAAACTCAAGTCGGATCAAAGTAAACTACAAGTCTTTGAGAGTTCCCTAGGAAGGAGAAATATGTCGGCATTGTTTGGTGTAGTCGTTGAGAGAAAAAGCCTGTTGTATTCGGAGTAGAAAGGGGAATAACTCTTCGTGTGAAGTTAGTGGACGGATTGTCTGCCCCTGGGGACGCCTGTTGTTGACAGGAGAAATGAAGTCTCTAGACCACAGGCGGAAGGGACTTTTGATGTACGGGAAACTAGTCCCGACAGGGAGGCAACCTGGTGTTTACCTCGAATTACGTCACAAGGACAAATCCCCGATTGTATGCAAAACAGAATTTGTTACCGTTAATTTGCACAAGAGAGTTGGCCTAGCTGGAAGTGTTTCGACTCGCTCTGTTTTAGTTTAGAAAAGAATCTAGCGTGTTCGATATCAATTACTGTTGAGGAACATGTGTCTTTATGGCAAGCATAGATTCGATGTAGGATAGAGCTGAGTGTTTATAAGGTATTTACAAAAAATCGTTTAGATGTAAATAATGTAGAATAATCTAGTGTTTAATAGAACTAGAGCTTGAACATAGTATTGTTGAGTTGTGGTTAGGTATTCAAGGAGTGTCGGCGACAGTGGGCAGTCGCATTGTTAAAATTAACTAGTGTGAGACGTCAATTAGCTCAGCTGGTTGGAAATAGTGAAGTGGGATGATATTTAGAAGGATTGAGGATGTTGGGGGATAGGGGAAATGTCCAATAGTGGGATCTTCCAATGGGGGTCTACTGGGGTTCTGCACTTTACATTTTGGTCTTTCCTTGTCTTCCCTAATTCAGACCGATGTGATGAAGCTCCTCTGCACCATGACAGAGTATGGTTCACTGTCATTTATCTGAGTGAGGCCGTCGGCCTACACTCATCTAATGGGAGTCAGTGTCCGGTTGCTCTCACCGGTGTGTTCTCTCTCTTTCATAGGTTCCCTCAGGTTACTCAAAGTACTCAAGTTACTCAGGTTACTCAGTGAACTGAAACATCACTGCTTACTAGAATGGAGACCTTAGTGCAGGCAGAGTTATTCAGCAGCTTTTGCACTGGGCCCATGATGAAAGTGGTCTGAAGGAACATGGCTCGGTTGAGCTGAAACATATACATATCCAACAGATGACTTCTTAGTGATAGGTATCATGGAAGTCAATAGTGAAATAATTTATCAAGCCCACACGTGAGCATAACACTAGAGATTGTTTTTCCACATCATTTGGAGAAGGAACAATCGTGAGATTAATTTATCAAACCCACATGTGAGCAGAACACTAGAGATTGTTTTTCCACATCATTTGGAGAAGGAACAATCGTGAGATTAATGTTTCAAAACCTCACATGTGAACAGAACAATAGTATTTGTTTTTTCCACATCATATGGGAAGAGAACAATAGGAAGTATTTTAGGAAATCAGCATATTCCTATGAGACCATGTACAATAACTGTGTAAGGGTGAAAACTTTAGGACTTTTAGAACAAGAATCATGTTATGTCAAGGGACAGTTGTCGTAGTAATCCATTATTACTTTAGTGTCGTCCCTGGAGTGAGGGGAATCAACACCCACAATTTTATTAACCCAATATTATTGTCCTAGAGAAACCACCAGAATCCGTCCACAAAACAGCTTCAGTCTGTAGACACCTCTTTCTTACTCTCACTCACCCCTGGATCATGCCCCCTCTCATTCTTCCCCAACACAACATACTCAACAACTCTAGCTTTAACAAATAAATACAACAAGTAATTTATTAAAGCAAAAAGTATGTATGTGAGAAGTGTGTGTGTCTGTAATGTGTAGAATGTGTGTCGAATATGCTAATGTGTATGTAGAATCAGACCCGTGAATCAGGAGCAAAGTTAGTTACATCACTGTGCTGAGCACACAACAGCACCAAGTATTCCGGACAGAAAACCTCACCCAGAAGATGTTTCTCCGGCCACGTGACGACTTTCTCCGATCACTCTCGAACAATCAGGACGCTGGTCATCAATGATAGACACTGTTCGATATTGGTCTTCACTCTAGCAAACACTGTGAATTTACACTGTTCAATAATGTTTGTTGATTAGAGAATCTTTCCAATAACTTAAATGTCACATGAGAAAATATAACTGTTCATAAGTCACTGGTTATACGATTTTTCCCATATTAAAAAAACAACCTATTAATGTTCCAGGTAGTTATATATATTGGTACATGTGTTACGTATATTGTTCTGATTCTACAGTGATGTAGCATATCACTCAAGGAAAAATCACACATATGTTCATCAAGTCCTGCTCAGCAGAAGTCAGGTTTCTGCAGACCAACTAGGCCATGAGCCCAGTGTACAAGCCTCTCAGTAACCTCTGTCTTCAATCCGTGAGCCATCACTTTCGATAACTTTGATACTAACTTCTTGGTAATATATCGTAGCATCATCAAGTGGAACCTGTAGAATAGAGAATCCCCTGGTGAGGGCAACTCAATTCTGACCTTAATTAGGTGAGTGTAGGCCGATAGCAGCACTCAGATCTATAACAGAGAACCGAACTCTGTTATACGGCCAAATAGCTCATCACATTGGTCTGAGACATGGAAACACAAGGAAAGATTAAAGGAAACGGGTAGAAACCCAGCAGATGCCCTACTGGAAGATCCTACCATTTCACATTCCCTTCATCCCTCCCAACCATCCTCAATCTCTCTAATTATTATCCCACTACATTGTACTTAACTCCCTGAGTTAAATGATATATTACACAAGCTAGTTAAAGCTACACAATAGGCTACTAGTGCCGACGCTCCTATAATACTTGCTATCACCGCACTTATAGAACATTCTATCACCGCACCTATAATAATTATATCACCGCACCTATAATACATTATATCACCGCACAGTACTGTACTCTATTCCTAATCATACTCTAAGTTAGACATGATTAATAGAATACCATATGCCTATTCCGGTTGATGATTGAGACTATGCAATCACAGACTGGATCTATGTCCGCCGATAAATATCAACACTTTGACACTATAGTCTCTTTCAATTAACACAACTCGGAATACTGCGCCGATCTTTAACACTTCAGAAATTTTGGTCAACTAACTCAACTTGTTTACCTCAACTGGTTTTAATTCAGGGCTTGAGTGACGTCACCAAAAAGTCTAGACGCTAATCAGTCCAGAGTCTGGTTTTCTCCGCCTGTTTTAGACTGACTGGAATCAATCCGCCGTCTAGTTTGCTTTCATCTGGGACTTGTCCCGGCACTTCCGAGAGTCCCGCTAATCTGGGATCTGGGGAATCATGTCCCCTACATCACAAGACCTCTCCGACGTCTGTCCAGACATTCCGTCGACAACATCAAAGGCCGACTACCGCCTTGCAGACGGATGGCACTTTTGTCCCGTCTCGAGCAACAACTTGTTAACCAAATGCCGACCGGGTGTAGACATGTGACGCGACTTATTTTGTTCCTCAGTCCCCTGCTCATCAAAGGGTTGCCGGTGTTTGTGCAGACGAATGTCGGGTCTTTTTGTCATCGATCGAAACTATCAAGTTTTTTTTTTTTTTTCGTGACAACCTTGTTCCGGGTTTTCACAAGACAGGGATGTTTTAAGTCTCAGAACATTAGGGACATTTAATAACATGCTGTGTGATCGATTCAGGATCAGTATCTGACTATATCTGTGATTGGTGACCAAGTATCTGGGCTATCCAAAAACCACCGGAGGAAGTCAACATCTAGCAGGAGGGACACATCGTTTGGTGAGGTCATTTTGTGCTGACTCTAATGATGTGGTGTAATCCTTACCGGGATGATAGGATCTGGCTCCTAAGCTGTTCGGTCTGATTCTGCAGACACACTAGAGTATACGACATACATTCTACACATACACTTCTCACATACACTTCTCACATACACTTCTCACATACACTTCTCACATACATACACTTTTCTTTATTAAATTAATCTGTTATTAATTTTTTGAAGCTGGAGTTGTGAAGTATGTTGTTTTGGGGAAGTGTGAGAGGGGGCATGAGCAAGTGGTGAAAGAGAGAGAGAGAGAAAGAGGTATCCATTGACTGAGGGAGTGTGGTGGACGGAATCTGGTGAATTCTCCAGAATAATGATATGGGGTTAAAAATAATGTGGGTGTTGATTCCGCTCACTCCAGGGACGACACAATAAAGAACATCCACGACAGTCTCTATACGTCTAATTTCTCTAATCAGTTTACGATTTTAATATGTTTCCTGTAGGATTTTGTCATTGGTTTTTCTTATGTGTCCATTTTCATTGCATTTTCCCCAGAAACCACATTTCCGCAACCATCAGATGTTTTTCCAGCGTGTTTGCTTATTGTCCACGCTTCACATCCATACACAACACAGATTCTATGTAGCACCTCAACACTCCTTTTCTCGTTGCAGATGACATCTTTTTATTAGTCAGTACGTTTTCCATCTTGCAGAAGGCTACCTTCGGCATGGCGATTCTTGTTCTAATCTATTCAAGACATCTACCATCAGATGGTTTGACTGTTCCGAGATAATTGTACCAATATCACCTGCTTAAGAATGTTCCCATTTACTTGTATATTACATCTTATCTGCCATACTATCAACGTAATGACGATGACTCAAATTTAAATTGTAATTGGATGCTTTCTAGTCTTCAGCATCGGTCAATTCTGATGCAGTGTGACGTTGATTATCATGTCTGTCCACAGGCGATCGTCTCTTGTGCTGCCAATCATTTCTGATACCGACGTTCCTCCATGTCATGGTGTCAAGTTGTTCTGCATCATCTCTGTTGGTCTTTTTGCTGCTCCTCCCCTTCAACTTTCCCGTTGTGACGACATATTTCAGCTGTCCTCATCTCATGGCAGGTCCGAAGAATGTGGACTGGCGTCTTCTCATGCGAGCAATTTGTTCTCTTTGTGAGTTACCATCTTTCAAGATATCTTCATTGCTTTTTTTTTCAGTCCAAGTGTTCTCATCATTCTTGTTACAACCCACATCTCCTCAGTTTCTATAAGTCATCAGCTGGACCAATTCAACGCAATAAAGAAAATGCCGATCAGCGTAAGCCCCATAAGAGACCGGTCCCGACGAACACAGCGGGAAAGATATCATCAGTCCTGTTTAGGGCTTACTCGAAGAGATAAAACAGAAAGAAGATCAAAATCACAAATAAACGGATCTAATTTATAACCAATGCTGAAGAAGCAGGTTGAACGAGGCCGAATATTTTCTTTTTCCGTAAATGGTTAGTTAGTTAGTCGCGGTTTCAAATTCACGGCAGCGGGTGGTCCTCATTATGCTCCGTTCCTGTGCCAGTGAATGTCACACAAAATGCTCCTCACTGTCCAATGTTTAAAGTGGAACAGACAGTAGTCTCGGAAAACCAATAGCTCTCACAGGTACACTATGCATAATGCCGCCGCCAGAATGCCAACACAAAAATCCTCCACGAAAAAGAAGTTCATCGTCGATGGAATCGGCAGTAACCAGGAAGACTTTATTGACTTGGGTTTTATAACACAATGCTCGGTCTCTTCCGCAGGGTGACCCGCCGAAAGCGCCGCACAGAGCACGAGCTCTGTAGCTCCAGTGACGACTCCCATGAGTCTCCTGAAAAATGCCCTCGTGAGCCGAAAAGGCAAACCAGTCAGTTCAGCGACAGCAGGCTATAGTTTTGGACTTGCAGTTCACTGTGCAAACAACAGCGGATAGATCTAAAAGCATTCCACACGAATCTCACAGCTCATAGTGTCGCGCCACGCATTCACTTAGTAGCAGAGTGACGGAACCAGGTATTACTAGTCCAACATGAGGAAAATGCGAATGCAAACAGTAACCACAAGCATAAACACGCCAGAGCACTTAACGATTCAATGCCTAACCGCCATGATGGGGACCGGAAAGTTTTTTCTAATTTTTTTCCGTAACTACTGAACTAGCCGGCTTCGTGGCTTAGAGGTTATGACTTTTCTCCGTAATCTCGTATACTCTCGTGGGTTAACGTGATGACGGTAAGAATCAGCAGTGGTTCGAATCGCATCGATAACTTACGGGGTATGTGAGCCGGCCGCTCAGAAAGCAATGGCAAACTACTGAGCGTAATCTTGCCAAGAAATCAACATACAGCTGAAAGATGCTGGTGTTGACAGCAATGTCCTGTAAAGGATATGCAAAAAAAAAAAAAAAACTACTGAACAGCTTCTAAATGATTCCTCACTTGCCTACTAACGAACTATAGAAAGTATATGTGCAAACACCAGTCTACATAACATTACATTAGGTTTGCACTTACAACATTCTCATGGGAAATTAAAAGGCCGATAAACTTGCTAACCTCGAAAAATGCAATATGCGAACAGACAAATAGACCCTAAGAAGCAGCGCTCAGGAGACGTCTGGCGGAACAGACAGGCAAGAAATCAACATGCCCAACTCAGTTTACTGAAATCATTGTAATTCGTTCTTAAACATCCGGTGCGCTGATGCCGAGGCGGCGGCTTCAACCCCTACACCGTCAGTTGGACTGAAATGTTGACTTCTCATCCTTGACTTGGGGACATATGTTTCAAATACCTCTGAAGTCGGAGTGCGCACGCCTTATGACGAGGGACGCTGGTAACAGGGTAAGTTAATCAACGCTCAAAAATTAGTCCAGAGAAAGAGAAAGTAGTAGCATGAGTATGGACTACACTTGAGTTGAAAGCAAACTAACGCCAACAAAATATATGGCACGTAAATTGTAAAACGCTTCTCTCCTCATAACCCGCTGGAATGATCCCTGACACGTTGTCGTCTCCCCTGTCTCATGCTCCTGAACGCCTAGAGCAGTGGTTCTCAACCTGTTTTTGCCCATGCACCCCTTCATCAAATGTTCAGAATGTCATTCCCCTCCCAACGTGGAAGCTTAATTTAATAATACACACTAGAACAAGTCTAGGAGTCTACATAAAGCGTGATTTGCGGGTCTGCTAAATTTATAAAACGAATTTCAGAAGGGCGAGAAGTACAGAGGCGTAAAACATAGAGTGAAAAACAATATCAAGTAATAGGTTCTTGTATTAACGCGATCTTGCAATAATCTTAATTCCGCTGTCCCCCCCCCCACCCCCCCCCCGGAAACCCTAAAATTCCCCCCTGGGGGATTCCCCACCGGTTGAGAACCACTGGAATAAAGTGTCTGCAATATCGTGTGCATACAGCAGTAATCCCGCAAATGTCTTTCAAATCACAGCTGCGGGCGCTTTAGAAGCAGATCGCGTTGTGCGCGTTGCGCGCGTTGCGCTGGTTTCCGTAAATGGTATGAGTTCTGATCGTTCAGAAAACAATGGCAAACTACTGAAAGTAACCTTGCCCAGGAATTACAACAGCCAAAAAATATGGAATTGACTGTTACGTCCTGTAAATGATAAGCAACTAACAATTTAATATCAGCAAGTCTTCCATAGTTTTCAGAAACATACCATCCATGACTGTTCTTTTCAAACAACTGTAACGTCCCATACGACTAAAATCACTAAATAACTTCAGTTTCCGATACATACTGCTGTTTATTAGTCAACTTTCTTTAAAGTTCAGATCTTTTGCAATGCTTTTCTCTGTATCCACCGTGTTCTAAACAATTTTCCTTAACATTTACATTCAAAAGCCTTGCTTACAAATCAGCAATGGAATCATCAGTGACCTTATGGAGATACAAATAACCTATTTGCGTGTCCTTGACAGTACATATCAGTCAACCCCAGGTTTTGTTTGGCTGGTTAAGGTTTACTGGTAGTGTTTACGCTCAGTAGTTTGCCATTGTGTGTCAAGTCTTAGATATGACTGAGCTACCGTATGGCAGTAGACGCTACCATCTGCTTTCTGTAAGCGCCAAATGTTGGGCGGTGGTCACCAAATCCGACACCCCCACCTTGTGTCAATGATTTCTGGCGGAGGAGTGCAATTGGGAGGGTACAAGCCTTTCCCTACTGCGAGGAAATGCAGCCTAAAGACTAAATGTCATGACAGGGCAAAATCCCTAAGCCTTGGTCGGCAACAGGTCTAGGGTGGGAGCTCTGCCAGGCGGACAGTTAGGATATTGCCTTTCTGATCCGGCAGCTTCTGCAGCTTGTCTTGTTTCAAACGTACTGGTGTTACCTTTCCTCTTGAGTAAACTAGAGAGACCTAGAGAAGGATCATGCTTCATGGGCAACATTGATTTTTACATATCCTATTTACAGGATATCGCATTTAACTGCTGTTGTTGATGTCTTGGCAAGTTTACGTTCAGTAGTTTGCCATTATTTTCTGAACGACCGGCTTCCTTACCAATAAGTTAAAACCCAACGCTTCGCGGTCTGCTGCCAAATCGATTGCAGCTGTGTTTCGAACGCCGGTAAACGGGCTTACAAATAGCGCCAGGCAAACCCTTAGCCACGGAGACCGGCATGTGTAACTTATGGTCTCTAAATTCAGTCCAGGCTTTGTGTTACGGTGAGGTATAACTCCATTTTACAAACTACCGTCAGTCAAGACGGCAAGGTGCCAGTCAGTCAATCAGTTTGCCATTGTATCAACACAAACCAGTCAAGAATATAATTTGTATGTGCTGCACTGTAAGAGTCAATAGCCATCTAAACAGTATCGGTCTCCCACAAGTCAATTCTGCACATTGTTCTTATCCTACTGAAACTATTGGCTATCTCTTATTTAAATATTGAGCACAGCCCACTACTGGCAATGCTGACCTTACTCTGGTATGAACCTAAGGCCTATCCATGTCAATATGGAAGCACTATACTCGAGTTTCGCTCTCGTTTGAGCTCGTCAGTAGTGCATATCCCTGACCGGACCCGGAAACAAGCCCAGGATCACTGGCGTGTGAAGCGAGTGTGTAACCACGGGCTGGACACGCCAAATTATCATAACAGAATATCACAACGTCACCCATCGTAGGCTATGCTCAATCTCTATTATCTCTTATTTAGTTATGCTGTTATTTCAAACTGTTACTGTCATCACTGTGTGCCATGCCGGTAAGTGCGAGTGGCCATGGTTCACCATTTGGCGCGATCACCAAAGTCTTGGATTAAGTATGTGGTGTTATTATCCATATTGTGTCGTATTTCCATTCAATCTCAGTATTGATCTTTTTGCACCTATGACATAAACAATAACAAGTTCAAAGACTCGATATGTCACCATTGAGATTAACATTAACAAGATCCAAAGACTCGACTACCTGCCTTTGATGTTACCAATGAGTGTCAAAGCCTCGGCAAGTCACCGTTGAGATTAACATTAACAAGATCCAAAAACTCAATAACGCACCATTAAGATTAAGAATCATAGGATCAAATGATACGATAAGTCACCTTTTAGATTAACAATAGCACAATCCAAAGACTAGACAAGTCACCATTGAGATTAACCGCAGTGGCGTCACTGGGGTTGGTGTCACCCAGTGCGGTAAACTCTTGGTGTCACCCCTCTAGATTAACCCCAATGGTGCTTGTTTGATATGGTGCTCAATAACGCACCATTAAGATTAAGAATCATAGGATCAAATGATACGATAAGTCACCTTTTAGATTAACAATAGCAAAATCCAAAGACTCGACAAGTCACCATTGAGATTAACATTAACACTATCCAAAGGCTCAACTACGCACCATTGAGATAAAAATAACTAGATCAATAACTCAACTATGCTCCTTTGACATAACCAATAACAAGATTCAAAAACTCAAATAAGTATCATTGGGGTTAACAATAAGAGTAAAAGGCTCGACAAGTCACAATTGAACTTAACAATAAGAGTCAAAGGTTCGACAAGTCACCATTTAGGTTAACAATAACATGATATAGACTCAACAAGTCACCACTGAGATTAACAATAACACGATAACTACGCACAAATGAGATTAACAGTAACAATATCCACACACTTAACCACACACTAATGAGATTAACAATAACTAGTTCTAAAAATCAACCACGCACATGTGAGATTAACAATAACAAGATCCGAAGACGAAATTTAGGACGCCCTTTCGATAAAACTTATTGCGGGAAGATTAAAACACAACAACGGAAAGAAAAACGAGCACGTATAAGATTGATGGCATGAAATAAACAAGCAGGAACGCATGGACTGCGGCTCTGGGGACATTGATTAGAAAAACTAAAAACAAAAACAATTTATCAAAAACTCAAACCTTGACATGAAGAAAACAACACATTTTAAAACAAAGTGAATGGGGCAACGATGTAGCGCAATGGCTAACTGGATTGTCTGGCAGTCTTGTAATCACATCTCCACCGAAGGGGAAATTTAAACAGAATTATCTGGGTTCACAGTTCGAACCAGTCGAAATTGGTACTAGAAAAAATTATGGAAGTAAAGGCATTGGGTGGGATATTCACCACATTAATCATTCATATACTGTTTTGACAATACAAATATTTACAACTCACCTGCTCCTCTGGTCGACCCAGCTGAGAATCATCATCATCAACAAGTGCCCTGCCAGCTGACGAAGGCGTTCATGGCTCTCCACAGATCTCGGTCTTTGATGTTCTGGATCAACTCTGCTGATGATATTCCTCCATGCCACCGTCTCATTCCATCCAGCATCATTTCTCTTTGTCTGCCTCTGTCTCTCTTTCCCTCAATCTTTCCAGTTGTCACGATGTTCTCCAATGCCTCGCTTCTCATTACATGACCAAAGATAGCTGTTTGTTTCTTTCTTATTGTTGTATATAATTGTATAGTTTTATTAGCCTGTTTCATGAATCATTGTTAACTTCTCTGGCATTACACGGAATCTGCAACATTCGTCTCAGGAACCACATCTCTGTTGCTTCTAAGTTCTTCCTAAGTTTTTCATTTACATTCCATGATTCACTGCCATACAGCAAAGCTGGCTCTATATAGCACTTCAGCACTATCTTTCTTACAATCAGTCAAGAACGGGTACCAAGAAATTATTAGAAGACAAAGGCGGCCAAATGATATTGACCACGTCACTCAACGAGTGTCGTTTGGTCTATACATATATAGGACTAGAATGATACAACAATTATATCTCAGGGATTAATAAATGTACTTTAATTATTACTTTATAAATGAGACCTATGGCATGTAAATATATATGAGACAACTGTATTCATTAATTCAGTTGCATGTCCTTTTTCAGAAACTTGCTCTCTTAACAAACTTCCGGAAAAATCCTAGGTCATAAGCAAGATGTCCCGCGTCCGATACACCTATCTGCATATTATCTGCCACATCTTTAACACATCTTCTCTTTGGCCTTCCTCTTTCTCTCTTCCCGGGCATATACCTCTCCATTTTTGTTCTCTCCAAACTTTCATTAAGTTTCAATTGACCAACATTTTATTTTAGTTTTCTTTGTTTCACCACCTTTAGTAGCCAATCTTCTTCAATTGTCAAAGTTTATAGTATATAGGCATTTGTTCTATTCTGTATCTAAGATTGGACGGTTGTTTCAGAGCTAGACATGTCCAACTGGGACAATGACGACATACAAATACAGGCGGTCAGAGTTCAATACGGTCTACCATTTGTGTTGGTTAATGTTTATGCCTGCAACGCGAGTGTGGATTCCCAGAAGTGGCAGTGCTTAAGTGACATATTAGGTCACGAGAGAAATGTTATTTTCTGTGGCGATTTCAACGCTAACAGCAGATCATGGGGAAACATTTCCTCCATCACACAGGGAGAGGAGCTCGAGACTGCACTTGAAACCATTGACCCGGTTTGTATCAACAGTGGCTGTTTCACCAGAACAGCAAGCCGCCCTGGTGATGAGCTCCTCAGTGCTATTGATCTGGCGCTGGTTTCTCCAGCACTCACTACAGTGTATAGATCTGATGTCCTAGGGTACAATGGCAGCAACCACCACCCTTGCAGCATATTGGTGGAGAAAAGCAGAATCAGGCAGCACAAGTCAACGGTCAAGACTTTCCAGTATGTCAGTACAGGGCAAGATGTGGTGAGTAAAATAAGGCGCGAAAAGAAAGTTTCAGCGCCTAAAAATTAAAGCTGGGAGCAGCCACCCTGGTGGAATTTTGAGGTGGAGAAGGCCTGGGTGGACAAGCGTAGTGTTGTAAGGAAATGGCAAAACGCAAAGAAGAACAGAGTTGCCTATCCTAATCCCTGCATGCACTTAGAAAGAAAGATGCACACAACAGTAAGCAATTTAAAAAAACTGCTTAAGGTGGTTACAAGTGAAAAATAGGCAGAGGTATGTCAATGAGTAAGCACAGACAAGTCACTGAAATTGTCCTGGCGACTACATAAAAGCATGAGTGGGGTAGTCAAGAATAAGAGAATTTCTGACTTTCAATGTGCTGACCTCATTTGGCAGAGGACTGACGAGAACAAGGACAAAGCCCTCTTCTAACGCTATCTAGAGCAGACATGAGAGGCCGAAATCTTGCCAAGGAGGTCACCTCAGACAGGTGTAAGGCCCAGAACATTTCGAAAGAGACACAGTGACAGTGAAAGAAATCAAGGCTGTGCTTCGACGATAAAAGAACAGCGCTCCAGGGCCAGATGGCATAAGATACGACGACATCAATAGGTGTACCGACAACGAGCTAGAGCAACTAGCAGCCATGTACAACAACAGTATAGGCAGTGCTAGCATCAAGGAGGAGTGGTTACACAGCTATCTGATTCCTTTGCCGAAGCCTGGCAAAAACCACACACAAATTCAGGGATATCGAATAATAACCATGCAGATTACAGTAGGCAAGCTGCTGGAGAAGGTAATTGCCAGAAAAATATCATTCCAGCTAGAGAAGTAAGATGTTTTCCCACCCACCCTGGGAGGGTACCGTCCCATAAGAGAAACCTGGACCAATGCAGCAGTCTATGCCCATGATGTTTATGAAGGTTTCCACTCAGGCATTGAAACTTTTGCTACAGCGATTGATCTTGAGGACGCGTACAACAGAGTATCATTGGATTTTCTAATGCTTCAGCTTCATGAACTCAATATAAGTCCATTCCTCCTTAGTTGGATCACTGCAGCCCTCTTCCAACGGAAAGTAGTTTTTAGATGTGGCAGTTGGACTTCGGAACCAATAACAATATATCCTGGCCTACCATAGGGATCACCATTATCTTCAGTGCTGTTCAACGCCTACACTGTGAGAATCACTAGCGAGCAGATCACTGGACCGGGGAGGACATTGTCATATGACGACGATGTTTTAGTATATCTTCAGGGTAAGGATAGAGATCAGGTTGCTGTGGAACTGCAAACCGAACTCAATCGCATAAGTACTTGGTTTGATGAAGCTGAGGCAATGGTCAACCCAACAAAGGCAACAGTAACATGGTTCTCTTTGAATAATCATATTGTCAACACGCCAACACCAACTGTTAATCTGTGTTAAGAGACTGTGGAAAGAACGCAGGCAATGGATTACCTGGGGATAGGTTCTGATCGACGCCTTGCTTATAATGAGCACATAGACCAGATGATAACAAAGGCCAAGCGGGGTTTGGCTGCGATGCGGGTGATGGCGGCAGCAAACTTTGAGCAGCGCCATCTATGC
This sequence comes from Cepaea nemoralis, assembly GCA_014155875.1. Classification (NCBI taxonomy): domain Eukaryota; kingdom Metazoa; phylum Mollusca; class Gastropoda; order Stylommatophora; family Helicidae; genus Cepaea; species Cepaea nemoralis. The sequence continues at coordinate 238,346 of JACEFZ010000657.1, forward strand.
CTCCTATACGAAGGGCTTGTCATGTCTGTTTTTGAGTATGCGATGGCGATCCTGATTCTCAGCCGCAAGCAGATAGAAAGGATGAAAAGGATACAAAACGAAGCTATGCGCATTATGCTTGGCTGTACAAGAGATACAGCATGCAGGGCGATGCGCTACCTTCTTGATTTTCCAACTATTGAAGACAGAATACAAATTTGAAGAGCACGTACCTACCTCAGAGTCATCGCAAACACACAACATCCACTGCGTAGAGAAATCAGGAAGGTGAATGGCAGCAGGTTAAAAAGAGGAAGGTCTTGGATGGGTCAAGCGGAAGCCATTCTTCAACAGGTGTGTTCACTGGAGGACTTAGAACCTGGCGAGGAGTGGGTACAAGTGCCAACAGATTTCCGTACGTCCTTTTCAATTTTCATCCAACTAGACAGAAAATGCAGACAAGAAAATCCGGCTGCTGTGGAGGCGGAAGTACAGGCGTTGATTTTCTAGAATTCGTTAGAAGGTGATGCTGTCATTTACACAGATGGTTCGGTCGTCCGACATGTGAGAAGCTCATGGGCCTTTACGGCGCGGACCGGAGGGAGAATTGTGGCGGAGGACTCTGATGCTTTTGTTGAGACCACAAGTAGCCTGACTATGGAAGTCATGGCGGTAAGTAAAGCAATAACATGGCTTGAGACACAGACATTCACTAGGGCATGTGTCCTTAGCGACTCAAATAAAGGATAGAGACGGGGTAGATCCGAAGAGAGTGGTTGCTGTCTGGAGCGGTCTCGGCTGGCAAAGATTAATTTTATTTTCGTGCCAGGGCATGCGGGAGTACAAGGAAATGAGTGGGATGACAAGCTCGCAGGTAAGGCTACGGTGGAGGGCGGACGCACCATGGACTAGGCTGACATTCTGAAAGAACTACCAGAAGTAAGACTTTTGCGCGAACCAAGTGATGACTGTGAATCTACAACTATGGCCAGATTGCGAGAACAGCAAATGAAAAGAGGTGTGGCCAAACAACAACACTGCGCAGGAAGCCAAAGAAGATTGATAATCCAGCACAGAACTGGTGTCGTTAGCCGCTACACGCTGCTGGAATTGCTGGGGAGGGAATCCGAGCACTTATGGACTGAATGGTTCAATGTGCAATGAAGATGATCTGTCGACTAACTAACTTTATCCAAGATATTCTTAGAATCCGTCTTTAACATTTATATTCAAAGGCGAGTATATGCTGTTCAGCTTGTTTAGTAAGTGTCCAGATCTCAGATGCGTATGTTGCACCGGGACAGATGCATGCTCTTTAAAATCTAATGTTTGTAGGTATATCTGTCCCAAGCCACAATTTATTCAGTTGTTCTGGGTGTTGAAGAGCAATATAAATTCGTCTTTTAATTCTTCCATTGTGTCACTGTCAGGATCTTATAATTGGCTCGTTAGCTAACACGTGTGAGACAGTACAAGTATAACGTGATTCGACGTAAGACACAAACGACACAACGTTCTATGGATTTATTGCCATATTAAATACAGAACGATAATTACAACGATCTACCATATATACCTCACGACGCTCACAACCACAATACAGCTCATAGGTCTGACGCTCAAGATATCAGTCGTTCGGCTTTCAACCACGGAGATCCACACAAACGCCTTGCTTTCATCACACATGTCCTTCCAGTCTCAGGTCCCAGCTCGGTCTGAGGCTAGCACGCAAAACTGCCCACTGCCTCTAGTGTCGTCACGTGGCCTGCGTGCGTCTGTCGTCAGCCTGACCGCTGGTCGCGTGTCAGGTAACAATCTAGCCAGCCAACAATTCTTGTCCGTCGGGTGTCGTAACGATGTTGCTGCATAGCTATCCCATGTTAGGCTCTGACATTCTCCCCGGGTACCTCAATGAAAGATGCCATCTTTCATTTATGATGTATGTATATACTGGGGTAGTGTTAACTTCATGTCAGAGACTACCCTTTCCCAGTGTTATGCATGAAAATACATATATGGCATAGAAATATATACAAAAAATGTAAGTTGCATTGAAATGACAAATGAAGTTCAACTTTTAACACAAATCAAGTTTCATCCCCCTGATGGCTGGTTACCTCCATTGCAATAATACCCAGTCAGATCAGTAGTACCAGCTTCTCGCATCTACCTCGCAGCAATTTGAAAAAAAAAACGTAATAATATGGTTGTTTTGCAACAGCCATCTAGCCAGACTGAAATACGGCTTTATTTGAGTCGTATTAAACACTCAAACTCTGACCTCATTTGGCCAGGAGCTCTTATGTTGGTTTGCAATGTTGGCAGCTCTATGACATGCTTGGTGGACGCTTACCTGCTGTGTTAGCTGTTTTAACAACAACATGTCTATTTATACAATACACATTAATGAATATGTTTCAAATTATGGCCCTTGGTGTAATTCACAAATGCAAGGGAAGTAATTTTGACATTCAAGAAATTCAATAAATTACAATAATTATTTAATTTCTTAGCGTCATTGCTTGACGTTTTTTCATATTAACGAGAAAAAGTCGGTAATATGAATACATTAATCAAGATATGATTCTAAGATTACACTAATCAAAATAAATAAGTACCCAATTGGTGTATTATATTTTATAGATTCAAAAGGATTTTACAATCGTCATAAATTTTTGAATATTTGTATATCGTCTGCTAATTTTGGTGTACTTTTTAAATTACACCGGAAATACACACGAAACGCAAAATTTAGTTGCTGTTACACTGTTTGAACACAGTTGTTCCGGTTTTATCTTGCAACGGATAGTAAAATGTTCTCAAAGTTCGTGTCTGATGTTATAGTATCACAACTTTCGGATTATGATGGAATGTTCTTTTTTCCGATGTGTTCACAACTTCTGGATAATGATCGACTGTTCTTATTTCTGATGTTCAAATGTCGAACAATTTGGATTAAATTCAATGCAGAGGTGGTGTAGAAGTCACTGTTCAGTCCACATTTGCACACGTCGTTAAAATATCACGGTGACGAAAATCACACACACAGCTGTCACTGTTAAATGGTAAAGTTCGCTTCTGGTAAGTGGTTAAGCGTCTGTGACACTGTTCTTGGTGTATATTTACAATTAATAATGTTCTCTTTCTAACACACACTACACAATTATACTACACTCATTACATGGCTTAATTAAATTAAGTATATTATACATGTCGGTTTTTAACCGTATCACAATTTCAATTATAAACCTTACACAGTAGGTGAATAGCAACAAAATTCACTTATTGGTGGCTGTGTTGGTCTGAGTGTAATAGTACACAGTGCACTCAGACATTGCTTACTGGGTCGGTCGGACAACGGGACAAAAGATCGGCAATTGTATTGATTCTGCCGGGAATATGTCGAACTTCGAAACTGTAATTTTGAAGCTTCAAGGACCAGCGAGCAATCATATTGTTGGATGGTACTCCGGCATTTATATACCGTAATGGACTGTTGTCAGTTTCGATGATAAAGTGACGTCCTAGAAGATATCTGGATAGCTTCGTCACACTTTCTACTAAGGCCAGTGCTTCTAATTGCGGAATGGACCATGTACGCTCTCGAGGCCTTAGTTTTCTTGATATGAAACAAATGGGATGCAGGATGTTGTTGTATTCCTGCAACAGGACTGCCCCAATCGCAACGGAGCTAGCATCTGTTCTCAATCTGAAAGGTAAATGGATGTTGGGCAATTTAAGGATGAGATTATTCGAATTCTTATCAGAAAAGTATGCCAAAACTTTATGAAATGCATTTCGTAGGCATTCATCGTGTACAACTTTTTCAGGCTTATCCTTGGTTAGTAAGTTAGAAAAAACCTCGGTCAGTTCTGAAAAATCAGGAATAAAATTTCTGTAATAGTTGATCAGTCCCAACAAACTGCGGACTTGTTTCTTATTCGTTGGAAGTGATAGTTTTAGAATTTTGGAGACAATTTTGTTGTCTGTCATGACAAAGCCATTGGATATTCTGTACCCCAAAAATGATATCTCTTGGTAAGCCATGCTCACCTTTGAAGGCTTCACTGTCAGTCCGTGCTGTCTGATACGTTCTAGTGTCTGTTCTAGTGTCTTTATATGTTCCGTCATTGTCTCTGTATGGACACAGATGTCGTCAATATAGCAAATGATATTAGGAATGTCAGATAGGAGGAGTCGTGTCATGCGTACGAATGTGGCTGGGGCATTGACTAGCCCAAATGGAAGTTTGCACCATTCGTACAGTCCCCAAGGCGTGGCGAAAGCTGTTAGATGTCTGCTGTCTTCATGTACAGCTATCTGCCAGTAACCTTTAGACATGTCAAGCGTCGTAAAGAACTTAGCGTCTGTCAGTTCTGTCAGAAGATCGTCAGTGTTTGCCATTGGTTCAAGATCTAAAACAGTTATTTTGTTCAGTTTTCTGTAGTCGATGCAAAGTCGAATTGTGTTGTCTTTTTTTCGTACAATGACTATGGGTGAAGAGAAGTCTGATAGGGATCGTCTGATGATGTTGTTTCTTTCTAAGTTGATGATTTCTTGATGTAATTATTCCTTGTAATGTAATGGTATGGTGTATGGTCTGCATCTTATGGGTGTGTTTGATGTGAGTGTGATGTGATGCTGTACTAATTCTGTTTGTCCTGGGTTGTCTGAAAAGATGGTGTTGTACTGTTGTATCAACTGTTTGCAACTGTTTGTCTCTGCTTGACTTAAGTTTGGATTGATCTTGATCTCATTCAAGCAGTTTGTCGTGTCTAATGTAGGTGTTGGAATCTCGTCGCTAGAATCGTCATCTTCGTGATCTATTATCACGGTGCAAGCTGTCGTATCGTCTTGTTCATTTTCTCTGTTGTGGTATGGTCTTAGCATATTTATGTGAAATATTTTGTGTTTGTCTTTTATTAGGATCTCGTAGTCTACAGGTGAGATTTGTCTTGTCACTTTAAAAGGTCCCTGCCAAGAATCAGTCAGTAGCTGTCTGTCACTAGGTAGTAGTAGTAGAACGTCCTGTCCAGGTGTTAATGTTATAGTCCTGTTACCTTTGTCTGCGTACTGTCTGTAAGTAGCACCAGATAGTTTTAGTGCATTTTTAGCAATTTCACATGATTTAATAATCCTTTCACGCAATGCTGTAACATACACAAATGATGATATGGGTTTAAGTACTGGAGTAGAATCAGTTAACATTTGGTGATAAATTGTTAATGGGCCTCGTGGTTTGGCACCATAAATGAGTTCAAAAGGAGAGAACACCGTACTCGAATGTGGTACCTCGCGATAAGCAAAAAGGACAGCTGGTAAGTATACATCCCAGTTATTGGGGTGATCTTGAGTTACTTTTGCAAGCATGTGCTTCAGATCTCCATTAAGCTTTTCTATAATCCCGCTCGAATGAGGATGATAGGGGCTATTGAAGACTTGCTTCACTCCTAACTTCACTCCTGCGTGCGTCTGTCGTCAGCCTGACCGCTGGTCGCGTGTCAGGTAACAATCTAGCCAGCCGACAATTCTTGTCCGCCGGGTGTCGTAACGATGTTGCTGCATAGCTATCCCATGTTAGGCTCTGACAGTCACCATTATTGGTAATTAATGACTCAGCATATTCTAAATTTTCCGCCAACTCCAATTTTTCCTCATTAACATATATTTCTTTCTTAATATTTATCATCATCCAGTGCCTTGTCGGCTGGCGTGGATGATCATGCTTCTCCACAAATTACGATCTCCGATGTCTTGGATCAATTCGTGTGTTGACTCACGTCAGTGTCATGACACAAGACTGCCAATAATCGTTTCACGCTGTCTTCCTCTATCTCTATTTTCGCAAATCTTTTCGGTTGTCACAATATGTTCATTTTTTTCTGTTCTCATAACGTGGCCAAAACACGAAGACTGCCTCTTTCTGATGTTTCTGATAAGTTGTCTTTGCGACTCAGCTTCCATTAAAACATCATGATTTCTCTTTTTGGCTGTTCAACTATTTTCAGCATGATTCTATAAAACCACATCTTCAAATCTTCCATTTTTTTTTCGCGAGTGTACTAATTATCCAGGATTCGCAGTCGTATATTAAATCCGGTTCTATGTAATATGCAAGAACTCTTTTCCTGACTTTCAAGGACAGTGACTTATTACAAAAAAACGTTCTTCATTTAACAGACTGCAGTTCTCCATATTAGTTTTATCTTTACGGATAATCTTTATTGTTGCTATGTTAAGATATAAGTTGTCATTTTCACTATTCGTTTGGGAATTATTAGTTAAACAACTGCATTTAATGTGAAAGTACCGGAACCTGTTACACGCCTTATGGCGCATGTGGAATATGGTGCTCATATTTGTATAGACCAAATGTCACTCGGTAGTTGATGCGGTCAGTGTCTTCGCGGCCGCCTTTATACTCCAAGAATTTCGTGGTGCCCATTTCGACTTGTAAAGAAACATATATTGCCAAGCTGCCATAAAGATCGATAATAAAATAGGTAAATATCAGCTTAGTAAGAGAATTGTACGACAGGGATATGTAATGTCTCCTGATCTTTGTCTTTATCTATAAAGTGAAGATATTTTTAGAAATTTAGAAAATATGAGAGGAATCGCCAGTGGGGGACATAACATCAATAAAATTAGATATCCTAATGATACAGTATTGGGTGTACACAGAGAACAACTAGGGGTAGAATTAAACTGTGGGAAGACAGAGACTATGGCTGTCTCTAAGAAGAAAGAAATACCACAATGTAATATACAGGTAAATGGGAGTATTCTTAAACAAGTGAGTAGATACCACTGTCTCGGAACATTCAAAACATCTGGTGGTAGGTGACTTGAAGTAATTAAAACAATAAATAAATATGGTTGGAGTAGCCTTTTGCAGGATTGAAGGCATACTGACAAATAAAAGGATGTCATTTGCAACAAGAAAAAAGCGTGTTGAAGAGCTACATAAAAACTGTACTTTTGCATGGATGTGAAGAGTGAACAATGCGCAGACAAGATTATAAATATAAAATGACAGTGAAAATCTGGTATCTGAGGAAACTGCAAAGAATGGACGGACGGAAAATCCAATTAGCATGTCTAATAAGAAGCAAATGAAAACCGTAAACTGATTCGACTAAAAGGACGTGTACAGTCAGGATATTTTGGGCACGTCATCAGACGAAATAAACTAAAGAACTTGGTGACAACAGGCAAGATTGAGAGGAAAAGAACAAGGGTGAGGAAGAGAAGTAAATATCTAGATGGCTTGGCCACGTGACATGGTGGAGATAAGAACACTTAGCTGATCCACGACTCTGGTGATCGTGTGAAATTGTGATATCTGACCGCCGCCGCATATCAACATGGCACATGACGATTATGAATCTCGGCTGGGTAGGTCTGGGAGTACAGGCGACATTAGAATATCTGACTGGATACGAATCCGAACCTATAATCATTAGGAGGACTCGACGGTGTTCACGCTTGTAAGTGGGTGATGATTAAATGTATTACACAGGATGTCAAGACAAGAGGATCGACCTCTTCGCAGCGAGTTGAACTCCATATGACTAATTAGTTATATGTATTTAAAGCACTTGCTTCTTTGCTCTCTTGGTTAAATTCACGGTATTCAGTCTCCATGCTGTCATCATAAAGTTTTATAGGGAGATCAGCATGGCCGAATGGATAAGAACGCGCGTTCTTAAACACCCAGTGTGCTGATGCCGAGGTAATGGGTTCAACCCCTACACTGGACAGTTGGACTAAGATGTTGACTTCCCTTCCTTGACTTGAAGACGTAAATTACAAGTACCGCTGAAGTCGCCGTGTGTTCGCTGATGGCGAGAGACACTGGTTATATGGAAAGCTAATCCATACACAAAATTCAGTCATGTGCTTCTTGAAGTAGTGTGCATAGACTACGCTTAAGTTCAAAGCGAGTGAGCGCAAAATCAGGTTTAATATTCTAGATCAGTGGTTCTCAACCAGTGGGGAATTTCCTGCCCTCCCCACAGGGGGGAATTTTGGGTTTTCGGGGGGGGGGGGGGGGGATTAAGATTATTTCAAGATCGCGTTAATACAAGAACCGATTACTTGGTATTGTTTTTCCCTTTATACTGTACGGTTCTGCACGTCTCACCCTTCTAAAATTCATTTTATAAAGTAAGTAGACCCACAAATCACTTTTCATGTGAATGTCTAGACTTGTTTTAGTATGTGCTATTAAATTTAGCTTCCATTATTACGTATACTGTGTAGGGGCAGGGGTGGGATATTTAGGTAGGAAATACGAAATAGGAGAATGACTTTCTGAAAATTTGGTGAAGGGGGGGAACGGGCCAAATTTTTAGGTCGGAAATACGAAAAAGGGGGGGGGAGTGGGGAATGACGTTCTGAAAATATGGTGAAGGGGGGGCACGGGCCAAAAAAGGTTGAGAACCACTGTTCTAAATAGAGAGGTGTATATGCTTGGCCTACTTAATGAAATAGCTGTGGGTATGCTTTTAAGAAAGATCTCGCAGCCGCGGGTTTAAACACTTGTGCCTAAAATCTCCTGTGCGCAGTGGCGGGTTAGTAATATCATTGTCTTCATCAATCAGCTTGACTTTAATGTTGATTTCTCTTTAAGAAAGCAATGGCAATGTGCTGAACGTAAAATTGCAGTAGTAAATCAACTAGGGGTTGGGGGTGTATCGCAACGTCATGTAAAGGATATGCACAAGTGCATCCTTCTAACATTTTATTCAGATAGGAACGAGACATTTAAGGAAATGAGACACTACAGCTTGCCCGATATGGGGAAACATCGGGAGACATCCTCTCAAAATGTTATTCTGATAGGAACTATGAAATTTAAGGAAAGGAGACACAAAAGCTTGCCCGACTTGCAGAAACAGAGGTAGACATCCTCTCAAAATGTTATTCTGATAGGATCTATAAAGTTAAGGAAACACAAAAGCTTGCCCGATTTGGGATAAACAACGACAGACATCCTCTCAAAATGTTATTCAGTTGGGAATGAGACACTTTAGAGAAGGAAACATACAAGTTTGCCTCACTTGTGGAAACAACTGTAGACATCCATTCAAAACGTTATTTTGATAGGAACTAGACATGTAAGGAAAGGAAACAAAAAGCTTGATCGACGTTGGGTAACAATGGGAAACATCATCTCAAAATGTTATTAAGACAGGAATGAGACACTTAAGGGAAAGAGACACGCAAGCTACTCCGATCACAGAATCTCAGGTTGGATCAATGAAGCTTATACTTTAGGTTCGATAGATGACGCCAGCTTTAATCAATAGAGCCCATACATTAGGCTGGATGTGTTGTTGATGTTCTTATTGCTCTTGTAGAATGGCGTCGGTTTGTTGTTAATGTTGTAGAATGGCGTGGATTTGTTGCTGAAGTTCTTATTGTTGTCGTAGAATGGTGTCGATTTATTGTTGATGTTCTTTTTGATGTTGTAGAATGACGTGGATTAATTGTTGGTGTTCTTATTGCTGTTAAAGAATCTCTTCGATTTATTCTTGATGTACTGGCTGATGTTGTAGAATGGCGTGGAATTGTTGTTGATGTTGAAGAATGACGCAGATTTATTTTTTTTTTGGTTAATGTTGTAGAATGACGTAGATTAGTTGTTGATTTTTTTATTGCTATTGTAGAATGACGTGGATTTGTTGTTGGTGTTGAAGAATGTGTGGATCTGTTGTTGATGTTCTTATAGGTGTCGTAGAATGGCGTCGGTTTGTTGTTGATGTTCTTATTGCTGTTGTCGAATGGCATGGATTTGTTGCTGAAGTTGTAGAATGTTGTTAATCTATTGTTGATATTCTTATTGCTGATGTAGAATGGTAGGGATTTTGTTGTTGTTCGTATTGCTGTTGTTGAATAGCGTCTATTTATTGTTGATGTTCTTATTGCTGTTGCAAAATTTCCCCGGTTTGTTATTGATGTTCTTATTGCTGTTGTAAAAATATGAATACAATTTGGTGGAACTGCGGTAGAGCTGTGAAAATTTATATAATATAAAATGATACAAAGTAATGCAGCTTTACATAACAGAATTACGACACTTACAGGACGTTGAGGCGATTAGACTTCATCAGCAAACAAACACATTCACAAAACACAACATACAGTCACGGAGATCTCCTGTGACTACATTAAAACGTGACGACAGGACGAGAAGAATAAAATGATGAAAACATGAAAGCAACGAAGAGAAAATGAAAGTTGGAAAAAATGTTCCTACTTACCTCAGAATTCCGAGCTGTGTATGACTGTGTATGACAGTGTATGAGTGTCAGTAGTTCAGTAAGCAATGGCAAACTACTGAACGTAAGCTTGCCAAGAAATCACGAACAGCCAAACAATGTTGAAGTTGATTGCGATGTCAAGTAAAGGATATGCAACTAACTATCACAGTGCCTGTGTTTATTATCTCTGACGTGTTCGCAAGAGTCACATATTACTAATTGTTATCATGTTGTATTGTGATATCCTGCCGCAGACGTTACATCTCTTAGGACAGTGGTTCTCAACCTTTTATTGGCACATGCACCCATACACCATATGTTTAGAATGTCATCAGCCACTTTCGCATTTCCTCCCTCAAACTCCCCCCCCCCCCCCCCTCTCATGCTCCTAAACAGTATACGTAAACATGGAAGCTAAATTTAATATCTCGTCCTAGAAAAAGTCTAGACGTGTACATAAAATGTCGTTTGCAGTTCTACTTACGTTATAAAACGAATTTCAGAAGGGCGAAACGTACAGAACCGTAACGTATGGAGGGAAAAACAATATCAAGTAATCGGTGCTTGTATTAGCATCGATCTTGAAACAGTTTTAATTTTCCCCCCCCCCCCCCCCCCCACCCCCCCCCCACCGAAAACCCTAAAATACCCCCACCGTCACTGGAATTACACACCGGTTGTGAACCATTGTCTTAGGAGAAGGACAGCTCGGGTTTCAAATCCCCAAGAAAGCGTGTCCTTAAACATCCGGTGTGCTGATGCCGAGATAAGCGGTTCTACTCCTTCACCAGACAGTTGCACTAAAATGTTGATCTACCGTCCTTGAGTTGAGGACGTAAATTACAAGTAGCTCTTAAGTCGAAGTGGGTTCGCCAGAAACTACTAGAAGCAGTATGCATGGACTACGATTGAGTTCAAAGAGAGGCGAGCACCCAAAAAAAGGTAACTGAAATGAAGTAGACAGTATGTGACCCTTTTTATACATCTTTAGATGTATCGGGCACATGGTGCTAGCTCTATATATTTTTATAGAGCAGTCGACACTGCCGGTTAGCGTGGTAGGGGTATCCCCTATCAAAGGAGATGTAAGACGCCTCCTTTCCTCCATTAGTCTACGGGACACCCTTGGGCAAGGTGGAGTACCCGTTTAGCCCCCCGATCATGGTTACGTGAAGCCATGCAAGCGGGTGGTGGATGGAGTGTGAGAGCAGCCGACAGATTGTTGTTGGTTATGGTCTTGCACTCTGCGGCGATAGGCAGATGATCTCAACAGTAGAGACAATGGCTGTGGCCACCGACTAGTACAGTCACTGCCCAGAAGGAAAGCAATGGCAAACTACCTTCTGCAAAACTTGCCAAGAAACCATAAGAACCGTGAAAGAAAACATAATAAGAAAGAGATCTGGTGGCGAGACCCCCAGGCCAGGCAGATCAGATAACACTGGGAAGAGTGTGACACATTGACCAGTACTAGTAATCGTGATGACGGAGTTAATCCTGACTGTGTTACCAAGGAAATCCATTGTGTCAGACTAAGAAACAGAGTGAGAATAGCAACGTGGAATGTGAGAAGTCTGTATGAGGGAAAGCTTAAAGTAGTGTGTGATGAGATTGAGAGGTTAAACATTCAAATTTTAGGAATTAGTGAATATCGCTGGAGCGGCAAGGGACATTTTACAGCTGAAAATGGAAGTATTTTCATTTATTCTGATAGAGATGTCGGAGGCCAGAGTGGAGTGGCATTTTATTTAGATAAGACAACTGCAAAAGCTTTAATGGGATATAATCCAGTTAGTGATAGAATCCTCACTATTAGACTTAAAGGCCGTCCAAAAAACACAACTCTCATACTTCAACAGCAGAGGAGGACGAAATTGAAGATTTTTACAACACACTACAAGACACATTAAATAAGATTGGTCATAATGATATAGCAATAATAATGGGAGATTTTAATGCAAACGTAAGTGCAGGAAGAGCTGAAAATGAGAGACACGTTTTAGGAAAATTTGGATTAGGAAATAGAAATGATGCAGGTGACAAATTAATTGAATTTTGCACAGAAAATGAGTTTACGATAGCCAACACGCTTTTTAAACAACATCCAAGAAGACTCTTCACATGGAAGTCTCCATGACAGTATTATCAAAAATTAGATAGATTATATTTTAATACAAAGAAGATGGAGATCAAGCATAACATCTGCAAAAACCCTACGAAGTGCAGACTGTGATACAGATCATCAGTTATTAGAAGCAGATCTGAAATTAAAACTCAAAAAGCTTATCCGAGGACCAAGGCCACTTCGTTTTGATCTCACAAAAATACCGGATGCATACACTGTAGAAGTTAGGAATCGCTTTGAGGTCTTGATGTCTGTACAAGAAGAAATGACACCTGATGAACTGGCAGTACAAGCTAGGGATATTTTGATAACTGCAGCCAAAGATTTAATTCCGACCAAGAAAAAGCAACTTAAGCCATGGATTACATCAGACACGTTAGAATTAATAAAACAACGAAGGGAGCTGAAACAGAAAGGAGATGAATCCGATAACAGCAGGATGAAGTATAAATCTTTAACTCGAGAAATAAGAAATAACACAAGAAAGGACAAAAATCAATATATACAAGATTGCTGTACTAGAATAGAGCAATATCATAAGACTGGAAGCGATTATGAAATGTTCAAAGAAATGAAGTTATTGACAAGAAATGTTCAACCTCAATTGAATGTCATCTGTGACAAGATGGGAAATACCTTAACAGAATCTAGACAAATTCTAGAAAGATGGCAGGAGTACTGCAGTGGAATGTATGATATGAGTGACAGTGAAGATATGAATGAGATACATGAGCCAATGACAGCAGAGACAGAACCTGAACCCTCATTAGATGAAATTGCTCGGGCTATAAAGAACCTGAAGAATGGTAAATCACCTGGATGTGATGAGATACCAGCTGAACTAATTAAAGCGGGAGGAGAAGAAAGCATACACATATATCATGCATTATGTACAAAGATTTGGAAATATGGTATTTGGCCAAAAGATTGGAAGAGAACTATCTTCATTCCAATACCAAAAAAGGGCAACCTGAAATTATGCACCAACTATAGAACTGTTGCCCTGATCAGTCATGCAAGTAAAATTCTACTAAAAGTCATAATGGGAAGACTTCGTAAGAAAATGGAAGAAGAGATTAACGTAGTTCAAGCTGGATTTAGACAAGGAAGAGGAACAAGAGATCACATATTCAACATGCGTTTAATAATAGAGAAGTGCAGAGAATTTAATGTAAACCTATTCTCATGTTTTGTGGATTATTCAAAGTTATTTGACTGTGTACAACATCAGAAACTTTGGGAAATCATGAGGAATATGGGCTTTCCTTCACATGTAGTACAGCTCATAAAAATGCTCTATCTAGACCAACAAGCAGCAGTTAGAATAGATGGCGAGGCATCAGATTGGTTTGCATCAGGCAAGGAGTCCGTCAGGGCTGCGTGCTGTCACCCTATTTGTTTAACCTGTACGCCGAAAATATAATGAGAAATGTAAGAGATGATATAAACAGGGAGCTATAAGATGCCCTAAATATCGGCGGCCATGACATACCAGAGATTCGATATGCTGATTGTCACGAGATAAATAAACTTGTTCGTGTCGATCGATGACAAACTAGACCCGACCTTAGTCGGCAAAAACAGCAACCCTTTGAGGTTGAACAGACTGAGAAAAATACGTTGTTAAAACTGTCTGCACCTGGTCAGCATTGGTGTATGAGATCAAAGTGAGTCACGTCGCGATGTCTACACACGGTCGACATGTTGTTGACAGGTTGGTGTTCGAGAGATGTGCACTGGCGACATCTGTCTACGAAGCGGGAGTTGGCCGTTGAAAGTGATGGACAGAGTGTCTGCTAGAGGTCGGAAGGATTCTGTGATGTGAGGGGAAGGTCTCTGGCTCACAAACAGCCAGGATATTTGTTGGATGAGACAAAGAACTACCCAGATGAAAGGAAACTTGACAGCTAATTGACTCTGGTTAGTCTAGAAACAGGGGGACAAAGCCAGATTCTGGACTGATTGGCGTCGGGACTTTTTGGTGACGTCACTCAAGCACCCATATAAAACCCAGTGCGGTAAACAGGTGGAGGGAGTCGAGAAAAAACATTCTGAAGTGTTAGGATAGGGGCATTATTCTGAGTTGCGTTACATTAGTGAAACTATAATGTCTAAGTGGTGATAGTTTTCCGATGACATAGATCCAATCTGATTGCATAGTTTCTCGAGTGGCAACCAAAATAGGCATATGGTAGGCTATTTATAATATCTAATTTAAGAGTATGATTAGGAATAGAGTACAGTGCTGTGCGGTGATCTAATGTATTATAGGTGCATTGATATAATGTATTATGATTAGTGATAGAATGTTCTATTAGTGCGGTGCTGGGAAGTATCATAGGAGCGTCGGCACTGGTATCCTATTGTGTGGCTTCAACTAGCTTGTGTGATATATCATTTTACTCGGGGAGTTGAGGACAATGTAGTGGAATAATAATTAGAGAGATTAAAGATGGTTGAGAGGGGGAAGAGGTATGTGACATGGTAGGATCTTCCAGTAGGGCATCTGCTGGGTTTCTACCCGTTCCTTTATTCTTTCCTGGTGTTGCCATGTCTCAGATCATATGATGAGTTATTTGGCCGTATGACAGAGATCGGATCTCTGTTATAGATCTGAGTGCTGCTATTGGCCTACACTTACCTAATTCCGGCCAGGACTGAGTTGCCCTCACCATAGTATTCTCTACTCTACAGGTTCCATTTACAGTTCCCCTTGAGTGTTCCACGTGAGTGTGAGATGCTTTATTACGAAGAAGCAGTTTCAAAGTTTTATACAATGATGCTCATGGAAAGAAGACAGAGGTTACTGAGAGGTTTTTACACGGGGCTCAGAACTTAGTTGGTCCGCCGAAACCTGGCTTCTGCTGAGCAGGACTTAATGAATATATGTGTTATGTTTAATGAGTGATAAGCTTCATCACCGAAAATTAATAACTCACATACCAAAGACATATATATATATATATATATATATATATATATATATATATATATATATATATATATATATATATATATATATATATATATATATATATATATATACACATCTACCTAACAAACATTAATAAGTTGTATTCTAAAAGAGGGGAAAATGTTATAATCAGTGACTTATGAACATTAGATTTTCCCCAAGTGACATTTCAGTTAATTGGAAGATTATCAGTTCAACAAACATTATGAAACAGAGTAACTTCACCGTGTGGTAGAGTGAAGACCAAGATCAACAGTGTCTATCGGATTACCAGCATCCTGTTTGTTCGAGTGATTGAAGAAAGTTGTCATCTTCTGGGTGAGGTTCACTGTCCGGAATAAATGGTGCTGTTGTGTGCTAAGCACTATGATGTTACAGACTTTGCTTCTAAATCACTGGTCTACCATTAGAATATTCGACACACATTCTACACCTTATACGCACATACACACTTCTCCTACATATACTCTTTGCTTTACTAAATTTCTTGTTTTTTTATTTGTTGAAGCTAGAGTTGTCAAGTATGTTATGTTGGGGAAGAATGAGAGTGGGCATAATCCAGGGGTGAGTAAGAGTGAGTGGAAGGTGTCTTCAGATTGAGGGAGTGTGTGGACGGAGTCTGCTGGATATCTCCAGGATAGAGATATGGAATTAAAACAAATGTGGGTGTGGATTCCCTTCACTCCATGGACGACACTAAAGTGGTAAAGAAGAACAAGTAACTACTACTACATTCATTCTTTACACACACGACACTGATGATTCAGTATTACTCTCCACAACACAGGATGGCATAGAAAATCTAATAGCCTCAACCCAATTGAATAGTGAAAATCAAAACTTATATCTCAACATAGCAAACACAAAGATAATGCATACAGATAAAACTACTATTGAGAAAGAAATATACATTAATGGGGAAAAATTGGAGGTGGTGGAAAATTTTGAATATCTTGGGCCATTGATTACCAACAACGGCGACACAATGAAAGAAATTAAACGGCGTCTATCAAGTGCACTTCAAAGACTAAAACAGCTGAATAAATTATGGAGTGGGACAGACAAAACTACAAAAATTAGATTTTTAAGAGCATGCATCTTTCCCATTGCAACATACGCCTGTGAGACATGGATACTTATTAAACAAGCTGAACAGCGCATAATAGCCTTTGAATTTAAATGTTATAGACGAGTTCTAAGAATATCTTGGATAAAGAAAAGAACAAATGCATCCATACTTCAAGAGTTGAATATTGAAGAAGGTTAGCGATTAAAGTCGATAAAACAAAGAAAATTGAAATATTTCGGTCACTTGAAACGTCACGAAAGTTTGGAGAGAACAATAATGGAAGGGTATATGCCTGCTAAGAGAGGAAGAGGAAGGCCAAAGAGAAGATGGGTGCAGGATGTGGCTGATGATCTCCAGATGGGTGTATCAGACGCGGGACATCTTGCTTATGATCGAGAGGTTTTCCGGAAGGTTGTTATGGGAGCGAGGTTCTCTAAAGGACATGCTACTGAATGAATGAATGAGTCGACACTGGAGACACAATGTGGTAAATATCACTCAATAAATGAATCACCACAAAACGAGAGGTATACTGTGAGCTTTAGATAGTTAGTCGACAGATCATCCTTATTGCACATCGAACCATTGAGTCCATAAGTGCTCGGATCCCCTCCTAAGCAAATCCCCCAGAGTGAAGCGGCTAACGACACCAGTTCTGTGTTGGTTTATCAATCTTCTTTGGCTTCCTGCGTAGTGTTCTTGTTTGGCCACACCTCTTTTAATTTGCTGTTCTCGCAGTCTAACCATGGTTGTAGATTTGCAGTCATCACTTGGTTCTCGCAAAAAGTCTTACTTCTCGTAGAGCAATGGTTCTCAACCTTTTTTGGCCCGTGCCCCCTTCACCATATTTTCAGAACGTCATTTCCCCCTTTCGTATTTCCTACCTAAAAATGTGGCCCGTGCCTTCCCCCCCCCCCCCTCCTTCATCATATTTTCACAACGTCATTCTTCCCATTTCGTATTTATTACCTAAAATCCCCACCTCCCGCTCCTGCCCCTACACAGTATACGTAATAAAGGAAGCACATACCAACACAAGTCTAGACGTCCTCATAAAACGTGATTTCTTGGTCTACTTACTTTATAAAATGAATTTTAGAAGGGGTGAGACGTACAGAACCGTAAAGTATGAAGGGAAAATCAATATCAAGTAATCGGTTCTTGTATTAACGCAATCTTTAAATAATCTTCATCCCCTCCACCCTGGAAAACCTAAAATTCCCTCCCTGGGGGTGAGGGAGGGGGGAATTCCCCACCGGTTGAGAACCACTGTCGTAGAGCATTCAGAATGTAAGCCTGGTCCATGGCGCGTCCGCCCTCCACAGTAGCCTTACCTGCGAGCTTGTTAGCCCGCTCATTTCCTTGTACTCCCGCATGACCTGGCACGAAGATGAAACTAATCTTTGCCAGCCGAGACCGCTCCAGAAACAGCAACCACTCTCTTCGGATCCACCTCGTCTCTATCTTCCTGAGCATGCTCATTGAGTCGCTAAGAAAACATGCCCTATTGAATGTCTGTGTCTCGAGCCATGTTATTGCTGTACTTACTGCCATGACTTCCATATTCAGGCTACTTGTGGTCACAACAAAAGCACCAGAGTCCTCCTTCACAATTCTCCCTTCGGTCCGCGCCGTAAAGGCCCATGAGCTTTTCACATGTGGGATGACTGACCCATCTGTATAAATGACAGCATCACCGTCTAACGAATTCTCGAAAATCAACGCTTGTACTTCCGCCTCCACAGCAGCCGGATTTTCATGTCTGCATTTTCTATTTAGTTGGATACAAACTGAAAAGGACGTACATAAATCTGTTGGCACCTGTACCCAATCTACACCAGGTTCCAAGTCCTCCAGTGAACACACATATTGTGAGCTTTACTAGAACACAATTACAAGTAACCCAATGGACATTGCGGCCAAAGCCACATAAGAACATAAGCCGATACACTACACGAAAAACGCTTCATAAAAATATTAGTTACTAATCTGTATCCTTGATTGGCTGAAAACGTCTTTGAGCAACAATCAGTGGATGGAATTAACCGGATGTGTATTAGTTCAGGCGGTCACTGGACTTAAGGTCAAGAACGCCAGATCAAAGATCAGTGATTTGCTTAGCTTCCCGGTGGGGGACACCCTCTGGGAAGAGGGGGGGGGGGGAGGCCCAGGTGAGCGAAAGGTAAAAATAGGGATTAGTGGCGAACTATAGCCGGCTATGTGGCGAAGATGACATGGACGCAGTAGAGCATTATAACCGGCTATGTGGCGGAGATGTCATGGACGCGGTTCGCAATTACGCACCCAGTTCTCGAAGCACAGCTGCGAACGATTTGGATGCAGACCCTGTATTTGTTTTCATAAAATAGTATGAGTGCAGGTCGCTCAGAACGCAATGCAAATCCACTGAACGCAAACTTGCCAGTAAATCACAAACAGCACAAAAATTGATGGGTCGGACTGCAACGTTCTATAAATGATATGCAAATAACTTTTTTAGTGGACGATACAAATGCGGGGAATAGAGTGGGATGGGGGAGTTAAATATCATTCAGTTTGTCGTTACTTTCCACGACATTTCATGGTATCCACTAAATGTTGGATCGATCAGGAAACCCAATAAATTTGTTTTAATTACTCACGGATGCGAACTCGAACCCATAACTGCCGGATCGACAAGCAAACGTACTAGCCACCGCGCCGCCTCACGTGCAGTGGAACTGGCATGCCAAGCTTAAATGGTGGATAACGTGGAGAGTCTGGTGTGTGGGTCGGTACCAGGCGTATGGACGTCTTTAGGATGTACCGGTCTTCTTCCCCAGTGGCAGGCTCTACGAGAGTGGCTGTATATTTTCTAACTACTTGCAGATACATAGGAAAATACAACACAAGTAGAATTAGCTCAACTTAGTGCGACTACTGTGCTCCTCACCTTCATTTGTTGCTATATACACGAGATGAATAATCAGGAAAAGGGAAGGAGGTAGAGTAGAAAGAGGGCAGGGACTAGAAAACCCCTATCTAAGATGGAAAGACTGAGGATTACATATCTGACAACAGCTGTTGGAGATTCCGGAGAACAGCGAAGAGATGACTAATCCTGGAAAGACTTATCTATGGAGAGACGTATCTACAAGAGAGGGAGGAAGAGGAAAAGGGATGGAGGAAGAGTAGAAGGAGGGCAATGGCAAGAAAAATATTATCTAAGATGGAAAGACTAAGCTTTGCGTATCTGAGAAAAGACTTTTGGAACTGTCGAAGCGCAGCGGAGGGCTGAGAAGATTAGGACTGAAAATCCTTATCTATGGTTGTGATGTTCGGAGATTACAGATAACCAAGACTGCTACTTTAATTTGTCCTGCTTACAGTAGTTACTTCTGCAGGAATGGATTGGTAAGGTAAAGTAGATAGGTACTCAGGCAGCTAGGCAGATTGTCGGACGGACGGACAGCAAGCTAGTCAGACAGACAGACAGACAGACAGACAGACAGACAGACAGACAGACAGACAGACAGACAGACAGACAGACAGACAGACAGACAGACAGACAGACAGACAGACAGACAGACAGACAGACAGACAGACAGACAGACAGACAGACAGACAGACAGACAGATGTGACATGCCTGGAGGGAAAACCAGAACGATAGTATGGAGACGAACAGACAGATAGAGAGACAGTGTTCTGTGAATATATGTAAAATATATATGTCTGCAACCTGATCACAGACAGCGTCAATGCTTATGGGAATATCAATAAATGAATACATGAAAGTGCGTTATGTCCTGTTCCTTGTTTCATTGTGGTTCCAGGGCTGGTCTTCGAGACGGCAAATATATTTACGTGAGCCAAACTTTAAACTGGTAATGGAATGTATTATTGACACTACCTGTGCGGTTGGGTATGCTTTGGCGTCCTCTCATTGCCAGTTTTCCATATAAAAGGAGTCCCTGTGGTTATTTGATAGTCGGGGTCTGTCAATGCTGGGTGAGAATCACCGTTGAAGATTACTTCTTACTTGGTCCTCTTTTCAAGTACATGCTTAACGCTGCGATGAGAGGAAACAGCTTGCAAGGAACTTTCTATATATATATATATATATTATACTTACTATACATATGTATAGTTTTGTGTACATTCACTTTGAACTCAAGCGTAGGCGATTCACGTGCTACTACTTCCAGGGCACCGGACTGAATTTTTTCGTATGGGTTAGCTTTCCCCATTACCAGTGTCCCTAGCCATCATGCGAACCCACTCCGACATCTGAGGTACTTGTAATTTACATCCTCAAGTCAAGGTCGAGCAGTCAACAGTTTAGTCCAGCTGATCAGTGTAGGGGTTGAACCCGCTTCCTAAGCATCAACATACCGGATACTTAAGCACGAATGAGAAATGATTTCAGTAAACAGAATTCGGCATGTTACTCAATGTGCCCATACACGAAGCCACGCAGATCTCAAGCACAGTGATCGTGTGTCGTAAGTCGGGATGAATTTGATTAAGGCTTACTGTATCTAGATAACATGCTTCCATATTTACTCATATTGTTCCAGACGTATTGGTGTTACCTTTCCTCTTGAGTAAACTAGGCATTCCGAGAGGCGGATCATGCTGTATGGGCAACAAATGGTCTCTACAATTGAGCCAAGGCTTTGCGCTTTGGCGGGGTATAACTCCGTCCCTTGTCTCCACCATTGGTTGCAGTTATTATGCCTTGTTTGGAGCACAATGTAACAAACTATCGCCCATCAAAACGGCCAGGTGCTAGTTATAGTTATTTACACACATCATCGTCATGTACCATGCCCATAAGTGTAGTGGTTATGTTTCGCCATCTCACGCGATTACCAGAATCGTGGATCAGCTCAGTGTTCTTGTCTCGTCCATACAAAGTGGCCAAGAAATCCATACATTTACTTCTCTGCCTCCTCTTTGTTCTCTTCCTCTCAATCTCGCCAGTTTGTCACCAAGTTATCCTATTTATGTTTTCTCATAACGGGTCCACACACACACACACACACAAACACACACACACACACACACACAACTGTGTCTGTCTATGTCTAATTTACACATAGTAAACCATGAAATGTAAGTAATGGCATACCTTTCAGCCCTCGAGAATTTTAGATTTATTATTGTAGCCGCATATTTTATTCCAATTGTCATTCAATGAATAATGTGATCTTCTTCTTCTTCTTCTTCTTCTTCTTCTTCTTCTTCTTCTTCTTCTTCTTCTTCTTCTTCTTCTTCTTCTTCTTCTTCTCCTCCTTCTCCTTCTCCTTCTCCTTCTTCTTCTTCTTCTTCTTCTTCTTCTTCTTCTTCTTCTTCTTCTTCTTCTTCTTCTTCTTCTTCTTCTTCTTCTTCCTTCTTCTTCTTCTTCTTCTTCTTCTTCTTCTTCTTCTTCTTCTTCTTCTTCTTCTGCGTTAGTCCGGAATGTTTTTAGACATAATTGCGTTGTGCCTGTTTACAGCAGAGCTGCGATATTTGCACCTTTCGGCCGAAACATCCGACTTCTTCAAGCATTTGTTGGCCGGGTTACCTTCCCGGGTTAATGTTATCAATAGCAGTCTATCCGCCTTTCCTTCCAAGTCAATGTTCAGTCATCCATTGTGGACTTCGTCGCAGTGAAATCCTGTATTACTGTAAAAGCTGCTTCCATGTTCTTTACAGGCTGTTGCTATTAACCCCAGCATTCACTGGCTACTTGTAATTCTCTAGGCGATCTTATGTCCAGAATTTTACCATTGCTTTCTGAACCCCCGTCGTCACAGTCCATCGAAATTAACGCAAATCAATCGTCTTCCAAACCTCCCGCGACTGTTTTCCAACCTTTGACTCGGTATGTACGAAAAGCGGCTTTTCACTATCTCCTAAGCCACAGGCGCCTCTTACAGTAAACAGGAAGCATGCAATTAAGAATAACTGCGCAGGACGTCCCTGTGTACTCGACTCGTCTACCCTTTCGCAACCAGAAATTTAAAAAGGAATATGTTACAACATTAAGACGGTACTTCCTTCCTTACCGAGCGCATTCGCCATAAATATTATCTCCGGCATACGCATGCGTCACTGCTACCTTAGCTATTCACACAGTCGGATTATGCCACCACCGAATGACACCATTATAAACTGCCACATCCCATTTTCAGCTTTCCCAGCAATTGTCTGTAACTTATTGGGGGATTTCTTATCTTGAGTACAGCAGCCATAACTCCCACTCGCATCCCGGTGTGATTTATTTCCCCTTACCATGCACACCACAATTAACCGAAATAATCCGTCAGAAGACTGTGTAAAGATACCAAGAGAAATAATCACTTAACAAGACCCAATTATCGCACACTTAGTAGGACAGAGAGCAAGAGTGACGCACACACGCACACAGATTGAGACAACTGCGCAATGTAAATATAATTTAAGCTAGACACAGGATTGCAACATATTTAGTTACTGTTCTTTAGACATGCATTTAAATGTTTGGGTACTTTTGTAACAGCAGATTGCGTATGTTTGGGGGAAGTTAAATACATAATAGCCCTGGCGAAGACAACATTTCAAAAGATGAATACTTCTTTGCAATGTATCTTTGTCAATCTAGCTAAGGACATAAGTTCTTAAGAGCTAGATTGAGCTCATTTTGGTGTTCGAAAGCGAATCTTGGACAACTAGCGGACAAGAAGCATTCACTTTTCTGCCAGCTATGTGGCGAAGGAGATACGGACGCAATATGCAATCCCGCAATCCGCGTTCGAAACACTCCTGTGGGCGTCTTGTGTTGGTTTTCATACAATAGAAGGAGTGACGGTCGTTCAGAAAGCAATGGAAAACCACTGTACATAAACTTGCCCAGAAATCACAAATATCCAAAAAATGCTGGGGTTGTCTGCAACGTCCTGTAAAGGATGTGAAACTAACTTATTTTCTCCCCTTTCTCCATTACCCATACCCCGCTCCACCTCAAAAGAGAAGTTGTAATTAGGGCCCATGCCAGCCTCAGACTAATAATCCTATGACAGAATCACCCGGGAGTCTCTGTAGCGAAGTGGTCAAGCCGTTTGACTCGTGCACCGAAGGTTGTGGGTTCGATTCCGGGCCGCGTCCTTCGGTTTACGACTTAAATGTTTCGGAGACTCCTGTGGGTCGTTGCTAAAAGCTACGGAGTTCGTGCTTTGTGCGACGCTTTCCGTGCTGCGGAAAGAGACCGAGCCGTATGGGATAAAACCCGGTGCAATGAAGTCGACCCTGACGACATTTAAGCGACTTTAATCACCCACATTTTGTTAATAATCTGAAATTATTTGTCACCCATACGGGTGAAATGTGAAAGCTGCGGAGATGTTGTTTTATAGAAAAATGATAAGAACATCGGGGACTGATAGAAAGACAAATGAAGATGGTTTGAAATAAGTCAATTCACAACATGGAGGATAGGCGGTTGAGCTGTTATGGACTCTGGAGTGTTGAGCTGTAAAGGAGGGGGACAGATTGGATTCTTCTGCACAGATGGTATGATAAAATAGACGTGGGGTCATATGTATACTGTGGGGAACAAACAGGATACGTCATCAAGGCGTAGGGAGAATTGTACAGCAGTAAGTGCCCAGAGCATCTGGCCGGCAATCAGGACTCCGAGGAAAGGCCAGACTAACACATGATTAGATTACAACTGATATCATTAGTACTGGGAGTCTTATCCAGCTGTAGGTAAGGACGTTGCACATATAGGAATGCACTCAACACAAGCAGATTTCCTGCTTATGTTGTTGTTGTTGTTGTCGTCGTCATTGTCGTCGTCGTCGTCATCGTCGTCGTCGTCGTCGTCGTCGTCGTCGTCGTCGTCGTCGTCGTCGTCGTTGTTGTTGTTGTTGTTGTTGTTGTTGTTGTTAAGCCTCTCCATCGTCCACTAATTATGATAACACGAAAACGATGGCTTGCAGTGTTTCTTTTCAGTGATGGGGCACAAACTCCCCAAGAACATCTTCATTATTTTATTTTTTGGCGCTAGCTCGCTTTGAACTGAACCGTAGTCCACACACAATACCTCCAGTAGCACTAGACTGAATTTTGGATGTGAATTAGTTTTCCCTGTTACCAGTGGGCCCCCCCCCCCACCCCCCCAAATCAGATGAATCTACTCCGACTTCTGAGGTACTTGTAATTTACGACCTAAGTCAAAGATGAGAAGTCAACATCTTAGCCCAACTGTTCGGTGTAAGGTGGACCCGCTACCTTGGCATCATGACTGAATCACCAAAAAACGAAAAGTAGATTGTGAGCTGTACTAAAACACGACTTTTTTTCATATCCTTTACAGGACATCGCTGTCAACACCAGCATCTTTCAGCTGTATGTTGATTTCTTGGCAAGATTACGCTCAGTAGTTTGCCATTGCTTTCTGAGCGGCCGGCTCACATACCCCGTAAGTTACGGATGCGATTCGAACCACTTCTGATTCTCACCGTCATCACGTCACCGACGAGAGTATACGAGATTACGGAGAAAAGTCATAACCTCTAAGCCACGAAGCCGGCAAAACACGACTACAAGAGACAAATTGGACGTTGCGGGCAAAGCCTTCGTCAGCACAGGACAAACAAAACAGAAACCGACACCAAACTACATGAAACACACTACATGACAATATTAAACTAATTAAAGGTACTTATCTGAATCTGTATCCTTGCTAGGAGAGACTGACACACGTTGGGCTGTCAGTGGATTGTATGGACCGGATATATCATTCTTGTTTATATTGACATCAGCACATCGGATGTTTAAGAACGAGCGTTCATATCAATTCGGCCTTGCTGACCTCCAAACTTCATCATTAATTTCTTGCTGTTCAAGCTTGATTTTGCAAATTACCGAATTTGCTCTTCTGTTGACTATTTATTGATAGTTATACTTGTTATGTTTTTTTTTTTTAAAACTCGTTGAAGTTTCTTAGTTGATTCATCTTATTCATTATCATCAGTTATCATCATCAAGTGCCATGCCGACTTGCGTAGACTTTCATGACTTTGCACAGATCTTGGTCTTTGGTTTTATGGATCAACTCTGCTGATGATATTCCGCCATTCCACCATGCAGATCCATCCAGCATCATTTCTCTTGGCCTGCCTCTCCTCTCTTCACTTGGATCTTTCAAGTTGTCACGATGCCCCTCTTCTCATCACATGAACATAATCCTATTACTTCCTTTTATTATTATTTTCTTTCTTACCCTTAATTTATTATTGGTATAGATTACATTATTCATAGAATAATTGGCATGTCAGCATGGCCGAATGGGTAAGAACGCGTGTTCTTTAACATCCTTTGTGCTGATGCCGAGGTAAGCGGTTCATCCCCTACACTGGACAGCTGGACTAAAATTTGACCTGTCGTCCTTGACTTGGGGACGTAAATTGCAAGTACCTATGAAGTCGGAGTGAGTTCGCCTGATGGCTAGGGACACCGTTAATAGGGAAAGCTAATCCACACGCAAAATTCAGTCCAGCGCTACTGTACGTAGTGTGTATGGACTACGTTTGAGTTGAAAGCGAACGAGCCAAAAAAAAATACTATAATTGTGACTTCTTATATTATCATCATGTCTATTTATTACATACGGATAGGCGCACACATATTTTATTATATATTGCGTCCATTTGCCCTGTATCAAGATATCTTGAAAGTAGTTAACTCACAAAGAGAACTGGTCACTCGCATCAGAAAAAGACAGTCTACATTCTTTGGCGTATCATGAGCAGGGGAAAGCTGGAGTATGTCGTCACAATTGAGAATGTTTGAAGGGAGGAGAGGTGGGGAAAATTAAGAAAGAAGATGCTAGACAGTTTGACATTATAGCATTGAGGAACATCAGTTTAAGAAACGAGTGGCAGCTCACGTGACAGAGAGCTGTGGACAGACATGATCACCAACGCCACAAAGACTATAAGAAGCCTGATACCTAACTCAAGTACCAGAGCTCTCTGGCTGCCACGGTAGCGCAATAGCTAGTTTGCTTGATGAACGGCCCTGTTGTTATGCATTCGATTTCCCTTTGCGGCAATAATTTTTAGCAGTTACCCGATCTCCAATTGGAGCCAGCCTAACATAGATGCCATAATCTCCCAAGACGTCATTCTCATCATTGGTACCTTTCCGTCTTGACAGACGATAGTTTGGTACATTATGCGTTAAAAAGGCTTAATAACTATGACCCATGGCGGTGGAGAGTGTGCCTGATAAGGCCGATCCGTGTTGCAAAGGTTTGTGCACAGTGGATGCATGTGAAAACATGGTCATTTCCACCATCATGCACCATCTTACGTCTCTCACGCTATGTGTGTGCTTTATCTGCAGTCATTTTCTCCTTTGTCTTTATTCCATTTCTGATAGTTACTCCCATGCAACACGTTCGGTTGCGATTTGCTCCCAGGGTGCATTATCAATGCCTGTATCAATCATGTCCTTATACACATCTTTGTATCGTAGTAGAGGCCGACCCTGAGATCTCCTACCCATCTGTAATTCGCCAAAAAAGATGTCCTTTGGTATTTTACCATCATCCATCTTCCTAACATGTCCTATCCATCTAAGTCTACAAAGACTGAGCGTGGAACACACCGTCACACAACCTGATCTTTCCAATACTTCAGTATTTGTGATTTTGTCTTGCCACTTAATACCAAGTATTCATCGCAGACACCGCATATGAAAGCTGTTTAAACGTTTTTCTTGGTGTGAGTAAGTTGTCCATGTTTCACTGCCATAAAGAAGAGTGCTAAGGACACAGGCTTGGTAGACGAGGACTTTTGTTTTGGCAGTAAGCTTCCTGTTCTCCCAGACTCTTTTCGCTAACATGTTCATTGTTGTTGCTGCCTTACCAATCCTGATGTTGATTTCCTGATCTAGGGATAATTTGCTATTTATCTCTGATCCTAGATATTTAAAATGGTCTACTATCTCCAATTAAGCGTCGTCAGTAAAGATTGATGGTACCCCATGTGCACCTTGTGACATAATCTGTGTCTTCTTTTTGTTAATTGTTAAACCAAATCCAGAACAAGCATTGGAGAATGCAGATAGTAGATGTTGTAATTCTTCCTCAGAGTGGGTCGTAATTGCAGCATCATCCGCAAAAAGCAACTCTCTGATTAGTACCCTCCTAATTTTGGTCTTGGCCTTCAATCTCTGAGCATTATAGAGCCCGCCATCTGAGCGTGAGTGAATGTATATACCGTCATCCTGATAACGAAAGGCATATTTCAGTAGAAGTGAAAAGTATATCGCAAAGAGGGTGGGAGCTAGTACACAACCTTGCTTAACTCCACTCTTGATTTCAAACTCTTCAGAAGTTGCACCATCAAACTTGATTATACCCTTCATGCCTGTGTGGAACGATTCCACAATGGACAGAAGAATTGGTGGACAGCCAATCTTCTCTAGTGCTTTGAACAGACCCTTACGACTGACCAAATCAAGTGCCTTTGTGAGGTCGATGAAGGCAATAAACAGTGGTTGATTCTGTTCCCGGCATTTGTCTTGCATTTGTCGATGACCGAAGTGATATTGACGAAATGATCCGCCGAGTAAAGATACGTCTCCCAATTGGGGATAACTGTCCAGTTAAACTATGAGGTTCCAAATGAAAACCGTATATGTGTGTTGTTTTTCTTTCTTTCTTTCTTTTTTTTGGGGGGGGGGCGGGGCCTCGGGAGAGTGGGGGGGGGGGGGGGGAGTATTCTGAAAAGGTAAATTACAAATGTATCATTTTTCGATGTAGTCACTTCGTTCAATGCAAGTAATTCAGCTGCCGATAAAGTGCTTGGATTCCTGTAGACAAAAATTATCTTGGCTGCGTGTGTAACCATTCATGCACCACTTGTTATACCACTTCATCGGACCGAAAAAAGTCTGTCGTCCCAATGACTCGTTGAGTTGTCCAGACAGATGGAAATCAATTGGAGCTAGGTCTGACGAGTATGGAGAATATGGTACACAATGACAGTGGAGGTCACTGATCATAAAACGGATACCATAACGTTATTCCTCTTTGGTGCATGTTAAAAGTGGGGGAAGCCATATTTAAACTGTCCTTATGACCCTTGTCAGTAGAAACCAGGATACAATATTTAGGGTATGTGTCACTGAAGGAAGAGACCAAGGGGAAGACCTGAGAAGTATATACTCTGGAAGGCTTGGCCACGTGGCATGGTCGAGACAGGAACACGGAAGCTGACCCACGACTCTAGTGATCGAGTGAGATGGCAAAATATGACCGACCCACACTTATCGGCATGGCACACGATGGATGGTCACTTAAAAGACACAAAAACGGGACGCTCTTTGCAATGAGCAAAACCGAATGAAGAGGCTCATGATCATTAGTGAACTAAACGTTGAGACGAGACGCCTCATAACGGCAAAAACCCTTCTACAGAAACAAAGCCACGCTCAAGATAGTGGTAGTATGACCTTAACATTTTTGATACTTAATATTTAGTATATAAATTGAATCTGGTTATCAGTTGTCGTAGTTTTTCAAGTCCACAGAAATGAAAAGTATAGTTACATGTAATCGCACAGCAGTTAATAATATTTATCCGTTATAGCTTAGTGACTAGACACTTACCTTTTTCGCAATGGCGTCTTGAGGTTCGAATTACAACCGATTCCTAATTGTTTTGTTTTGTTTTGTTTTTTTAATTTGTGGTGGTGTTTGAATTAACTGATTCGATGACAAACAAAAAGTTGATGTCCAAACATCGCACACTATCAAATGAACAAGTTTTATAATGCAAATGCCCATTCACAGATCATTAAAATTACGGAAGATACCACGAAACAAAATAAAAACATGACGACCATAACATGCGATGCATCGTCCTTCTGTTCAAAT
The DNA here is from genome assembly GCA_014155875.1 of Cepaea nemoralis. Classification (NCBI taxonomy): domain Eukaryota; kingdom Metazoa; phylum Mollusca; class Gastropoda; order Stylommatophora; family Helicidae; genus Cepaea; species Cepaea nemoralis. Next base: position 267,654 of record JACEFZ010000657.1, read on the forward strand.
GCTAGGTCACATTTGGCGATATTTTATCCTTCGGCACTGAATCAGTTAACATAGAACCTAAGATGAGTACCAGGAAATGTAGAGTGTATTTGTAATGACTGTGCAGTGTTTGAAATGTATTGTCGGTCCAATGTTTTGTATGTATCTATTATGTTCCATGAACTTTACAGAGGGTGAATACAAAACTTGGACCGGCAATATTTTCAAACACTTCACAGTCATTAAAAATGCACCCTGTATCTGTGGAAGTGTATGGGGCCGGTGCTATATTGTCCACACAACCCGCTGAGTGCCGATTAGGTCTATGCAATCTGGATCTAACACCATGTGTTCAGTATACCGAATGCATATAAAGGAGTCCTTGACATTTGTCTTTGGGTTGAAATTTAACACACGAGTGCTTGAAATAGATAAATAATTATATTTCCTACAATAAATCATACCTTGGGCTACCCGTACATGCAAGGTCTGTTAAAGAAAATATCGTACCTCTGATAGGGAGAGTAGGGACCGGTTCTGTGGCAAAGGGGTTATGGGTGCAATTCGTAATTTCACATATTGCGTTCAAAGCACAGCTAGGGCGATTTGGCAACAGACCGCCTTGCGTTGGTTTCCATACAATGGTATGAGTACTGGTCGTTCAGAAAGCTTTGGCAAACTACTAATCAGAAACAGCCAAAAATGTTTGGGTTAACTGCGACGAACTGTAAAGGATATGCAACTTAGCTTGATCTTGAAAAATACAGTAGCTAATATGGAGGTCTGAAACCCCAGTCCCAATTACTGTACTCCCCTGGGGACCGTCCACACTTCTCTAAGCAATTTCGTCATTGTTGGAAGCAATTCGGGAAGGTAATTCGAGAATGGAGTTCAGAGTGGCCGTCGCGTCGCACATAGTGTCTTCTCGTGACTCAAAGCGGATCCCTTTCAGTGGCATATGTTGCTTAGCGAACAGACAAAGATCGCAAGGAGACATGTCGTGAGAGTAGTGTGCCTGGCGAACAAGGGAAATATTGTTTTCGTCAAAACATGCTTAAGCAGATGCAGAGACCGCGAACGAATTGAACTATGGTGATCGGGAATGTATCAGCTTCATCACGACAACGCATCCGCCCATCTTTATTGAGAGATGAAATCATGATGGTGATAATGACATAATACAGACTGAGAATCGCACACGTTAATCGTTCTGGTATCTCTTTCACAAGCTTACCACCTGTCTACTGCGAGTATCGACATCAGAGCATGATAACCTGCGAGATTCCGTTCTGCTGCATGATAACTCGCCAGCACATCGATCCTTCCTGATGAAACAGGGCTTCACAACGCACAATCTGATTGACATCACAACCTAGTTTTTGAGTACTTGGAATGTTTTCAACAAGTGTATGAAAGAAAAATGTTAAATTGCTAGAGGAAATTATTTTTAAGAAAGACTGTCATGGTGGCAAAGCATCCGTCCATCTATACTGAGAGGGGAAAAGAAGATGGCAAGTGTGTATAATTGTTTTGTCTGCGTGATGGTTATTTGTATATGAACCCATCGAATTTGTGAAACTTTTCATGCCGTGTTTCAGTTTGGGAGGGTCCTGGTCAGCCGGAACTTAACCACTTTGCTGGATATTGAAAACATAACAGTGTATCTGCCGAGCTCGGATGCCTTCTTCAAGTACGACGCCGAACTCAGTGAAGCAACACGATGGTCAACTCTGCTGACATATGCAACGCGTGAGTAGATATCACACTTCAATACTTGCATATTCCATGTTGCTGTTTGTAAAACATTTTGTCAAATGCATTTTAAACTTAATGTTGGCGACAACCAGTTTGTTCTGTCTACTAGAGTTATCATTCCTTGTTTTCATTTGCCTCGCTTTGAACTCGAAGCGTAATCCATACACATGCTACTAGTGTACTCGGACTAATTTGTGTGTGCAGATCAGCTGTTCATATTATCAGTGTCCCTCGCCGTCAGGTGAACCCACTACAACTTCAGAGATGCATAATTATTAGCGTAATCATTATAATAATCATTACTATTAGTATCATCACCATTATCATCTTCGTCATCATTATCATCATTATCACTACCACTACTACCAATATGATAATTATATTCATCATCAGCACAATTCTTATTCTACCCAATTATTAACCTTTTGAACGTAAAGTTCGTTCGTTCATTGTTCGTTATAGCTTTGGAAAAACTTGTAACAGGAAACCATAAACGTTTAACTGTTACATAATCATCATGTGCCATGCGGATAAGCGTGGGCGGTCATATTTGGCCATTTCATTCGATCACCAGAGTCGTGGATCAGCTCTGTGTTCTTGTCTCCACCATGCCTTGTGGACAAGCCTGCCGGTATTTACTTCTCTACTTTCCCCTTTTTGCCCGTCTCCTCGATCTTGCCAGTTGTCACCAAGTTCTCCAATTTATTTCTTCTCATAACGTGACCAAACAAATTGAGACTGTCTACGTCAAATTTCTCTAATCAGTGTACGCATTTCATTTGTTTCTTGTAGGACTTGTCATTAGTTTTTCTGTCTGTCCATGGTATTCTTAGTAGTAGGATAGGTGGTAACTAAGTATCATTTCTGGATTGTGGTGCTGGATTGACCCCAATCCAGCTGGATTAGGGTTAGGGGTTAGGGGTTAGGGGTTAGGGTTAGGGGTTAGGGTTAGGGGTTAGGGTTAGGGTTAGGGCTTAGGGTTAGGGGTTATGGTTAGGGTTTAGGGGTTAGGGTTTTTTGTGTGCTCCTAATTATACTTTCTGGATTGACCTCGCTGGATTGCCCCCAATCCAGCTTGGGACCAGGGCGGTTTGGGTAGGGTAGGTACTTAGGTCATATGTAAGGGTTGATACATCTAAGAAAAGACATGTTTTTCTAAGGGCAGATCACTGTGTGTAGCATATTTTAAATAGTTGTAAAAAAAAAAAAAAAAAACAAATAAATAAACAACAACCAAAGGCGCGCGGGGTGGGCGGCGGGCGCAGGAGCAAGCGCTGCCGACCGGTCGCGTGGAGCGGTCAGTAGTGTAAGTGGGGCTCCATCCAGTCCTTTTGTGGTGGTGGTGGACTCTATATAAATCAACCATTTATCGATTTCCCACCACAAGTTGAAATCTATTTTTAGCATTTATCGATTTTGCGCCTCAAAAGGGCGATAACTCCTGATATGATTATTTTAAGTGGGCGGGGTCAAGTGACTCATCAGAGGTGACGTGGTCTAGTGACTCATCATAGGTGGCGTGCGTGGTCAAGTAATTATAGGTACGACATAAAAATACGACATAAAACATCAATAAAGAAAACAAACGACTCAAGTAAGGTATATAATAATTTTTAATAAAACATATATAGAAAAGAAGAAGAAAAAAAAAAAAAAGAAGAAGAAAAAAAAAAAAACATAGTCAAGTGACCCCTTATATTATAGGTAAGGGTGTGCGATGACGTGCTCAAGTGGTGGTCAAGATGTGGTCAAGAGGTGGTCAAGCGGTCAAGAGGTGGTCAAGTGACCCCTTAAATTGTATGGGATGGTACGTGTAGTGACGTGGTGATGAGCAAGAGGTGGTCAAGTGGTGGTCAGGGTGTGGTCAAGTGGTGGTCAAGATGTGGTCAAGTGGTCGAGTGACCACTTAAATTGTCGGGGAAAGTAGGTGTAGTGATATGGTGATGATTAAAGGGTGGTAAATTAGTGGGTCAAGCAGTGGTCAAAGCAGTGGTCAAGTGGTGGTCAAGTGAGGAAAATTTTAGTGGAAAGTAGTTGTAATGATATGGTGATGATTAAAGGGTGGTAAATTAGTGGTCAAGCAGTGGTCAAGCAGTGGTCAAGCAGTGGTCAAGCAGTGGTCAAGTGGTGGTCAAGTGAGGAAAATTTTAGTGGAAAGTAGTTTTAATGATATGGTGATGATTAAAGGGTGGTAAATTAGTGGTCAAGCAGTGGTCAAGCAGTGGTCAAGTGGTCGAGTGACCACTTAAATTGTCGGGGAAAGTAGTTGTAATGATATGGTGATGATTAAAGGGTGGTAAATTAGTGGTCAAGAGGTGGTCAAGCAGTGGTCAAGTGGTGGTCAAGTGAGGAAAATTTTAGTGGAAAGTAGTTGTAATGATATGGGTGATGATTAAAGGGTGGTAAATTAGTGGTCAAGCAGTGGTCAAGTGGTCGAGTGACCACTTAAATTGTCGGGGAAAGTAGTTGTAATGATATGGTGATGATTAAAGGGTGGTAAATTAGTGGTCAAGAGGTGGTCAAGCGGTGGTCAAGGGGTGGTCAAGTGGTTAAATGACCCCTTAAATTGTTGGGGAGAGTACGTGTAGTGACGTGGTGATGATCAAGAGGTGGTCAAGTAGTGGTCAAGGAGTGGCCAAGGGGGTGGTCAAGTGGTCAAGTTACCCCTTAAATTGATGGGAAGAGTACGTGTAGTGACACGAAGATGATCAAAATGTAGTCAAGTACTCGTCAAGTGGTGGTCAAGCGGTGGTCAAGTGGTCGTGTGACCACATAAATTGTAGAGGAGAGTAGGTGTAGTGACATGGTGATGATCAAGAGGTGATCAAGTTGTTAGGTCTAGAGGTTGGGGTGTCTCAGTCATGAAGTATCAAACTGTCTGCTCTGGGAAGGATGTCGCTGATCAGGGCGAGTAGGTTCTAATACGTTTATCGCTATTGTCTATAATTGGCGTGGTTGTATAGTAATAATAGTAGAGTTGTTTCGTAGTAATGTTAGTCATCATTATCAAGGGGCATGTTAGGTGATATTTATAACGGTAGTAGTAGTACCAGTAGTAGCAATACCAACAATAGTACTAATTATCATCATCGTCACGTGTCTTGCCAACGGACGTACCACCCACAACATTGCGATCTCCAACACCATTGAACAATTCCGGGGTTGACTCACAATACAGAAATCCCCAATTAACGGCATTACCTTCATGTAATGGTGGTACTCATAGTAACCAATAGCACCAGTAGTAATAGTCACCAACATCAGCAAGAGACTTATCGCCTGACATTGGTCAGTATGACACTCCATAAACTATGATCTCCGACACCATGGATACAAATAGTAATAATATTGGTAATATTAGTAGTGGTAGTAGTAGTAGTAGTAGTAGTAGTAGTAGTAGTAGTAGTAGTAGTAGTAGTAGTAGTAGTAGTAGTAGTAGTAGTAGTAGTAGTAGTAGTAGTAGTAGTAGCGGCGGCGGCGGTGGTGGTGGTGGTGGTGTGGTGGTGGTGGTGGTGGTGGTGGTGGTAATAGTAGGAGTAGTAGAATAGCGAGGGTGCTTGTTGTTTCACTAAGTATTTGTATATCGTATGTAGTATAAAAGCTAGTTTGTGTTGTATGCCATGTAAGGTGTTACTGAAATATCTATATTTTATAGTTCTAAAGAGGTGATGACGTCATAACCCACCACTCTATCATCTTATTGATAGTGTCTCCAGTGCCACGAAAAAGGCTCATTGTGAGATATCGATCATTTCTCAAAGCGACAGCATCCGGGGTGCATGCCCATTACCAGCAAACATCGATACGCCACTTAAAAGGCAACGACAAGGCAAAATGGCGTCGAATACAGTGTAACGTGCAAAACTTATGAGGTCATCGGTTGTCCATTCCATCATGGTCGACAAATAGGCGCTCACTAACTTCACAATAGGCTCACTCAAATAAACATATAGGATGATAAGGCACCGACCCAATGTGAAAAATGTCGGCCAAATACAGAAATAGTTCGTCCACATGTATGCAAACTAGGAAAATTTGTTAGTCGAACGGGACATATATTGACCAAGTAGGGAAATTTGAGAGCCATAAGTGAAAAAATATAATCCAAAGAGAGGAATATCTCATTCCAACTTATAAAAAGAAGGAAAAAATTCTCAACCAAATGAGAAAAAGTTAGACCAAGTATAGTAACATCGCAACCAAACTTATGAAAAGTAGGAAACTTTGTTAGCCAAAGCGAAAAAACCTAGGTCAAGTAGGAAAATCTGTTAGCCAAATGTAAAAAATGTCGGCCAAATACAGAAATAGTTCGTCCACACGTATGCAAACTAGGAAAATGTGTTAGTCGAACAGGATAAAATATTGCCCAAGTAGGGAAATTTGAGAGCCATAAGTGAAAAAATATAATCCAAAGAGATGAATATCTCGTTCCAACTTATAAAAAGAAATGAAAATTCTCAACCAAATGAGAAAAAGTTAGACCAAGTATAGTAACATCGCAACCAAAACTTATGAAAAGTAGGAAACTTTGTTAGCCAAAGCGAAAAAACCTAGGTCAAGTAGGAAAATCTGTTAGCCAAATGTAAAAAATGTCGGCCAAATACAGAAATACCTCGTCCGCACGTAGGCAAACAAGGAAAGGTTGTTACCCAGATAGGAAAAATATTGCCCAAGTAGGAAAATTTGATAGCCAAATGTAAAAAAAAAAAATATCACCCAAAGAGAGGAATATCTCGGCCAGACTTATAAAAAGTAGGAGAACTATGTGCCAAATGGGAAAAAGTTAGGCCAAATACAGAAATACTTCAACCAAACATATAAAAAAATAGGAAAATTGATAACCAAACGGGAAATATATTGACCAACTAGGGAAATGTGTTACTCAAAGAGGAAAAATAATGACCAACTAACGAAATACATCGCTCAAACTTATGAAAACTATGAAACTTTGTTAGCCAAATGGAAGAAACCTTGGTCAAGTAGGAAAAATCTGTTAACCAATTGTGAAAAATGTCGGCCAAATGCAGAAATAGTTCGGCCACACGTACGCAAACAAGGAAAGAATGTTAGCCAGATAGGAAAAGTATTAACCAAGTAAGAAAATGTGATAGCCAAAGGTGAAAAAATATCAGACAGAGAGAAATATCTCATCCAAACTTATAAAAAGAAGGAAAATTCTCAAACAAATGAGAAAAAGTTAGACCAAATATAGTAACATCTCAACCAAACTTATGAAAAGTAGGAAACTTTGTTAGCCAACGAGAATAAAAATCTAGGTCAAGTAGGAAAATCTGTTAGCCAAATGTAAAAAAATGTCGGCCAAATACAGAAATACCTCGTCCGCACGTATGCAAACAAGGAAAAGTTGTTAGCCAGATAGTAAAAATATTGCCCAAGTAGGAAAATTTTATAGCCAAATGTAAAAAAAAAAAAAAAAAAAAAAAAAAAAAAAAAAAAATCACCCAAAGAGAGGAATATCTCGGCCAGACTTATAAAAAGTAGGAGAACTATGTGCCAAATGGGAAAAAGTTAGGCCAAATACAGAAATATTTCAACCAAACATATAAAAAATAGGAAATTGATAACCAAACGGGAAATATATTGACCAACTAGGGAAATGTGTTACTCAAAGAGGAAAAATAATGACCAACTAACGAAATACATCCCTCAAACTTATGAAAACTACGAAACTTTGTTAGCCAAATGGAAGAAACCTTGGTCAAGTAGGAAAAATCTGTTAACCAATTGTGAAAAATGTCGGCCAAATGCAGAAATAGTTCGGCCACACGTATGCAAACAAGGAAAGAATGTTAGCCAGATAGGAAAAGTATTAACCAAGTAAGAAAATGTGATAGCCAAAGGTGAAAAAATATCAGACAGAGAGAAATATCTCATCCAAACTTATAAAAAGAAGGAAAATTCTCAACAAATGAGAAAAAGTTAGACCAAATATAGTAACATCTCAACCAAACTTATGAAAAGTAGGAAACTTTGTTAGCCAACGAGAATAAAAACCTAGGTCAAGTAGGAAAATCTGTTAGCCAAATGTAAAAAATGTCGGCCAAATACAGAAATACCTCGTCCGCACTTATTAAAATTAGGAAAAATTTGTTAGCCAAATAGTAAAAATATTGCCCAAGTAGGAAAATTTGATAGCCAAATGTAAAAAAATATCACCCAAAGAGAGGAATATCTCGGCCAGAGTTATAAAAAAGTAGGAGAACTATTTGCCAAATGGGAAAAAGTTAGGCCAAATACAGAAATATCTCAAACAAACATATAAAAAATAGGAAAATTGATAACCAAACGGGAACTATATTGACCAACTAGGGACATGTGTTACTCAAAGAGGAAAAATAATGACCAAGTAACGAAATACATCGCTCAAACTTATGAAAACTAGGAAACTTTGTTAGCCAAAGTGAAAAAACCTTGGTCAAGTAGGAAAATCTGTTAGCCAAATGTGAAAAATGTCGGACAAATGCAGAAATAGTTCGGTCACACATATGCAAACTAGGAAAAGTTGTTAGCCAGATAGGAAAAGTATTGCCAAGTAGGAAAATTTGAAAGCCAAATGTGAAAAAAGATCACCCAAAGAGAGAAATATTGCGAACAATGTCGGCCAAATACAGAAATTTCTCAACCAAACTCATGAAAAGTAGGAACAACTTTTCATGAGTTTGGTTGAGAAATTTCTGTATTTGGCCGACATTGTTCGCAATATTTCTCTCTTTGGGTGATCTTTTTTCACATTTGGCTTTCAAATTTTCCTACTTGGCCAATACTTTTCCTATCTGGCTAACAACTTTTCCTAGTTTGCATATGTGTGACCGAACTATTTCTGCATTTGTCCGACATTTTTCACATTTGGCTAACAGATTTTCCTACTTGACCAAGGTTTTTTCACTTTGGCTAACAAAGTTTCCTAGTTTTCATAAGTTTGAGCGATGTATTTCGTTACTTGGTCATTATTTTTCCTCTTTGAGTAACACATGTCCCTAGTTGGTCAATATAGTTCCCGTTTGGTTATCAATTTTCCTATTTTTTATATGTTTGTTTGAGATATTTCTGTATTTGGCCTAACTTTTTCCCATTTGGCAAATAGTTCTCCTACTTTTTTATAACTCTGGCCGAGATATTCCTCTCTTTGGGTGATATTTTTTTACATTTGGCTATCAAATTTCCTACTTGGGCAATATTTTTACTATTTGGCTAACAAATTTTTCCTAATTTTAATAAGTGCGGACGAGGTATTTCTGTATTTGGCCGACATTTTTTACATTTGGCTAACAGATTTTCCTACTTGACCTAGGTTTTTATTCTCGTTGGCTAACAAAGTTTCCTACTTTTCATAAGTTTGGTTGAGATGTTACTATATTTGGTCTAACTTTTTCTCATTTGGTTGAGAATTTTCCTTCTTTTTATAAGTTTGGATGAGATATTTCTCTCTGTCTGATATTTTTTCACCTTTGGCTATCACATTTTCTTACTTGGTTAATACTTTTCCTATCTGGCTAACATTCTTTCCTTGTTTGCATACGTGTGGCCGAACTATTTCTGCATTTGGCCGACATTTTTCACAATTGGTTAACAGATTTTTCCTACTTGACCAAGGTTTCTTCCATTTGGCTAACAAAGTTTCGTAGTTTTCATAAGTTTGAGGGATGTATTTCGTTAGTTGGTCATTATTTTTCCTCTTTGAGTAACACATTTCCCTAGTTGGTCAATATATTTCCCGTTTGGTTATCAATTTTCCTATTTTTTATATGTTTGGTTGAAATATTTCTGTATTTGGCCTAACTTTTTCCCATTTGGCACATAGTTCTCCTACTTTTTATAAGTCTGGCCGAGATATTCCTCTCTTTGGGTGATTTTTTTTTTTTTTTTTTTTTTTTTTTTTTTTTTACATTTGGCTATAAAATTTTCCTACTTGGGCAATATTTTTACTATCTGGCTAACAACTTTTCCTTGTTTGCATACGTGCGGACGAGGTATTTCTGTATTTGGCCGACATTTTTTACATTTGGCTAACAGATTTTCCTACTTGACCTAGATTTTTATTCTCGTTGGCTAACAAAGTTTCCTACTTTTCATAAGTTTGGTTGAGATGTTACTATATTTGGTCTAACTTTTTCTCATTTGGTTGAGAATTTTCCTTCTTTTTATAAGTTTGGATGAGATATTTCTCTCTGTCTGATATTTTTTCACCTTTGGCTATCACATTTTCTTACTTGGTTAATACTTTTCCTATCTGGCTAACATTCTTTCCTTGTTTGCGTACGTGTGGCCGAACTATTTCTGCATTTGGCCGACATTTTTCACAATTGGTTAACAGATTTTTCCTACTTGACCAAGGTTTCTTCCATTTGGCTAACAAAGTTTCATAGTTTCATAAGTTTGAGCGATGTATTTCGTTAGTTGGTCATTATTTTTCCTCTTTGAGTAACACATTTCCCTAGTTGGTCAATATATTTCCCGTTTGGTTATCAATTTTCCTATTTTTTATATGTTTGGTTGAAGTATTTCTGTATTTGGCCTAACTTTTTCCCATTTGGCACATAGTTCTCCTACTTTTTATAAGTCTGGCCGAGATATTCCTCTCTTTGGGTGATATTTTTTTTTTTTTACATTTGGCTATCAAATTTTCCTACTTGGGCAATATTTTTCCTATCTGGGTAACAACCTTTCCTTGTTTGCCTACGTGCGGACGAGGTATTTCTGTATTTGGCCGACATTTTTTACATTTGGCTAACAGATTTTCCTACTTGACCTAGGTTTTTTCGCTTTGGCTAACAAAGTTTCCTACTTTTCATAAGTTTGGTTGCGATGTTACTATACTTGGTCTAACTTTTTCTCATTTGGTTGAGAATTTTCATTCTTTTTATAAGTTGGAACGAGATATTCATCTCTTTGGATTATATTTTTTCACTTATGGCTCTCAAATTTCCCTACTTGGGCAATATTTTATCCTGTTCGACTAACCATTTTCCTAGTTTGCATACGTGTGGACGAACTATTTCTGTATTTGGCCGACATTTTTTACATTTGGCTAACAGATTTTCCTACTTGACCTAGGTTTTTTCGCTTTGGCTAACAAAGTTTCCTACTTTTCATAAGTTTGGTTGCGATGTTACTATACTTGGTCTAACTTTTTCTCATTTGGTTGAGAATTTTCCTTCTTTTTATAAGTTGGAATGAGATATTCCTCTCTTTGGATTATATTTTTTCACTTATGGCTCTCAAATTTCCCTACTTGGTCAATATATGTCCCGTTCGACTAACAAATTTTCCTAGTTTGCATACATGTGGACGAACTATTTCTGTATTTGGCCGACATTTTTCACATTTGGGTCGGTGCCTTATCATCCTATATGTTTATTTGAGTGAGCCTATTGTGAAGTTAGTGAGCGCCTATTTGTCGACCATGATGGAATGGACAACCGATGACCTCATAAGTTTTGCACGTTACACTGTATTCGACGCCATTTTGCCTTGTCGTTGCCTTTTAAGTGGCGTATCGATGTTTGCTGGTAATGGGCATGCACCCCGGATGCTGTCGCTTTGAGAAATGATCGATATCTCACAATGAGCCTTTTTCGTGGCACTGGAGACACTATCAATAAGATGATAGAGTGGTGGGTTATGACGTCATCACCTCTTAGAACTATAAAATATAGATATTTCAGTAACACCTTACATGGCATACAACACAAACTAGCTTTATACTACATACGATATACAAATACTTAGTGAAACAACAAGCACCCTCGCTATTCTACTACTCCTACTATTACCACCACCACCACCACCACCACCACCACCACCACCACCACCGCCGCCGCCGCTACTACTACTACTACTACTACTACTACTACTACTACTACTACTACTACTACTACTACTACTACTACTACTACTACTACTACTACTACTACTACTACTACTACCACTACTAATATTACCAATATTATTACTATTTGTATCCATGGTGTCGGAGATCATAGTTTATGGAGTGTCATACTGACCAATGTCAGGCGATAAGTCTCTTGCTGATGTTGGTGACTATTACTACTGGTGCTATTGGTACTATGAGTACCACCATTACATGAAGGTAATGCCGTTAATTGGGGATTTCTGTATTGTGAGTCAACCCCGGAATTGTTCAATGGTGTTGGAGATCGCAATGTGTGGGTGGTACGTCCGTTGGCAAGACACGTGACGATGATGATAATTAGTACTATTGTTGGTATTGCTACTACTGGTACTACTACTACCGTTATAAATATCACCTAACATGCCCCTTGATAATGATGACTAACATTACTACGAAACAACTCTACTATTATTACTATACAACCACGCCAATTATAGACAATAGCGATAAACGTATTAGAACCTACTCGCCCTGATCAGCGACATCCTTCCCAGAGCAGACAGTTTGATACTTCATGACTGAGACACCCCAACCTCTAGACCTAACAACTTGATCACCTCTTGATCATCACCATGTCACTACACCTACTCTCCTCTACAATTTATGTGGTCACACGACCACTTGACCACCGCTTGACCACCACTTGACGAGTACTTGACTACATTTTGATCATCTTCGTGTCACTACACGTACTCTTCCCATCAATTTAAGGGGTAACTTGACCACTTGACCACCCCTTGACCACTCCTTGACCACTACTTGACCACCTCTTGATCATCACCACGTCACTACACGTACTCTCCCCAACAATTTAAGGGGTCATTTAACCACTTGACCACCCCTTGACCACCGCTTGACCACCTCTTGACCACTAATTTACCACCCTTTAATCATCACCATATCATTACAACTACTTTCCCCGACAATTTAAGTGGTCACTCGACCACTTGACCACTGCTTGACCACTAATTTACCACCCTTTAATCATCACCATATCATTACAACTACTTTACACTAAAATTTTCCTCACTTGACCACCACTTGACCACTGCTTGACCACCTCTTGACCACTAATTTACCACCCTTTAATCATCACCATATCATTACAACTACTTTCCCCGACAATTTAAGTGGTCACTCGACCACTTTACCACTGCTTGACCACTGCTTGACCACTAATTTACCACCCTTTAATCATCACCATATCATTAAAACTACTTTCCACTAAAATTTTCCTCACTTGACCACCACTTGACCACTGCTTGACCACTGCTTGACCACTGCTTGACCACTGCTTGACCACTAATTTACCACCCTTTAATCATCACCATATCATTACAACTACTTTCCACTAAAATTTTCCTCACTTGACCACCACTTGACCACTGCTTGACCACTGCTTGACCACTAATTTACCACCCTTTAATCATCACCATATCACTACACCTACTTTCCCCGACAATTTAAGTGGTCACTCGACCACTTGACCACATCTTGACCACCACTTGACCACACCCTGACCACCACTTGACCACCTCTTGCTCATCACCACGTCACTACACGTACCATCCCATACAATTTAAGGGGTCACTTGACCACCTCTTGACCGCTTGACCACCTCTTGACCACCTCTTGACCACCACTTGAGCACGTCATCGCACACCCTTACCTATAATATAAGGGGTCACTTGACTATGTTTTTTTTTTTTCTTCTTCTTTTTTTTTTTTTTTCTTCTTCTTTTCTATATATGTTTTATTAAAAATTATTATATACCTTACTTGAGTCGTTTGTTTTCTTTATTGATGTTTTATGTCGTATTTTTATGTCGTACCTATAATTACTTGACCACGCACGCCACCTATGATGAGTCACTAGACCACGTCACCTCTGATGAGTCACTTGACCCCGCCCACTTAAAATAATCATATCAGGAGTTATCGCCCTTTGAGGCGCAAAATCGATAAATGCTAAAAATAGATTTCAACTTGTGGTGGGAAATCGATAAATGGTTGATTTATATAGAGTCCACCACCACCACAAAAGGACTGGATGGAGCCCCACTTACACTACTGCGGTCGACCCCAGTAAAGCAGTGTCTTGTAGTACCCAATTGCCAGTCATTGCTGAGTGATCACTAGTCCGGTTATTGACGAGTACTGTGGTGGGGTTAGGTGGATGGAAGTCTCGAACCGCGCCGGGTGTCATATGAAAATTATAATAAGTAAAAAGGTATATATGGCATGTATATGATCTGTAGTGGGTCGTAGTGGCTTATAAAACTATCATCATATAGATTACACCTCTTCAAATGAAAACCTTAAAAAAGTAAAGATGGCATGTAGTAACGGTTGTAAGGAGGCGTGGCTTCGTGGTATTCGTTGTTAAGGGGTTGGTGAGTGGTGATGTACCTATATAACAGCTTCCGAACAATTTAAAGGGATGGGCGAGTGGCGAAGTGGCTAAGTAAATGCGTCGGTTCCTTGCTAAGAGACAGAGGAGTTGCTAGATAAAGGCTCCAGGTCGTTGTCAAGGGGTTGGTGAGTGTGCAAATAGCTAAATAACTGCTTCTGATCCTTGTTAAGAGGTGGGCGAGGGGCGGATTGGTTGGATAATTACGCCCGTTCCTTGGTAAGAGCCAGGGTGATCGAGTGGAGAAGTGGGTAAATATAGGCATGGAGGTATACCACCGACACATTCAACGCATAATTTCGGCGTCGGTCGTCAGAAGACCAAGGATATTTTCATTATATGTCTATTGTAAAGGGGTCGACTGTTTGTTATAACGGGGTTACTATTATCTATAGTGGTTGGGCCTTAAATACTATCAGCATACCGGTTACAGCTCTTCAAATGAAAACTTTGAAAGTGTAAAGATGGTCGATGGTTTTAGTGGGTATGACTTTGTGATATTCGTTGTTAAGGGGTGGGGTGAGTGGATGCGTAACTAGATAAACGCTTCCGAACACTATCATCGGGTTCGAATCCCAGTGGGGTGGTCTAGTGGTAGAAGAAATATTGATAATATTTGGTTACTTAGTTGTGCTTTCGAGCTCGGTTGTTATTAACCCGGTTATGTTTAGAAAAGTAGAGGTGTTGTGCTGGTTGCGGAGTATGTTTAGGGGGTACCCCAGACACCGTGGAAGTGACAGGTTCGAATCTCGGAACTTTGTCGTGGGTAAGATTTCCAGTCATCAGGGTGTGGGTGTCGTCGCGGCCACAAGTCCCACCGCTGATGAAAAACACAGGCAGCAGATTTCACCCTTGTACCTACGAGTTACAAAATATAAGCTAACTTAATTCAGAATATGACCTCAACAGGTGTTGCCAAAAATCAATACTTATTCTCATAACGGCTAATCCAGGGGATTATCGTCCTCGTAATGACCAAGTCAGGTTAATAATATTTCTTATAGCTCCGCCATTGCAAATAGTTCGCGATATTAATAAATGTTCATATAAAGGTTGGAAGGGGATTAAAAGATTAACACCTATTGTCGGGACATCCAGTAAAAATCAATAACACTACCCTCGATTTTTCTCATAATTGCCGATTGGAGATTATGGGCTAGGTGTATGTGTCCTTATTTAGTTAAAACAGGTGGTATGAGTAGGAGATATCACAAACAGTATCAGCATGTGCCACTCTGATCTTAAATATCAGTAGTTCGTTATTCTTGTGACATTGAAAACGCTTGTGGCTTGAAGACGGATGGTGTACTATGTTATTGGGTGGTTTATATAGATTGACCAGTATGTGAAGTTGATAAGGGCACCCTTGTCAGCGCATCGTAGCTGTGTTGTGACTTGTCGCCTATTACATCCGGGTGTAAAAATAACCAAAAATATTTCACATCAACTCAGCCATGCCTCTATATAGCTGCACTGCGAACATGGCTAGAGTCTACTTTAGGAAAGTATCGTGTATCTGTGTATACGGGTTTACCACTGCTTATAGATGTGTGCAGTATTATTAGAAAGCGGCCGTTATGTCTACATTATCAAAGTATGTTGCCTTACAGAGCTGGTATAGTATCTATGTGTCTGCTACGTTGTATGTTTTGTCATGTTGCCTTGTAGTATTTGGAGGGAGTTTCATGCGGTTGTCTAGTGAACTTTTTAAAAACTATGTCTCAGAATCCACAACACCACTGGCATTAGAGGCTTTTCAACTTGTCTGCTCCTTGACCACGCTTCACAGTCATACTAAAGTACGGGTTCTATGTAGTACTTAAACACTCCTTTTATTTCTCATTACAGTTGTCAACTTTATATTAGTCAGTATGTTTTCCAATTTGCAAAAGACAACCTTCATCACAGCGATTCTTGTTCCAACGCTTTAAAGCCACCTCCTATCAGACATTTTTTTCTTTCCTTTTATGCTCACGGCTACCGTTTCCCCATTTCAAGCTCCATGTCTCTACTTGTATGCATTAGTGTGGTAGAAGTAAACCGATAACGCACAAGATAGACGTATATTATCACACTGTATATGAACATGTGGGAAACGGCTACATCCGGGCAAAGAGGGCGTTGTATCTGTCACATGCGTATGGATACAGCCGAGACACGTGGTTAAGGGGGATACTACAGAAAAAAAAAACGGTATTATGTTGGCGATCGAACCAGGGGACCTAATTCGTGATGACCACCATGTACGGGAGTGATTCTGCCCCCTCGTCAACAGGGCGTCGGAGGTTTAAAAGGTGTTCATTCTCTCGCTTTTCTATTTCCGAGTCGTCATAGGGTCACCAAGTAACAGTAAA
The DNA here is from genome assembly GCA_014155875.1 of Cepaea nemoralis. NCBI lineage: Eukaryota > Metazoa > Mollusca > Gastropoda > Stylommatophora > Helicidae > Cepaea > Cepaea nemoralis. The sequence goes on from JACEFZ010000657.1 coordinate 284,086, forward strand.
GAACACGAAACTACTACTACCAAGGCCTCTATACACCACAAGGCAGTTTCGAATATAATATACACAACTATAATCAAGTCATCACAGTATTCAACTAACCCGTTCTCATAGACATAGAGGAGAGATGTGAGCACCGAGGCCAGTTGGGGGAGGTGTATCTTTTACTTAACATCTATCGGGTCATACACCGACGAGTGTTTAGCTATATTTATCATATAATATTACCCGTGAACACAACAAGCTTCCCCGGATCAGTCTTAGGCTTCTCATATAACATGACATATCACGTACCAGTTGTCCTGACCAGCAAAGTTATCGCTTCTCAGAGCAGACATTTACACTTTCATTAATTCTTCTGCCGGGCCAAAGGGGGTCTTTGCATCTTTCCGCAGAAACCTAGTTCCAATGCTAATATATGTTATTCAATGTGTCGGCTCATTACCACATTTCACATCCTGACAAAAGTACAGGTTCTATGTTCCACTCCAACAGTCAAATAAGAAAAAACGTTAGCCAAATTATTAAAATGTTGGCCAAATATAGAAATATATCGACCAGACGTATAAAATATAGTAAAATTTGTTAGCCAAACTTATAAAACTCGGGGTCAAAATAAGAAATATCTCAACCAAGCGTATAAGAAATAGGAAAAAGGCTAGTCAAACTAATGAAAATGTTGGCCAAATACAGAAATATCTCGACCAACTTATAAAATGTAGGAAAAATTGTTAGCCAAACTGACAAAACTGTTAGCCAAAATAAGAAACGTCTCGGCCAACTTATAAAATGTAGGAAAAATTGTTAGCTAAACTGACAAAACAGTTGGTCAAAATAAGAAACGTCTCGACTAACATTATAAAAAATAGGAAAAACTGTAACCAAATTAATTTAAAAAGGTGACCAAAATAGGAAATATCTCATCCATTCTTATAAAACTTAGGAAAATGTGTTAACCTAATGAGAAAAATATCGCCCAATTGAAGAAAAAAGTTACACAAAACTTATAAAACTTAGGAAAATTTGTTAACCACATGGGAAAAATATTGACCAAGTGGAGAAATATCTCAACCATACTTATGAAAAGGAGGAAAATGTGTTAACCTAATGAGAAAAATATCGCCCAATTGAAGAAAAAAGTTACACAAAACTTATAAAACTTAGGAAAATGTGTTAACCTAATGAGAAAAATATTGACCAAGTAAAGAAAAACATACACCAAACTTCTGAAAAGTAAGAAAATTTGTTAACCAAATGGGAAAAATATCGCCCAATTGAAGAAATATCTCAACCATACTTATGAAAAGGAGGAAAATGTGTTAACCTAATGAGAAAATATCGCCCAAGTGAAGAAAAAAGTTACACAAAACTTATAAAACTTAGGAAAATGTGTTAACCTAATGAGAAAAATATTGACCAAGTAAAGAAAAACGTACACCAAACTTCTGAAAAGTAAGAAAATTTGTTAACCAAATGGGAAAAATATTGGCCAAGTGGAGAAATATCTCAACCATAATTATGAAAAGGAGGAAAATGTGTTAACCTAATGAGAAAAATATCGACCAATTGAAGAAAAAAGTTACACAAAACTTATAAAACTTAGGGAAATGTGTTAACCTAATGAGAAAATATCGCCCAAGTGAAGAAAAAAGTTACACAAAACTTATAAAACTTAGGAAAATGTGTTAACCTAATGAGAAAAATATCGCCCAATTGAAGAAAAAAGTTACACAAAACTTATAAAACTTAGGAAAATGTGTTAACCTAATGAGAAAAATATTGACCAAGTAAAGAAAAACATACACCAAACTTCTGAAAAGTAAGAAAATTTGTTAACCAAATGGGAAAAATATCGCCCAATTGAAGAAATATCTCAACCATACTTATGAAAAGGAGGAAAATGTGTTAACCTAATGAGAAAACATTGCCCAAGTGAAGAAAAAAGTTACACAAAACTTATAAAACTTAGGAAAATGTGTTAACCTAATGAGAAAAATATTGACCAAGTAAAGAAAAACGTACACCAAACTTCTGAAAAGTAAGAAAATTTGTTAACCAAAAGGGAAAAATATATGGGCTAAACTATGAAATATGTTGACCGAACTAAGAAAGTGTGTTAACCAAAGGGGGAAAAATGTTGGTCAAAACATGAAACATCTCGACCAAGCTTATAAATATCTCGTGTAAACTTATAAAAAAAGTAGGAACAAATATTGCTTCTGTAGTTATGTCAAACGTGTCTTGAACTTTTATCTGAACAGACATTTCACAAGACATAATCATCAACGTCAACACTTTCCCTCTTTTACATTACCGAAAGTTTCAACTTATCAGTACAGAGTATCCACTAAAGAAGCACTTATGCATACTAATCACCCAGCTCTTCACACTCTTGGTTTTTTTTTTCTTTTCTAACGTAAAGTGTCTCTGTCTTTCCTAGATAGCTTCACAACTTTTCTATGTAGCACCACTAACAACGCCAAACCTTCGTTTCACATGAGCTCTAATGAAACAGTCATAACAACATTTAGGGCAATCTGTGGCTCCACCTGGGATAGTTTCAATATCATCTGAGTATTCGTCAGCAAAGATCCACTTCCCATGGCTGATATCTTCAACTTTCTATACCACAATGTCTGCTACACTAACCTTCCATTGGTCCATCTTTCAACAATACAAAGAGTGTTCTCGAAGTCTAGCTAACATAACATTGCTAACTTTGTCCACCTCTATCACACTTTGTCATTTCACAGCTGCAATAGCGGCAAGTCTGCAACCAACCAACAGTGTCTGTTATGAAGTCGACCTTTCTTAAAGCCACGTCTGCCTTACTGAACCCTTGAATACCCTCTACCACATCGTCTAACCGACTTTCAACATTTCATACCAAATAACATTAACATTCTCTTTGATTACAGAACAACTGATTTTCTGCTGACTAAGCAGATTTTCCAACCCCGTGGAGATAAATCATATGCCCCTAACCTACTAGGCGCTATTCTAGACAACGAATATGGTCATCGACCAGCACCCCTAGGCAGAACTTGAAAAAATTACAGAGCTTGGGTTATTGAGACGAATGAGTTGCATTCCTTTGACTACCAGAAAGACATCAAACACAACAAACTCTTTCTTACTAACCCTAACCCTAAGTATACATCAACTAACCCTAACCCTAAACCTAAGTATACATCAACTAACCCTAACCCTAACTATACAACAAACTCTTTCTTAAGAGACATAGATACAAACCAAAGTTAGAAATGAAAAAGTTAAATTTATGTGATTACATTTTAATTAAAATTTAAAACTAATAAATCGCACTTTTATTGCGCGCTTCACTTAATATACAGATATAGGGTAAGTATAGGTATAAGTTAGGTATAGGACATATATCAAACTTACATCTTGCGCAATAAAAGTGCGATTTATTAGTTTTAAATTTTAATTAAAATGTAATCACATAAATTTAACTTTTTCATTTCTAACTTTGGTTTGTATCTATGTCTCTTAAGAAAGAGTTTGTTGTATAGTTAGGGTTAGGGTTAGTTGATGTATACTTAGGTTTAGGGTTAGGGTTAGTTGATGTATACTTAGGGTTAGGGTTAGTAAGAAAGAGTTTGTTGTGTTTGATGTCTTTCTGGTAGTCAAAGGAATGCAACTCATTCGTCTCAATAACCCAAGCTCTGTAATTTTTTCAAGTTCTGCCTAGGGGTGCTGGTCGATGACCATATTCGTTGTCTAGAATAGCGCCTAGTAGGTTAGGGGCATATGATTTATCTCCACGGGGTTGGAAAATCTGCTTAGTCAGCAGAAAATCAGTTGTTCTGTAATCAAAGAGAATGTTAATGTTATTTGGTATGAAATGTTGAAAGTCGGTTAGACGATGTGGTAGAGGGTATTCAAGGGTTCAGTAAGGCAGACGCGGCTTTAAGAAAGGTCGACTTCATAACAGACACTGTTGGTTGGTTGCAGACTTGCCGCTATTGCAGCTGTGAAATGACAAAGTGTGATAGAGGTGGACAAAGTTAGCAATGTTATGTTAGCTAGACTTCGAGAACACTCTTTGTATTGTTGAAAGATGGACCAATGGAAGGTTAGTGTAGCAGACATTGTGGTATAGAAAGTTGAAGATATCAGCCATGGGAAGTGGATCTTTGCTGACGAATACTCAGATGATATTGAAACTATCCCAGGTGGAGCCACAGATTGCCCTAAATGTTGTTATGACTGTTTCATTAGAGCTCATGTGAAACGAAGGTTTGGCGTTGTTAGTGGTGCTACATAGAAAAGTTGTGAAGCTATCTAGGAAAGACAGAGACACTTTACGTTAGAAAAGAAAAAAAAAACCAAGAGTGTGAAGAGCTGGGTGATTAGTATGCATAAGTGCTTCTTTAGTGGATACTCTGTACTGATAAGTTGAAACTTTCGGTAATGTAAAAGAGGGAAAGTGTTGACGTTGATGATTATGTCTTGTGAAATGTCTGTTCAGATAAAAGTTCAAGACACGTTTGACATAACTACAGAAGCAATATTTGTTCCTACTTTTTTTATAAGTTTACACGAGATATTTATAAGCTTGGTCGAGATGTTTCATGTTTTGACCAACATTTTTCCCCCTTTGGTTAACACACTTTCTTAGTTCGGTCAACATATTTCATAGTTTAGCCCATATATTTTTCCCTTTTGGTTAACAAATTTTCTTACTTTTCAGAAGTTTGGTGTACGTTTTTCTTTACTTGGTCAATATTTTTCTCATTAGGTTAACACATTTTCCTAAGTTTTATAAGTTTTGTGTAACTTTTTTCTTCACTTGGGCGATATTTTCTCATTAGGTTAACACATTTTCCTCCTTTTCATAAGTATGGTTGAGATATTTCTTCAATTGGGCGATATTTTTCCCATTTGGTTAACAAATTTTCTTACTTTTCAGAAGTTTGGTGTATGTTTTTCTTTACTTGGTCAATATTTTTCTCATTAGGTTAACACATTTTCCTAAGTTTTATAAGTTTTGTGTAACTTTTTTCTTCAATTGGGCGATATTTTTCTCATTAGGTTAACACATTTTCCTAAGTTTTATAAGTTTTGTGTAACTTTTTTCTTCACTTGGGCGATATTTTCTCATTAGGTTAACACATTTCCCTAAGTTTTATAAGTTTTGTGTAACTTTTTTCTTCAATTGGTCGATATTTTTCTCATTAGGTTAACACATTTTCCTCCTTTTCATAATTATGGTTGAGATATTTCTCCACTTGGCCAATATTTTTCCCATTTGGTTAACAAATTTTCTTACTTTTCAGAAGTTTGGTGTACGTTTTTCTTTACTTGGTCAATATTTTTCTCATTAGGTTAACACATTTTCCTAAGTTTTATAAGTTTTGTGTAACTTTTTTCTTCACTTGGGCGATATTTTCTCATTAGGTTAACACATTTTCCTCCTTTTCATAAGTATGGTTGAGATATTTCTTCAATTGGGCGATATTTTTCCCATTTGGTTAACAAATTTTCTTACTTTTCAGAAGTTTGGTGTATGTTTTTCTTTACTTGGTCAATATTTTTCTCATTAGGTTAACACATTTTCCTAAGTTTTATAAGTTTTGTGTAACTTTTTTCTTCAATTGGGCGATATTTTTCTCATTAGGTTAACTGTATGTTTTTCTTTACTTGGTCAATATTTTTCTCATTAGGTTAACACATTTTCCTAAGTTTTATAAGTTTTGTGTAACTTTTTTCTTCAATTGGGCGATATTTTTCTCATTAGGTTAACACATTTTCCTAAGTTTTATAAGTTTTGTGTAACTTTTTTCTTCACTTGGGCGATATTTTCTCATTAGGTTAACACATTTCCCTAAGTTTTATAAGTTTTGTGTAACTTTTTTCTTCAATTGGTCGATATTTTTCTCATTAGGTTAACACATTTTCCTCCTTTTCATAATTATGGTTGAGATATTTCTCCACTTGGCCAATATTTTTCCCATTTGGTTAACAAATTTTCTTACTTTTCAGAAGTTTGGTGTACGTTTTTCTTTACTTGGTCAATATTTTTCTCATTAGGTTAACACATTTTCCTAAGTTTTATAAGTTTTGTGTAACTTTTTTCTTCACTTGGGCGATAGTTTTCTCATTAGGTTAACACATTTTCCTCCTTTTCATAAGTATGGTTGAGATATTTCTTCAATTGGGCGATATTTTTCCCATTTGGTTAACAAATTTTCTTACTTTTCAGAAGTTTGGTGTATGTTTTTCTTTACTTGGTCAATATTTTTCTCATTAGGTTAACACATTTTCCTAAGTTTTATAAGTTTTGTGTAACTTTTTTCTTCAATTGGGCGATATTTTTCTCATTAGGTTAACACATTTTCCTCCTTTTCATAAGTATGGTTGAGATATTTCTCCACTTGGTCAATATTTTTCCCATTTGGTTAACAAATTTTCCTAAGTTTTATAAGTTTTGTGTAACTTTTTTCTTCAATTGGGCGATATTTTTCTCATTAGGTTAACACATTTTCCTAAGTTTTATAAGAATGGATGAGATATTTCCTATTTTGGTCACCTTTTTAAATTAATTTGGTTACAGTTTTTCCTATTTTTTATAATGTTAGTCGAGACGTTTCTTATTTTGACCAACTGTTTTGTCAGTTTAGCTAACAATTTTTCCTACATTTTATAAGTTGGCCGAGACGTTTCTTATTTTGGCTAACAGTTTTGTCAGTTTGGCTAACAATTTTTCCTACATTTTATAAGTTGGTCGAGATATTTCTGTATTTGGCCAACATTTTCATTAGTTTGACTAGCCTTTTTCCTATTTCTTATACGCTTGGTTGAGATATTTCTTATTTTGACCCCGAGTTTTATAAGTTTGGCTAACAAATTTTACTATATTTTATACGTCTGGTCGATATATTTCTATATTTGGCCAACATTTTAATAATTTGGCTAACGTTTTTTTCTTATTTGACTGTTGGAGTGGAACATAGAACCTGTACTTTTGTCAGGATGTGAAATGTGGTAATGAGCCGACACATTGAAAAACATATATTAGCATTGGAACTAGGTTTCTGCGGAAAGATGCAAAGACCCCCTTTGGCCCGGCAGAAGAATTAATGAAAGTGTAAATGTCTGCTCTGAGAAGCGATAACTTTGCTGGTCAGGACAACTGGTACGTGATATGTCATGTTATATGAGAAGCCTAAGACTGATCCGGGGAAGCTTGTTGTGTTCACGGGTAATATTATATGATAAATATAGCTAAACACTCGTCGGTGTATGACCCGATAGATGTTAAGTAAAAGGATACACCTCCCCCAACTGGCCTCGGTGCTCACATCTCTCCTCTATGTCTATGAGAACGGGTTAGTTGAATACTGTGATGACTTGATTATAGTTGTGTATATTATATTCGAAACTGCCTTGTGGTGTATAGAGGCCTTGGTAGTAGTAGTTTCGTGTTCTTTACTGTTACTTGGTGACCCTATGACGACTCGGAAATAGAAAAGCGAGAGAATGAACACCTTTTAAACCTCCGACGCCCTGTTGACGAGGGGGCAGAATCACTCCCGTACATGGTGGTCATCACGAATTAGGTCCCCTGGTTCGATCGCCAACATAATACCGTTTTTTTTTCTGTAGTATCCCCTTAACCACGTGTCTCGGCTGTATCCATACGCATGTGACAGATACAACGCCCTCTTTGCCCGGATGTAGCCGTTTCCCACATGTTCATATACAGTGTGATAATATACGTCTATCTTGTGCGTTATCGGTTTACTTCTACCACACTAATGCATACAAGTAGAGACATGGAGCTTGAAATGGGGAAACGGTAGCCGTGAGCATAAAAGGAAAGAAAAAAATGTCTGATAGGAGGTGGCTTTAAAGCGTTGGAACAAGAATCGCTGTGATGAAGGTTGTCTTTTGCAAATTGGAAAACATACTGACTAATATAAAGTTGACAACTGTAATGAGAAATAAAAGGAGTGTTTAAGTACTACATAGAACCCGTACTTTAGTATGACTGTGAAGCGTGGTCAAGGAGCAGACAAGTTGAAAAGCCTCTAATGCCAGTGGTGTTGTGGATTCTGAGACATAGTTTTTAAAAAGTTCACTAGACAACCGCATGAAACTCCCTCCAAATACTACAAGGCAACATGACAAAACATACAACGTAGCAGACACATAGATACTATACCAGCTCTGTAAGGCAACATACTTTGATAATGTAGACATAACGGCCGCTTTCTAATAATACTGCACACATCTATAAGCAGTGGTAAACCCGTATACACAGATACACGATACTTTCCTAAAGTAGACTCTAGCCATGTTCGCAGTGCAGCTATATAGAGGCATGTCTGAGTTGATGTGAAATATTTTTGGTTATTTTTACACCCGGATGTAATAGGCGACAAGTCACAACACAGCTACGATGCGCTGGCAGGGGTGACCTTATCAACTTCACATACTGGTCAATCTATATACACCACCCAATAACATAGTACACCATCCGTCTTCAAGCCACAAGCGTTTTCAATGTCACAAGAATAACGAACTACTGATATTTAAGATCAGAGTGGCACATGCTGATACTGTTTGTGATATCTCCTACTCATACCACCTGTTTTAACTAAATAAGGACACATACACCTAGCCCATAATCTCCAATCGGCAATTATGAGAAAAATCGAGGGTAGTGTTATTGATTTTTATTGGATGTCCCGACAATAGGTGTTAATCTTTTAATCCCCTTCCAACCTTTATATGAACATTTATTAATATCGCGAACTATTTGCAATGGCGGAGATATAAGAAATATTATTAACCTGACTTGGTCATTACGAGGACGATAATCCCCTGGATTAGCCGTTATGAGAATAAGTATTGATTTTTGGCAACACCTGTTGAGGTCATATTCTGAATGTTAAGTTAGCTTATATTTTGTAACTCGTAGGTACAAGGGTGAAATCTGCTGCCTGTGTTTTTCATCAGCGGTGGGACTTGTGGCCGCGACGACACCCACACCTTGATGACTGGAAATCTTACCCACGACAAAGTTCCGAGATTCGAACCTGTCACTTCCACGGTGTCTGGGGTACCCCCTAAACATACTCCGCAACCAGCACACCACCTCTACTTTTCTAAACATAACCGGGTTAATAACAACCGAGCTCGAAATCACAACTAAGTAACCAAATATTATCAATATTTCTTCTACCACTAGACCACCCCACTGGGATTCGAACCCGATGATAGTGTTCGGAAGCGTTTATCTAGTTACTCATCCACTCACCCCACCCCTTAACAACGAATATCACAAAGTCATACCCACTAAAACCATCGGCCATCTTTACACTTTCAAAGTTTTCATTTGAAGAGCTGTAACCGGTATGCTGATAGTATTTAAGTCCCAGCCACTATAGATAATAGTAACCCCGTTATAACAAACAGTCGACCCCTTTACAATAGACATATAATGAAAATATCCTTGGTCTTCTGACGACCGACGCCGAAATTATGCGTTGAATGTGTCGGTGGTATACCTCCATGCCTATATTTACCCACTTCTCCACTCGATCACCCTGGCTCTTACCAAGGAACGGGCGTAATTATCCAACCAATCCGCCCCTCGCCCACCTCTTAACAAGGATCAGAAGCAGTTATTTAGCTATTTGTACACTCACCAACCCCTTGACAACGACCTGGAGCCTTTATCTAGCAACTGCTCTGTCTCTTAGCAAGGAACCGACGCATTTACTTAGCCACTTCGCCACTCGCCCATCCCTTTAAATTGTTCGGAAGCTGTTATATAGGTACATCACCACTCACCAACCCCTTAACAACGAATACCACGAAGCCACGCCCCTTACAACCGTTACTACATGCCATCTTTACTTTTTTAAGGTTTTCATTTGAAGAGGTGTAATCTATATGATGATAGTTTTATAAGCCACTACGACCCACTACAGATCATATACACGCCATATATACCTTTTTACTTATTATAATTTTCATATGACACCCGGCGCGGTTCGAGACTTCCACCCACCTAACCCCACCACAGTACTCGTCAATAACCGGACTAGTGATCACTCAGCAATGACTGGCAATTGGGTACTACAAGACACTGCTTTACTGGGGTCGACCGCTCCACGCGACCGGTCGGCAGCGCTTGCTCCTGCGCCCGCCGCCCACCCCGCGCGCCTTTGGTTGTTGTTTATTTATTTTTTTTTTTTTTTACAACTATTTAAAATATGCTACACACAGTGATCTGCCCTTAGAAAAACATGTCTTTTCTTAGATGTATCAACCCTTACATATGACCTAAGTACCTACCCTACCCAAACCGCCCTGGTCCCAAGCTGGATTGGGGGCAATCCAGCGAGGTCAATCCAGAAAGTATAATTAGGAGCACACAAAAAACCCTAACCCCTAAACCCTAACCATAACCCCTAACCCTAAGCCCTAACCCTAACCCCTAACCCTAACCCCTAACCCTAACCCCTAACCCCTAACCCCTAACCCTAATCCAGCTGGATTGGGGTCAATCCAGCACCACAATCCAGAAATGATACTTAGTTACCACCTATCCTACTACTATTCTTTGCATTTTCCTCAGAAACCACATTTCCACATAAATCAATGGTTTTCAGCTTGTCTGCACATTGTGCACGCAACAGTTGTATAGATGATTTATATTCTTCAAATTCGATCACTGGTATTATTTTGATAAATAGTGAAAATGTTATGTAATATTAGTGATAATGATAGCATGAATATTATTGTGATTATCGTGACGATCAATATAATGACGATGGTGAGATCACCAGGGCCGAATGGATAAGAGCACTGGCTCTTCGGTTTCCTAGTGTGCTGATGCCTAGGTAGCTGGTTTAACCAAAACAACCGGTCTGATTGAATAAATTGTTGACTTCTCGTCTTTGACTTGCGGACGTAAATTACAAGTACCTCAGAAGTCGTAGTGGGTTCACCTCATAGGGACTCTGGTATTATGGAAATCTAATCCACACGCAAAAATCAGTCGTGTGCACTAGAAGTAGCCGCACGTGTATAGACTACGCTTGAGGTGAAAGCGAGCGAGTGCATACAAAATATATGATAGTGTCGGTGTCGGTGTCGGTGTCGGTGTCAACTATGGCGGTGATAGTGTCGGTGTCAACTATGGCGATGATAGTGTCAGTGTCAACTATGGCGATGATAGTGTCAGTGTCAACTATGGCGATGATAGTGTCAGTGTCAACTATGGCGGTGATAGTGTCAGTGTCAACTATGGCGATGATAATGATTATAATGATGGTGTTGGTAGCAGAGTTAGTAATGATGCAGATGATGATGATGATCATGATGATGATGATGATGATGATGATGATGATGATGATGATGATGATGATGATGATGATGATGATGATGATGATGATGATGATGATGATGATGATGATGATACAAGCTTGCTGAGACACATTGAAAGTTTGTCTGGGTGAACTTGTTGGTCTCCAGTCAGGATGTTGCTGTAGTTACTGCCACAACCATGGCATGTTGTCGCAGCCAAGGCACAGCAGTCTTCCTACAAGAAAACAAAATGAAGAATAAGAATAAGAACAAGAACAAGAACAAGAAGACCAAGAATAGCAAGAAGAACAAGAAGAACAAGAAGAACACTGAGAACAACTAGTACAAAAAGAGACAGGTGAAGAGCAGTATGGGGAGAATTAACAAGATTTTTTTTTGTTCGCATATCCTTTACAGGACATCGCTGTTAACATCAGCATCTTTCAGTTGATTGTTGATCTCTTGGCAAGATTACGCTCAGTAGTTTGCCATTGCTTTCTGAGCGACCGGCTCACATACCCCATAAGTTACCGACGCGGAGAGAACCGATACCGATTCTCACGCACGTCACGTTACTCATGAGAGTATACGGGATTATGGAGAAAGTCGTGTAATTCCTAGACCAGAGAGACCGGTAGCAACTAGATTAGCAGGTGGAAATGATGACGACGAAGAAGACGAAACGATAAATTAGAAGATAATAATGATAACGATGATGATGATTGTAATTGTCGTGGTGATGGCAATGAAGTCAGCGTAGAAGAAATAGAAGACAGCGAAGAAGAAAAAGAATAAGCGGCAGAGGATAGGAAGTCACGCAGTAACGAAGTCCACGACAGCGAAGATTACCACTGACGACATGCTATTGTATCCACTGCATTGTCTGATTACTGGTTCATGTTTTCTATCTATGAGAAATATAATGACTTTATTCTCAACAAACTATGTTAGACTATCTCACAGCCATCTTGTCCCAGAATTCAGTTTGTCACAGCCACGCAAGTCAAAGAGTGCCTACAATATGCTCGTGTATCTACTATATTGTTTTATTACAGCCTATCTATGAGAAATATAAAGACTTTATTCTGAGCAAACTATTTTAGACTGTCTCTCAGCCATCTTGTCCCAGAATTCAGTGCGTCACAGCCACGCAATCATGGAGTGCCTACGAGAATATAAACAAATCATAAAAACATGTCTGTCCCTTAGCAAATAATCATTAAGCAGTTTATTAACTCAAAAAAGCGCCACCATCCATGTGGGGAAAGCGCGCTCAAGCACTTTGAAGATCTCAAAGCAAATTGTGAGGAAAATATGAAATTTGAACAATAACAGGAGTGTGTCGTATTCGTCGGCGGGACGTTAAATACTATTGCACTTTTATTAAAGTCTAGCGTGGCTTTACCATGTTGGATCTATAAACTGTCTCTCACTTTTATCATCATGATCATAATCATCATCATCTTAAATACCATTATGTGTGCCAGGTAGCGTAGGCGTGCATGTCTCTCTGCAGATCTCATTCCATGGTATTCATGATCTATTCTATTGCCGCCTGTCGAAAGCATAGCACAGACCACAAATTATAACGCGTGTTTGCACAAATTCTACTGGGTGTTTGTAAAATCTCACTACACTTTGTATGTAGAACAAATTTGAAAAACAAAATTCTTTCTTCCGTTGATAACACCATTCTGTTTGGAGTGCAAACAATTACTCCACCAGACGACAGCCATTCGCTGCATATTGCTCCACGATGGACTGTTGAGCATATGTTGTATGATGTCATGTACTTCATTATCGAAATCTTAAAGTCTAAAATTTCCAGAGGATCGACTTCATTGCACCGGATTTAATCCCATATGGCTCGGTCTCTTTCCGCAGGGCAACCTGCCGAAAGCATCGCACAAAACACGAACTCCGTAGCTCCAGCGACAAACAACCCCCCCCCCCCCCCCCCCCCACCCCACCCCCACCCCGAGTCTCCGAGAAAAATGCACTCATGAAGTTTTGGACTAGTACGGGCTCTCCTCCCCTTGCCCTGCGCTGCTCGGGAGCGCTGTCCTCGCAAGACGTCTAATACCATCACTAGCAACTATGAAGTCGCATGGCTGCTTTGGTTAGACTTCGGATATATTCCGATCCTGTTGATCGCTAGATTGTGTTGTTTCGACCACATCACAGCCTCTCTCTGTTATTGTGCATGGTATTAACTTGGAGTGGTGGCTATCGGGTGGCACGGTATTAGAAAGGTTGTTTCAATCTTGGCTTAGAGATTTGGTGGCCTTCGCTTGCGTGAATGGCATGTTGTAACCACACGCAACGCACACACGCGTGTGACTACTCACTACGTTGGAACAGACACAAAACCTACCAACTTTGGCATACATAAAGGCAAACACTCGCAATAAAAAATAGACAGGTACGCATACATACTTAAGCATACATGCAAATGTAATACTGAATATTCTCTTGTTATAAATCTTCCAGAACATGGAAGATTTACGCTGGCAAATCTACCTAAAGAAGGAAAGATTAAGTCTCGCCTTGGGTCCGACCGTTTCCTCTATATAAATACATTCTATATTGCAGGAAGACAGGTAAGACATGTATAACGTGTGGCAGTTTTGTGTGAGCTTTTTGTATATAGATAGATATGAGGTAGCTTTATAGATTATCTTAAATAGGTTGATTCCTGATTGAAAGAGCGAATCTGTAGTGCAACTAACTGTTCTGACAGGTGGTAGCGGCAATATTTGGGGCACGAAATCATCATCACCATCAAGTGCCCTGCCAGCTGGCGTAGGAGTTCATGGCTCTCCACAGATCTCGGTGTTTGCTGTTCTGGATCAACTTTGCTGATGATATTCCTCCATGCCACCGTCTAATCCATCCAGCATAATTTATCTTGGTTTGCATCTGCCTCTCTTCCCCTCGATCTTTCCAGTTGTCAGGATGTTCTCTAATGCCTCTCTTCTCATCACATGACCGATGAAAGCTGTTTGTCTCTTTCTTATCGTTGTATTAATGTTATATTTTTATTAGCCTGTTTCAGGCAATCATTATTAGTTACTCTTGCAGTCCAAGGAATTCCCAACATTCGTCGCAGGAACCACATCTCTGTTGCTTCTAATGTCTTCTTAATTTGTTAATTTACATTCCAATCACTGCCATACAGCAAAACTGGTTATATATAGCATTTTAGCAATCTTTTTTTCTTACATTCAGTGATAATGACTTATTGCAAAAGGTACTCTTAATTTTCTGAAATGAGGCTTTTATAGATGCCCCTAGATATTTAAAATTATCCACTTGGTTAATAATTTCCTCTTCTATTACTATGTCACATTTTAGTGTCACCATTTTTTCCATATCACCATTGTTACTGTTTTCTTGATATTCAAAGGGTTATGAGTAGATGTAAACTTTTTTAAAAATAAATTAGTGGCACTGTCAAATTGTATAAGAAAAGTTCAAGAGGAAATCAGAGAGATAAATGCCTCGATGGCTTGGTACAATCGGGACAAAAGCACAGAGCTGATCCATGACTCTGGTGATCGTGCGAGATGGCGAAATTATGACCGCCCACGCTTATCAGCATGGAACATGATTATGAGCGACCTTAATCAAGCAGCCAGGCAGATGAAGACTTCTCGTTTATTCAAGAACCGAAATGGTGTTGGTTTGTGTGGGTGTTGCGAACGTAGTATCATCGGAGTTGAGAATGTCCTAGACTGCACAACATACAAATGTCAGTGTTTGTGGTGTGCTTGTGCAGTCACAGTCCTTGCTTCAGAAAGTAAGTTTTGAAGCCGCAATGACGATATTCTTCATCGTCCAACAAATGCCAATAGATGTAGGAACCCAGAAAAGTAAAGAACCATACAGATGATAATGCAGGCTTGATTGATTTAAGAATCGATTTCATATCACACTAAACAAATCCATGGCTGCCTTGTCTACCGCAGCAAATTGTGTAAACTGTGGATGTCGATTTTTTTTTTTTTCATTAGCACGCTGGTTATAAATACATCCATTAATTGTAAACACATCCATTAAATATGTTGTTTCATCTGTCAATGTATCTTCAATTAACATTCATTCATGAGTAACATTTAGAATGTTTGCCTTATCAAGTGTGAGTACCCTATGTACTGACACCTTGCCGCTAATAAATCTGCTTTCTTTACACCCTCGCTCTCCTGCGTGACCTGGACAGTGTATCCGTGTAAATCTCTGTCATATAACATAACAATATCAGTGATTGATATCCACTAATGCCACATCTACTCATTTTGAACTTTATGTAATATTGGTTGAGTATTTTCTTATAAGAGCTTTCCATGTGTAAAGTAATCTTTTATGGTGTTTAATCCAGGTGTTTCCAATTACCATATCATTGATATTTGCCTATTCTATTAGTTGCTCTCCTCTTTCATTTTGCGTACCTAAACCATAATCCCCCACTGCATCCTCAATTTCTTTCTTTCATACTTTTGCATGAAAATTCCATAGTATTTTTTTTTTTTTGCGCTCGCTCGCTTTGAACTACATTAATTGTAGTCCATACACACTTTTTATAGCAATATTGGATTTTGCTTGGGTATTAGCTTTCCCTATTAACAGTCTCCCTCGCCATCAGGTGAACCCACTTCGACTTCAGAGGTACTTATAACGCACGTCCCCAAGTCAAGGACGACAGGTCAACATTTGAGTCAAACTGTCCGGTGTAGGGGTTGAACCGCATACATCAGCACACCAGATGTTTAAGAATACGCGTTATTACCCATTCGGCCACGCGGACCTTTTATTTCTTGTGATGTCATTTGAGACATCGCCATATCTACTTAATCGTAAAAATGTTGTATTTCTTCATCACTACTGCTTGTTGTTGGTACGTATACTTGTACAATATTATTGTTATTGGTTTGCCTTTCATTTTGACCATAATAACTATCTGAATTACATCAGTAACCACTAATTAACAATTAGTCCTACTCCTTTTTCGTGTGTATTCCCTCCAGAATAAATTAGTGTATGTTTGTCGGTTATAATTTTGCCCGAACCCATCTATCACATCTCCCTTATGTCTAGGATATTTAGTTTCATGCTTTCCATTTCGCTTATAACATTGTGCAACTTTCCAAGCTCAATTACTGTCCTAACAGCGAAATATGCTAAGTAATATATTGTGCAATAGTTTGTGTCTGTCTTCATTACTTTGAAAAAACCCATTGTGTCTTAGCTCTTATATCTCAGTAAGATTCAAGAGACTACTGGTGAAGCAGGGCTTAGCAACTCACAATCTGACTGTCCTCATATATATTGCCCTGATCGGGAACAACATTGTTTTGAGTTCATGGAATGCTTTCAACAACTGTACGAAAGCTTTCAACCTTTAGGTTGTAATGTAGCCTGTGTTTGTTTCTCACTGTATTGTTTTCCAGAGATGACATGTACTGTATTGTAGTCTTTGTTTCGTTTCTCATATTTCCCTGTGTTCACATGAGGTTTAAAAATAATATCGTGCCCCAACTACCTGTATAGATTTACATGCATATCTCACCTTCAAGACGACTGTTGCGAATTCCTTGCACTGCCAAAGTGTCTAACAACGACTGCCTGAAAGAGAATAATGAAACTAGAACATTATATACAACAATAAGAAAAAGACAAACAATTTTCAGTGGTCATGTGATGAGAAGAGAGGCATTGGAGAACATCGTGATAATGGAAAAATCGAAGGGAAGAGAGGCAGCGGCAGACCAAGAGAAATTACGCTAGATGGATAGAGACGGTGGCATGTAGGAATATCATCAGCAGAGTTGATCCAGAAAACCATAGACCGAGATCTGTGGAAAGTCATGAACCCCTACGCCAGCTGGCATGGTACTTGATGATGATGATGATCTCAGTTTCAAGAGAATGGTTCGGGATCAATCTCCTTCAGAAGCACGATCATCGTGTGCGTTCATCTGTAGTGCTCTGAAGTCTACCCAGCCTCATTGAATTGGACACCAGAAAATATTCTGAGAAGGAAATTAGACGAGAAAGGAAACTGTCCACCCTAGCTCATATGTTGTGGCATAGAATATGTGAAGGCACATCATTTCTTATCCCAACAACCGTATCAGCTGTCAACATATTATTTCAATTTTTTTTTAAACAAACGAAAACAGCACTCCAAATGAGTTTTCTGCTATGGATCAGTGTTGTCATAGGGCCATTATTTTGTAGGCTTGAATTCAAGGAGGATTAGTTGACTAGTCTTACCCTCACGTAGCGAGACGACGAGCGCAGGTGTAGAAACCATGCCCCGACCGCACTCTGTCAACTTAGCTTACGCGCCCCACATCTTCACTCTTCTATAAAAAGTAAACTACACATTCATTGGTACACAAATGCTCTGAGAGCCGACAGAATATATCCAACAAGAAAAACCTGAGACGACAGACACAATACCAGATAGAAGGAGCCAAGTTCAAGCTGGCTAACCTCAAGCGCACACACAGTTCTGCGTATTACGTGACCAACGATTTGAGTTTTTTTTTTTTTTTTTTTCGCAAGATTACACTCAGTAGTTTGCCGTTGCTTTCTGAGCGACCAGTTCACATACTCTATAAGTTACCGACGCGGCTAGAATCGCCACCGATTCTCGCACACGTAACGTTACTCATGAGAGTATACCATATTACACAGAAAGTCGCTAACCCCTAGGCCAGGGAGGATTTGAGTTTAGATAATTTAATTTACTGTATGAATGTGTGTCGGTCTCCCTGGCTGAGGAGTTAGCAGCTTTCTCGGTAATCTCGAATACTCTCGTGGTTGACGTGAGAGCACGAGAACTTGAAGGGGTTTGAGTCGCGCCAGCGACTTACGAGAGTATGGAGCCGGTCGCTCCGAAAGTCGTGGCGTGCTGATGAGCGTAATCTAGCCTAGGAATCAACATACAGCTGAAAGACGCTGATGTTGACCACAATATCCTGAAACAGAATGGAAACGTGGGAAAGAAAAGTATGAATGTGTGCTGTATATTTCAGCTAAGAAGATTTATCTAATTAACTTATGTCGTGTGCAGTATGTACCTGACGAGATGCAAAGAAATATACCAGGCAATCTATTTATTGTTTGTGCCTTCGTTATTCAAGTGTAATGCACATGCTAGGATCATATCTTTCAGGTGACTACCATCAACGGGGCATCCATCATCTACGCCGACATCATCACCGACAATGGTGTGATCCACATCCTGGACAGTATTATCTACCCTATTGGGAGTGGCCTTACCATCGCACAGTACATTGAGAAACCTGAGGACGCGGCCTTCACCTTCAGGTCAGGAGATTGGTTATATGGTAGAAGCATCGCCGCCTCCGTTGTTCCTCAAACTTTGTAGAGTACAAGAATAAAATTTATAGAATTTAATTATAATAATTGTATAATATAGAAATTACATTCGCATAACTGCATCTATTGTTCCCTCAACTTTTCAGAATACTAGAATAACCGATATAAAATGTTATTATCATAATTGTGGAATATAGAAATAATATTTGCATAACCGCCTCTAATGTATCTTTGCCTTGAGGAAATAGACGGGCTTGAGTGTTTTAATGAACTGCAAAAGATATGCCGAAGCTTAAGTGTGGAAATGGTAAAATGACTGTTAAATTATTTGCTGCAGGAGTGTCTAATATAAACACGGAACATAGAAAATCATAGCCTCTGTCTGCTCAGTTTAAGGACAAATTTCATGGAGTTGTCAACAAGCACAAGTTGACTGCTGCTTTCTTTGAATATATTCAAGGTGACACCTGAAGATGTACTAAGAAGAAGAAGAAGAAGAAGAAGAAGAAGAAGAAGAAGAAGAAGAAGAAGAAGAAGAAGAAGAAGAAGAAGAAGAAGAAGAAGAAGAAGAAGAAGAAGAAGAAGAAGAAGAAGAAGAAGAAGAAGAAGAAGAAGAAGCAGGAGGAGGAGGGCGATGGAGGAAAGGAGAAGGAGATTGTGAAGTAGGAGAAGGAGATAAAGAAGATGAAGAAGGAGATGAAGAAGGAGATAAAGACGGATAAGAAAGAGATAAAGGAGAGGGAGATGAAGAAGGAAAAGAAGGAGATAAAGAAAGAGAAGAAGGAGATGAAGAAGTAGAAGACGGAGATGATGAAGAAGAAGGAGGAGATGAAAAAGGAGACGAAGATGAAGAAGGGGTTGCAGAGGTGTTTCCAAGGCACCAGGGCCAGGTTTTATACTGGCCAAGACCTACTAACACGTCCTAGTCGAGCGTCCTAGGCAACAGGTACCTTTGGGGTCCTGGCTAACGTAGTAGGATCGCTGATTCTTCCGAAGTCGGAGAGTATCTGCCTGCACACCAATAAGGCAGACATGGGACAACGGATACTCATGCAAACCTCAGTCCGGTATGACATGAAACTGATGTTGGACAACAGGATGTCTTCATCCGACATGCAGGACTTCACCCTGGAGTTCACAGACAACGACACAAAAGCAAGCAAGCAAGATGAAGAAGAGAAGAAGGATGTGAAGAAGGGGATGAAGAAGATGATGGAGGAGATGAAAAAGGGTGTGAAGAAATAGAAGAAGGAGATGAAGAAGGAGAGGAAGTAGATGAAGAAGGAGAATAAGCGTAACAATTGTAGAATACCGAGGAAAGGACAGACAAACACATAATTAGGCTGCTACTGGTATCATTAGTATTGGGACTCTTCTTTGACTGTTGTAGATGAGGACGGAGCACGTAAGGGGATGTCCCGAGTGCTCGGCGATGTCGGTTCTTGACACAGCTCAACTTTGTTTAATACAAGAATAACAGTTATAGAATTTAGTTATTATAATTGTAGTATATGTAAATTACATTTGTATGATACAAAAACCTGTCGCCCGTGTCTGACCGGGCCTATAAGGGAAGAACATTAAAGACGGGATTCGTAGACTGCGCGGAAGCAATCATTGATGATTCAACGGGCAAGACGACGTTTACCTGCAAAGCGTTGTGGAACGTGATGAACACGGCAAGGCACGTAGACGCCCTGGTCATCCACTGCACATGTATTCATCCCCAGTCGTCTTGAGTTGTCTTGCCACTGGATTCAGATGGACTCCGGCCAGAGAGTGTTGTCGGCGAACTGCGCAACTCTTCCTCATTAATCCAATTAATCGCGCAAGACATTCCCCAAGCTTTCAATCGCACTGAATGAAATGCATTGTCATCATCATTCTTTATGGACAAACGCCAAGGAAAGCACAGAACAGGAACACTTCAGCTATTCATGCAGGACGTAAGAGGCGACTTGGTAGGTTTGGCGCTGTAGGAACCTTTAGATGAACAATTCAGCCAGTCATGAATATGTCTGAATCGGGCTTGGTTTGAGTTTCTTGAAGGCTTGAGTTCCATTCGGAATATGAATAGCAGAAGTATTAGTGGCAGTAGTGATGGTGATAGTGGTAGTATTAGTAGTCGCATTGTGGTAGTGATGGTGGTAGTAGTGATAAGTAGTAGTAGCGGCAGTAGTGGTGGTAGTGGTAGTGGTAGTAGCAGTAGTAAGAGTAGTAGTGGTAGTAGTAATAGGGATATTTGTGGAGTAGTTGTAGTGGTAGTAGTAGTAGTAGTAGTAGTAGTAGTAGTAGTAGTAGTAGTAGTAGTAGTAGTAGTAGTAGTAGTAGTAGTAGTAGTAGTAGTAGTAGATGAGTTAGCAGAGGTAGTAGTAATAGTAGTTGTAGTAGTAGTAGTAGTAGTAGTAGTAGTAGTAGTAGTAGTAGTAGTAGTAGTAGTAGTAGTTGTTGTAGTAGTAGTAGTAGTAGAGGCAGCAGCAGCAGCATCAGCAGCAGCAGCAATAGCAGCATCAGCAACAGTAGATGACGAAGAAAGAAAGAAAGAAAGAAAGAAAGAAAGAAAGAAAGAAAGAAAGAAAGAAAGAAAGAAGATAAAAAAGGAGAAGAAGATGCGCTGCTTTTGCCACACCTTGGTGTGTTTCCTATCCTCTATCTTCTTTGAGTGAAATTTGAATTTTCCCTTCTTCGATTACTGAAACCATGATGCCATTTCTCAAACTTCCCGGTACTGTTAGTGGAGTTATAGGATTAGATGTCAAAATTTAAGGATATTACGTTAAGGAAGAATCACTCGATTTACAATAGGATATTGGCTATTTTTATTACCCACAGTGCAATTGTTATGGCGGACATTGTGGCTCAGTCTTTGAAGCGAAAGACTAACAATACGCAAGCCCTTATAACCTCGTTCTCGCCAAATGACTCATACCTGGTGGACATGGCCGAGTATGGTAAAACTCCTTTATTTGAAAATATCACCTTGCTCAAAGAGGTAAGCAAACTTGAAAGTGATTAAGTACGAGTGATTTCTTATTTGGTTTGTATCATTGATGTGGCAAGTTTTAACTTGAAAGTGATTAAGTGCGAGTGATTTCTTTCTTGGTTTTTATCATTGATTTGACAACCTTTAGCTTGAAAGTGATTAAGTGCGAGTGATTTCTTTCTTGGTTTTTATCATTGATGTGTGGCAACCTTCAAATTGAAAGTGATTAAGTGCGAATGATTTCTTATTTGGGTTCTATCATTGATGTGGCAATTTGGTTTTTATCAACTTTAAAGTGATTAAGTGCGAATGATTTCGTTCATGTTTTTTTTTCCATTGATGTGGCAATCTTTAACTTGAAAGTGATTAAGTTCGAATGATTTTTTTCTTGGTTTTTATCATTGGTGGGGCAACTTTAACTTGGAAGTGATTAAGTGAGAGTGATTTATGTGTTGGTTTTTATCATTAATGTGGCAACCAATAACATGGAAGTGATTAAGTGCGAGTGATTTCTTTGTTGGTTTTTATCATTAATGTGGCAACCAATAACATGGAAGTGATTAAGTGCGAGTGATTTCTTTGTTGGTTTTTATCATTGATATGGCAACAAGGGTCAGAGTAGTAACGAAATAGCTAGGGCTGTGTGAGGCAAGTAAAAAGCAGCAGAATATCTCGTATTTCTGTTCAGATTGTCTAGAATGCTTCAATTTTACCTTGAACGTGAGTTTATTTAACTGTTGAGTTCTTGCTGAGCAGATCTGTATGTTGTCTTTTTTTCGCACATTTGCATTGTGATACTCTTCTGTAACTTTTATAAGAGTGTTGAAGTGCTACATAGAACATTGTATGGATGTGCAACGTGGACGACTATGAGCAGACAAGGGGAAAACCACCTAATGGAAATGTGGTTTCTGAGGAAAATGCAAAGCATACCATGGACAGACAGAAAAACCAATGAGCAAGTCCTACAAGAAGCAGATGATTAGAGAAATTAGACGTAGCCAGCTACGATATTTTGGGAAAGTTATGAGGAGAAAAAAAAACTAGAGATCAAGATCGAGGGGGAAAGAACAAGGGGAAGGCAGAGAAGTTAATACTTGGATGGCTTGGCCTTGTTCGATACATGAACTCAGAGCCCACTACGACTCTGGTGATCGTATGAGATGCCGAAACATGAACATACGGTCAGACGGCTTGGCACATGATGATGATGACGATGGACTTGTATATTTAAAAAAGTATTTGTGCATTTTCTCTGATTTGTTTATATATATATATATATATATATATATATATATATATAGAGAGAGAGAGAGAGAGAGAGAGAGAGAGGGAGAGAGAGAGAGAGAGAGATAGAGAGAGAGAGAGAGATTAAGCAAGCAGCGATTTAAGTCAAACTGTTTCGTTAAGCCAGTAGGTTCGGGTTTGCATTCCCTAGCATTTAACTACTAGTAGCAGCGCTATTATCGGAGTTGCTCTTGGGGGTCATTGAAACACACGCATCGCTTTAATTAAAACGTCACAGATAGGGATCATTTGTTGGATGTATTCCCCCATGGAATGCTGGTGTGATGGGAAACGAACATGCGGATAGATTGGCTGGGTCTGCAGCGTTAGGTTGGGTATTGGTGCATGATAAGGCAGATGTGATCATGGCCCTTTGGGATCACGAGTATAGCATGCATTAACAGATAAATCAACATAGGCTGGAGACAATGACACGGCAGAGAGTGAACAGCGGATCTGTCCAAGAATCTGTACTCCAAGAAAAGGCCAGACGGGTACATGATCAGACTATACTTTGCTCCATTAGTATTGGGACTCTTCGCTGGCTGCTGAAGATGAGGGAATGTCCCAAGTGGTGTGATATTGGTTCTTAACTCAACTCAACTCACCTCAAACTCTTTTACCACTGTAAAGTGGAAACACGACAAAGAGGTAACCCAAGCTTTACACTCTATTTTGCCACAGTTAAAACTGAATTATCCTCATTGCACTCTGAAGTATATGCTGTCTCCGTGGCGAAGGTGTTACGAACGCAGCTCGTAATCCCACATTGTTAGTTGCATATCCTTTACTGGTCGTTGCAGTCAACACCAGCATGTTTTTTTTTTTTGCTGATGTGATGTCTTGGCAAGTTTGTCATTGCTTTCTGAACGACCGGCATTCATACCATTTCGTTAAAAAAACAACGCAACAAGGTCTGGTGCCAAATCACGCGTATCTGTTTTCCTTCTATTTCTATTTCACATTTTGGTGTCACCTTTTTGTTTTTGATATCACTATTGTTATTGTTTTCTTGATATTCAAGTAGAGTCCTTTCTTTGCACGCTCTGTTACTACAATATCCAACAATTGTTGTAGATCTTTTGCATTATCCGCAGCCAATACTGTGTCATCTGCATAGCGTATATTGTTTATATTATAACCTCCAAATAGTATTCCTGGGCTCTCTTTGATCTCTCTGATTGTTACGCCGCAATATAGGGAGAAGAGATCCGATGACAAGACACATCCCTGTCGTACTCCTAGCTTTATTTGTTCATAACTACTGAACGTAAACTTGCCAAGAGATAACAAACAGCATTATAAAATATGCTAGGGTTGACTGCGACGTTATGTAAATAATATGCAACTAACTTTAACTTAAACTCTGAAGTTCAATGGTCGAGGTAGCTCAGTGGCTAGCACGCTTATCTTACTACTAAATTGTCGTGTTTTTGAATTCACATCAAGGCACGACTTTTTTAAAACTTTATCTGGGTTACCTCTTAAGATGGTTACCATGAAATGTTCTGGGAGGGTAAAGCATATGGTGACACCGCAATGAAGTAATTACAAGTTTTCGGGTAACGCATGAGTTTCCGTGAAGGTCGTACTACAGTCGATGATGACCCACGCTGCGTGGGCCATGAAAATATCGCCTAATAGTTAACAACCACCTGCTAGAACATAATTAATTTCTCTGTAATATCCTTCATGTTCCATCAATGCACCACCCATCTTATCTCATCTTATCTTGTTCCTCATGTACCTTGCTGTGTCGAGGTGAAGTATAAACAGCGGGAGAGTGTATTCTTAGTTTTTCTACGAGAAGTGTCAATGCACCACTATAATGTCTTTTTCCACTGACTCGAAATCACATAAAGTGCATCCATTCAGTTATGCTGATGATAAAAGATCAAGAACCTGTTCGGTAGGTTGCTTTGAGAGCCACGTTCTGCAAGGCCCTGTCGGTGTGCGGGAAAGTATAAGGACCGATTGGCTGGCTTCTTGGGAACCTCCAGGGAAACAAATAAAGCAAATAAAAAGCAAATAAAAACAAAAACGGGTTGAAAAACCAAGAGGGTCGACTTTAATTTACCGGTTTTTATCCAATATGGCTAGGTCTTTTGCCGCATCGCCTTCTGTCCATAGCATCGCTAAAAATAAGAACTATTCGTAGCTGCAGCGAGACTTTGAGATAATTGTACTGAACGACGTGGCCAGGTTTCGAGCTCACAACTTCGGAGGGCGAGACAGGCGGCGAGAACACTTGACAACTCAGACTCCAGAACGAACGAACGAACGAACGAATGAACGAACAAACGAACGGACTTTATTTTCAAAGGGTAACAAATTGGGCACGCAGGCCCGTCTTACATTCGGCCCTTCCAATCACTCATCTTTCGTTCATCAATAGTGCATAGGAAAAACATTGTCAAATGAATTTTGTAAACATAAACAATGCATATTACCATGTTATGAGACACATCAATCACCCACCCACACATCCCCCATTCACCCACACATCCCCCACCCAACCACACACACACACCCCAGGCACACATAATTCCCCCACCCATCCACCACATCCCCACACCTGCACATCTCCCCACCCACACACACTCCCACCAATCACACATCCCATCCACCCACACCCCAAGCACACATACATTCCCCAACCCACACATCCCCCACCCACACTTATCTCCCCACACACTACCATATCCTCCACCCGTCCCATTACCCACCAAGAATCACCCACCCACATATGACTGACTTAAGCTGTGCAAAGGAGACATAATACTATCTATGCATCATCACCAGTTGCATAATGAAATAAATCAGTGACGTAATGTGGCTTCGATTGATACAACCAGGTATCACATTCAGCGCAAGCAGGAAGAATCGAGGTAGAGGATACAGTAGAGACATAGATAACTTACTGGCCGCTTGAACTATAAGATTCCGTACTTTTAAACATCTTGAGAGGGAGTCGGTCCAGCCTAGAATTGGTACCAGGTAATGCCATGGGAAGTAAAGGATATCGGTGAGATGCTGACTACATCACCTCTAGAGAACAGATCGGTCTATACAAGCATGGGTCTGGCATCATATGTCCAATGCGTATTAAGACGCGTAAAACGATTCTTTATTTTCACTTACCAAATGGAGTGTCGTTGGTGTTGTATGACAATTTCTAACACGCATACAGATACATACGTCACAAAATATCTAACACGCACACAGATACACACGCATGAAAATGTCTAACATTCACAAAGATACACACGCATGAAAATGTCTAACACGCACACAGATATACACGCATGAAAATGCCTACCACGCATACAGATACACACGCATTAAAATGTCTAATACGCACACAGATACAAAAGCATGAAAATGTGTAACACGCACACAGATACTCATCTCTCATCTCATCTCATCATGTTCCTCTTGTACCTTGCGGTGTCGAGGTGAAGTATAAACATCGTGAGAGTGCCCGATTATGGGCTTCATATATCGATATTCCCATTGACTCTGCTATGTCCTCCGTCCAACGTTTACGTGGTCGGCCTCTTCCTCTGTTTCCATCTGGTCTGTACATCATTGCTTGTTGTGGTATGCTGTTGACTGGTAACCTACTTGCATGGCCAAACCATTTGACTTGCTGCTTTTTAATAAAATCTAGTGTTGCTTTAACCCCCCCCCCCCCCCCTCCCCCACTTTAGTCCTGATCATTTCTGATCTTATCTCTTCTTGATACGTTGAGTATTCTTCTCAAGAATCTCATTTCTGTTGTTGTGATTTTTCTTTTCTCTTTTTCTGTCATTGTCCGGGTTTGGCATTGGTAGCATAGAGTTGGTAGGAAGATTGTGTTGTAAAGTGCTTTCTTAGTAGTTATTGATACATGTTTGTTCTTTAGTATTGGTGCCATTTGTCCAATGAGTTGGTTTGCCTTATTGCACCTATTTTCGATCTTGTCTTCTGATCTGCCATTTGATGATATTATACTTCCTAGGTACTTGAAACTCTTTACTTGTTTCGAGGGATGTTCGTTTAGGTGAATTGTTGTTGTTTGTTCTTCTTTAATTATAGTCATTGCCTCTGTTTTACTTGTGCTAATTTTCATGTTATGTTCCCTACACATTTCGTTTAGACTATTCATGTGTTCTTGTAATTCAGCTTCTGATTTTGCTATTAGTGCTTGGTCGTCAGCAAACAGGAGTTCTCTAATGGTTAAACATGAAGATGGTTCTTCTTCTGTGTTTTCGTCATGTGGTATTCTTGCTTTTTCTGTTTGACTGGTTTCTTTACATATGTTGCCTATATGAAATGTGTAACACGCACACAGATACACACGCATGCAAATGTCTAACACGTACACAGATACACACGCATGAAAATGTATACCAGGAAATGTAAAGTACAGACAGCAGGCTATATATTGACCGCATCAGTCATTAAGTGCGATTGGTCAATGAAACATGGTACTAAAATCGTATCCTCTATAAGCCTTAGCAGGCAAGGTTAACCTGGTCAATAAATTCCTGAAGAAGTTGGGTGGGTCGGTCGAAATGTGCAAATATGGCAGCTCTGCTGTAAACAGGCATAACGCAATTACGTCCAAAACAACATTCTGGATGAACGTAGAAGAAGCAAAATAAACCTCAAGACGTATAAAATAGTACTTTTAATTACTTGTATAGAAACACGTAAGGCCATTATACACGGTCTTAAACTTAACCTTGTCTTTGTGTCAGGTATATGAAGCACACATTATTGAAAACGAGGCACTCTTCCTTCCTTACGAGATCGCAGAGATTCCGCCTAAAAGGGCCATGTTTGGTAGTCTTCGCTTCTACAGACGTGGCGGATACTGTGAGTTGTTCTGTTTGGCTTAACCGTAATATTGTGTTTACTCTTCATATCCTTGGGAGCTAATTTAGACTTCACGTTGTTTATGTGTTTGGGATTATTTTAATTTCAAACAAATACCTTCATGATCTTTAGTCTCCTGTTGTGGATCACACAAGGAGAATCTTACAATTGTACACGGATACCGGGTATCAGTAACTGTCTTTAAGAGTAACGGCTGCCATTGAGATAATCATCATCATGTGTTATGTCTATAAGAGTGGGCAGTCGTGTTTCGCCATCTCACATGATCACCAGAGTCATGGATCAGCTCAGTTTTAGTTTTTTTTT
The DNA here is from genome assembly GCA_014155875.1 of Cepaea nemoralis. NCBI lineage: Eukaryota > Metazoa > Mollusca > Gastropoda > Stylommatophora > Helicidae > Cepaea > Cepaea nemoralis. Next base: position 312,230 of record JACEFZ010000657.1, read on the forward strand.
TTTTTTGGGGGGGGGGGGGGGTGGGGGGGTCCCCCATCGACCATACCACGTGGTCAGGCCATCTAGATATTTACTTCTCTACCTTCCCCTTATTCTTTTCCCCTCAATCGTACTTGTTGTCACCAATTTCTCTGTTTATTTCTTCTCATAACGTACCGAAACATATTTATCTAATCAGTTTTCTGTTTCCATTTGCTTCTTGTTGGACTTTCTCATTGGTTTTTCTGTCTGTCCATGGTATTCTTTGCATTTTCCTCAGAAACCACATTATTTCAAATGTCATCAGATGTTTTTTCAGCTACTCTGCTCATTGTCCCCGCGTCACATCAATACAATACTACAGGTTCTATATAGCACTTCAAAAAATATTTCTTCTCATTGCAGTTGACATATTGTAGTTGAGTTGAGTTGTGTTGAGATAGGAACCGACATCACTGCACTCAGAACATTCCCATATGTGCTCCATCCCCTCGTTCAACAGCCAGCGAAGAGTCACAATACTAATCGTTCCCACCGCTATCTGATTAAAAGTTCTCCTGGTCTTCCCTCTCAGTTTTGAGATTCTTTCAGAACCTCTGCCGATCCCCCGCAATCTCATTCTTTCCACATATGGGTTCTCAATCTGTTCCTCCGCCTTTTCCACCTGGTCCCACAAGCGTACGACCACCTCCCCCTTGTCCATCTGGCAAAAGGCTATAGCGATTCTTGTTCTAATCTCTTCAAGTCACCTCCCATCAGATAATATACTATTTAGAGATAGTTGCACAGATTCATTTGTTTAAGAATATTACCATTTACCCGTATATTATAGTGTAGTATTTCTTTCTTCATAGTGACGACAATAATCTGTGTCTTCTTACAATTTATTTCTAACCCTAATAGTTCACAATGTACAACCCCATCTACTAAATGTTGGAGATCATGTTCATTGTCTGCAATCAATACTGTATCATCCTCATGCCAAATGTTATTGATGATATGTCCCCCAAAGGTGATTCCTCTCAAATCTTCTAATTTTCTAAAAATATTTTCACTGTATAGTGAAAACAGATCTGTAAACATTACACATCCCTTTTGCACACCTCTCTCAATAGGCTGATATTTTACCTACTTCATTATAAAACTTCATGGCAGCTTGTTGTTTCTAAAATATGTGCTTTACAAGTTTAAGGTCTTTGCCATTTATTTGTAGATCTTCCGGTTTCAAGATGGCGACGGATGGTCGTGTTGTTTTGTGTTCGTTAACTTTTTCGCGTAAGGGATGGATTTATTCATCTCTTGCGGGTAATTGGTGTGCCAGGATGTAAAACCAGGAGTTTCTACTCAAGATCTGCGCGGGTGCTACGGAGTTCGTGCATCGAGCGAAGCCATCCTTGAGTGAATTTTCAGCAGCGTGTGTGGTTATCAGTAGTTTGTGTTTACGTTTTTTCAACATGGCGGAAGAACGTGTTCTTTCCGAGCGGTCAGCAGTCAACATAACGAAGCGGCGTGGTAGCCGCGCAGGGACAAAGAAGCAAGGTAAGCGCGGGGGTTTGAGACGTTTTAGACTTAAGTGTCACCGTCTAGGACTCAGGAACATCCGTATTCTATATTGGAACTGTGCCAGTGTAAAACAACGGGGCTCTATTTTAGAAACCCTAGTTTACAGGAACGACATTGTAGCACTCCAGGAGACGAGACTGGGCGATCAGCTACTCCGAATTGCCGGCTTCAAATGTTTCTACAACAGACGACATCTGGGAACGGCGATTCTCGTTCGCGACAGCATGGTGGCGTCAGAGCTAGACATGTCCAGTTGGGACAGTGACGATATACAAATACAGGCGTTGAGAGTTCATTCCAGTATACCATTCATGTTGGTTAATGTTTATGCCCGCAATGCCAGTGTGGACGCCCAGAAGTGGCAGTGCTTAAGTGGCATATTAGGCCACGAGAGAAATGTTATTTTCTGTGGTGACTTCAACGCTAAAGGCAGATCATGGGGAAACACTTCCTCCAATACACAAGGGGAGGAGCTCGAGACTGCACTGGAAACCATCGACCTGGTTTGTATCAACAGTGGCTGTGTCACCAGGACAGCAAGCCGTCCAGGCGATGAGGACAGTGCTATTGATCTGGCGCTAGTTTCACCTTCACTCACTACAGTGTGTAGATGGGGTGTCCTAGGACACCATGGCAGCGACCACCACCCTTGCAGCATATTGGTGGAGAAAGGCAGAACCAGGCAGCACAAGCTAAAGGTAAAGACGTTCCAGTATGACAGTACAGGGCAAGATGTGGTGAGTAAAATAAGACGTGACAAGCGCAGAACGTTTCAGGGCAGGAAAAAAAGCTGGGAGCAGCCACCGTGGTGGAGTTTCGAGGTGGAGAAGGCTTGGGTGGATAAGCGTAGTGCTGTAAGGAGATGGCAAAATGCCAAGAAGAACAGAGCTGGTCATCCTAGTCCCTGCTTGCACTTAGAAAGAGAGATGCACACAAAAGTAAGCTATTTCAAAAAACTGGTCAAGGTGGTTAAAAGCGAAAAATGGGCAGAGGTGTGTCAAAGAGTAAGCACAGACAAGTCACTGAAATTGTTCTGGCGACTACATAAAAGCATGAGTGGGGTAGTCAAGAATAAGAGCATTTCTGACTTCCAAGGTGCTGACCTCATCTGGCAGAGGACTGACGAGGACAAGGGCAAAGCCCTCTTTGAACGCTACCTTGAGCAGAGCAACCAGACAGACATGGGAGGCCGGAATCTGGCCAAGGAGGTCACCTCAGACAGATGCAAGGCCCAGAACACTTCGGATGAAGACACAGTGACAGTGAAAGAAATCAAGGCTGTGCTTCGACGATCAAAAAACAGTGCTCCAGGTCCTGATGGCATAAGATACGACGACATAAATAGGTGTACCGACAATGAGCTAGAGAAACTAGCAGACATGTACAACAACAGTATAGGGAGTGCTAGCATCAAGGAGGAATGGTTACATAGCTATCTGATTCCCTTGCCGAAGCCTGACAAAGACCACACAAAAATTCAGGGATATCGAATTATAACCATGCAGAATACAGTAGGCAAGCTGCTGGAGAAGGTAATTGCCAGGAAAATATCAAGCCAACTAGAGAGGCAAGGTGTTTTCCCACCTACCCTGGGTGGGTACCGTCCAAAAAGAGAAACCTGGACCAATGCAGCAGTCTTTGCCCATGATGTCTATGAAGGGTTCCACTCAGGCACTGAAACCGTTGCTGCAGCGATTGATCTTGAGGACGCATACAACAGAGTACAACTGGATTTTTTAATGTTTCAGCTTCTTGAACTAAACGTAAGTCCATTCCTCCTTAGTTGGATCGCTGCAGCCCTCTTCCAACGGAAAGTAGTTTTTAGATGTGGCAGTTGGACTTCGGAACCAACAACAATATATCCTGGCCTACCACAGGGATCACCATTATCTCCGGTACTGTTCAACGCCTACACAGTGAGAATCACCAGTGAGCAGATCACTGGACCTGGCAGGACATTGTCATATGCCGATGATGTTTTAGTGTATCGTCAGGGTAAGGATAGAGAGGAGGTTGCTGTGGAACTACAAACCGAACTCAATCGCATAAGTACTTGGTGTGATGAAGCTGGGGCAATGGTCAACCCAACAAAGGCAACAGTGACTTGGTTCTCGTTGAATAATCATATTGTCAACAATCCAACACCAACTGTAATGCTGTGTTCAGAGACGGTGGAAAGAACGCAGGCAATGAATTACCTGGGGATACGGTTTGATCGAAGCCTTGCTTATAATGTGCACATAGACCAGGTGATAACAAAGGCCAAGCGGGGTTTGGCAGCGATGCGGGTGATGGCGGCAGCAAACTGTGAGCAGCGCCATCTATGTCTTCTGTACGAGGGGCTGGTCATGTCTGTTTTGGAGTATGCAATGGCAATCCTGACTCTCAGCCATAAGCAGATAGAAAGGATGGAAAGGATACAGAATGAAGCTATGCGCATTATTCTTGGATGTACAAGAGATACAGCATGCAGGGCGATGCGCTACCTTCTTGATTTTCCAACCATTGAAGAGAGAATGCAAGTTTGCAGGGCACGCGCCTACCTCAGAATTAACGCAAACACACAGCATCCACTGCATAGTGAAATTAGGTAAGGTGAAGGGCAGCAGGTTAAAAAGAGGACGGTCGTGGATGGGTCAAGCCGAAGACATTCTTTAACAGGTGTGTTCACTTGAGGACTTAGAACCTGGCGAGGAGTGGGTGCAAGTGCCAACAGACTTCTGCACATCCTTTTCAGTTTGCATCCAACTAGATAGAAAATGCAGACAAGAAAATCCGGCTGCTGTGGAGGCTGAAGTACAAGCGTTGATTTTCGAGAATTCGCTAGACAGTGACGCGGTCATCTACACAGATGGGTCGGTCATCCGACATGTGAGAAGCTCATGGGCCTTTACAGCCCGGGCCGGAGGGAGAATTGTGAAGGAGGACTCTGGTGCTTTCACTGAAACCACAAGTAGCCTGACCATGGAAGTCATGGCAGTAAGTAAAGCAATAACATGGCTCGAGACACAGACATTCACTAGGGCTTGTTTCCTTAGCGACTCAATGAACATGATCAAGAGGATAGAGGAGGGGTCGATCCGAAGAGAATGGTTGCTGCCTCTGGAGCGGTCTCGGCTGGCAAAGATTAGTTTCATCTTCGTGCCAGGGCATGCGGGAGTACAAGGAAATGAGCGGGCTGACAAGCTCGCAGGTGAGGCTACTGTGGAGGGCGGACGCGCCATGGACCAGGCTGACATTCTGAATGCTCTACGAGAAGTGAGACGTTTGCAAGAACCAAGTGATGACTGTGAATCTACAACAATGGCCAGACTGCGAGAGCAGCAAATTAAAAGAGGGGTGGCCAAACAAGAACACTACGCAGGAAGCCAAAGAAGATTGATAAACCAACACAGAACTGGCGTCGTTAGCCGCTACACGCTACGGGATTTGCTGAGGAGGGGATCCGAGCACTTATGGACTGAATGGTCCGATGTGCAACGAGGATGATCTGTCGACTAACTAACTAACTAACTAACTAACTAACTAACTAACTTGTAGATCTGCAAGCATCTTCATCATGTTGACATGCCTTACTTTAACGACAACCTGTGTGTAGTCAATAAAGCAAAGATGTAGGTCTTTATTTCCTTCTATATAACGCTCAATTAATATTTTCAGTATATACACATCATTTACAGTACCGTCGCCGTCTTCGAACCCACGCTGGTAAGATACTGACAACATTACCCTTTGAGAATCGGTTGGTCTATAAATATATCAGTCTAGCATCATATACCAAATGAGCCTTATGGCGCCAGGGCGCCGCCCCAGTACCCTTTTATGTAAGAAGGGCGCGCTCCGGCACTGTTTTATGTAAGAAGGGTCCGTACTACATCACAACATAACAGTCAATGGATAGCTTTTATTTATTTTTATTTTCTTACATTTCATCCTCATGGAGAATACCCAGCAGCTGGATCATCTATGTGATATTGGTACACTTTGACTGTCTGTTATTGGCTATACGATGATGATGATGATAACGATGGTGACTATATTGATAATTATGATGACGACGATGATTGCAACGATGATGATGATGATGATGATGATGATGATGATGATGATGATGATGATGATAATGATATTAACGACGATGATGATAATAATGACGATGATGCTAATGATGATAATGACGACGGTAAAATGATACTGACGATAATGAAAATGACGACGATGGAAATGATAATGACGATGATGATAATGATGATGACGACTATGATGATTGTAAGAAGAAAAATGGTAACAGTCTTGACACCATTTTATTTATCCATCATCCCTGTACTACTTTGATTACTTTCTTGCTAGAAATTTTTTTTTTAAACATCAAAAATATCAATATGCATACACTGAAGAAGGTGATAGATGATTCATTTGCCCGAAAGTTGTGTTACCAATTTCAAACATGGTCAGTCCTAGAAACTCACAGAAGTAGAATAGCATCATGTGAGATGACATGCATAAGAAACGCAGCTGGAAAAACAAGAACTGATAGACACATGTTTGTAATCACTGAATGATGTCCATTTTAGTATTCATGTGTGTAAACAATGAATGATGGGACATGAACTATGTTCTTGTGTAAAAAATGAATTATGCTACTTGAATTGTAATTATGTGTAAACAATGAATGATGGCACTTGAACTGTGACCTTGTGTAAACAGTGAATGATACAACCTGAACGCTGACCGTGTGTAAACAGTGAATGATGTCACTTGATCTATTAATTAATGTGTGTAAAAAAATGAATGATGTCACTAGAACTATGACCGTGTTATAAACAATGAATGATGTCACTAGAACTATGACAGTGTATAAACAATGAATAATGTCACTAGAACTATGACCGTGTATAAACAATGAATGATGTCACTAGAACTATGACAGTGTATAAACAATGAATAATGTCACTAGAACTATGACCGTGTATAAACAATGAATGATTTCACTAGAGCTATGACCGTGTATAAACAATGAATGATGTCACTAGAACTATGACCGTGTATAAACAATGAATGATTTCACTAGAGCTATGACCGTGTATAAACAATGAATGATGTCACTGGAGCTATGACCGTGTATAAACAATGAATGATGTCACTAGAACTATGACCGTGTATAAACAATGAATAATGTCACTAGAACTATGACCGTGTTATAAACAATGAATGATTTCACTAGAACTATGACCGTGTATAAACAATGAATGATGTCACTAGAACTATGACAGTGTATAAACAATGAATGATGTCACTAGAACTATGACCGTGTATAAACAATGAATGATGTCACTGGAGCTATGACCGTGTATAAACAATGAATAATGTCACTAGAACTATGACCGTGTATAAACAATGAATAATGTCACTAGAGCTATGACCGTGTATAAACAATGAATGATTTCACTAGAGCTATGACCGTGTATAACAATGAATAATGTCACTAGAACTATGACCGTGTATAAACAATGAATAATGTCACTAGAGCTATGACCGTGTATAACAATGAATGATTTCACTAGAGCTATGACCGTGTATAAACAATGAATGATGTCACTAGAACTATGACCGTGTATAAACAATGAATAATGTCACTAGAGCTATGACCGTGTATAAACAATGAATAATGTCACTAGAACTATGACCGTGTATAAACAATGAATGATGTCACTAGAGCTATGACCGTGTATAAACAATGAATGATGTCACTGGAGCTATGACCGTGTATAAACAATGAATGATGTCACTAGAACTATGACCGTGTTATAAACAGTGAATGATGTCACTTGATCTATTAATTAATGTGTGTGAAAAAATGAATGATGTCACTAGAACTATGACCGTGTTATAAACAATGAATGATGTCACTAGAACTATGACAGTGTATAAACAATGAATAATGTCACTAGAACTATGACCGTGTATAAACAATGAATGATGTCACTAGAACTATGACAGTGTATAAACAATGAATAATGTCACTAGAACTATGACCGTGTATAAACAATGAATGATTTCACTAGAGCTATGACCGTGTATAAACAATGAATGATGTCACTAGAACTATGACCGTGTATAAACAATGAATGATTTCACTAGAGCTATGACCGTGTATAAACAATGAATAATGTCACTAGAACTATGACCGTGTATAAACAATGAATGATGTCACTAGAACTATGACCGTGTATAAACAATGAATGATGTCACTAGAACTATGACCGTGTATAAACAATGAATGATGTCACTAGAACTATGACCGTGTGTAAACAATGAATGATGTCACTAGAGCTATGACCGTGTATACACAATGAATAATGTCACTAGAGCTATGACCGTGTATAAACAATGAATGATGTCACTAGAGCTATGACCGTGTATAAACAATGAATGATGTCACTAGAGCTATGACCGTGTATAAACAATGAATGATGTCACTAGAGCTATGACCGTGTATACACAATGAATAATGTCACTAGAGCTATGACCGTGTATAAACAATGAATGATGTCACTAGAGCTATGACCGTGTATAAACAATGAATGATGTCACTAGAACTATGACCGTGTATAAACAATGAATGATGTCACTGGAGCTATGACCGTGTATAAACAATGAATAATGTCACTAGAACTATGACCGTGTATAAACAATGAATGATGTCACTAGAACTATGACAGTGTATAAACAATGAATAATGTCACTAGAACTATGACCGTGTATAAACAATGAATGATTTCACTAGAGCTATGACCGTGTATAAACAATGAATGATGTCACTAGAACTATGACCGTGTATAAACAATGAATGATTTCACTAGAGCTATGACCGTGTATAAACAATGAATGATGTCACTGGAGCTATGACCGTGTATAAACAATGAATGATGTCACTAGAACTATGACCGTGTATAAACAATGAATAATGTCACTAGAACTATGACCGTGTTATAAACAATGAATGATTTCACTAGAACTATGACCGTGTATAAACAATGAATGATGTCACTAGAACTATGACAGTGTATAAACAATGAATGATGTCACTAGAACTATGACCGTGTATAAACAATGAATGATGTCACTGGAGCTATGACCGTGTATAAACAATGAATAATGTCACTAGAACTATGACCGTGTATAAACAATGAATAATGTCACTAGAGCTATGACCGTGTATAAACAATGAATGATTTCACTAGAGCTATGACCGTGTATAAACAATGAATAATGTCACTAGAACTATGACCGTGTATAAACAATGAATAATGTCACTAGAGCTATGACCGTGTATAAACAATGAATGATTTCACTAGAGCTATGACCGTGTATAAACAATGAATGATGTCACTAGAACTATGACCGTGTATAAACAATGAATAATGTCACTAGAGCTATGACCGTGTATAAACAATGAATAATGTCACTAGAACTATGACCGTGTATAAACAATGAATGATGTCACTAGAGCTATGACCGTGTATAAACAATGAATGATGTCACTGGAGCTATGACCGTGTATAAACAATGAATGATGTCACTAGAACTATGACCGTGTTATAAACAGTGAATGATGTCACTTGATCTATTAATTAATGTGTGTGAAAAAATGAATGATGTCACTAGAACTATGACCGTGTTATAAACAATGAATGATGTCACTAGAACTATGACAGTGTATAAACAATGAATAATGTCACTAGAACTATGACCGTGTATAAACAATGAATGATGTCACTAGAACTATGACAGTGTATAAACAATGAATAATGTCACTAGAACTATGACCGTGTATAAACAATGAATGATTTCACTAGAGCTATGACCGTGTATAAACAATGAATGATGTCACTAGAACTATGACCGTGTATAAACAATGAATGATTTCACTAGAGCTATGACCGTGTATAAACAATGAATAATGTCACTAGAACTATGACCGTGTATAAACAATGAATGATGTCACTAGAACTATGACCGTGTATAAACAATGAATGATGTCACTAGAACTATGACCGTGTATAAACAATGAATGATGTCACTAGAACTATGACCGTGTGTAAACAATGAATGATGTCACTAGAGCTATGACCGTGTATACACAATGAATAATGTCACTAGAGCTATGACCGTGTATAAACAATGAATGATGTCACTAGAGCTATGACCGTGTATAAACAATGAATGATGTCACTAGAGCTATGACCGTGTATAAACAATGAATGATGTCACTAGAGCTATGACCGTGTATACACAATGAATAATGTCACTAGAGCTATGACCGTGTATAAACAATGAATGATGTCACTAGAGCTATGACCGTGTATAAACAATGAATGATGTCACTAGAACTATGACCGTGTATAAACAATGAATGATGTCACTGGAGCTATGACCGTGTATAAACAATGAATAATGTCACTAGAACTATGACCGTGTATAAACAATGAATGATGTCACTGGAGCTATGACCGTGTATAAACAATGAATGATGTCACTAGAACTATGACAGTGTATAAACAATGAATGATTTTACTAGAACTATGACCGTGTATAAACAATGAATAATGTCACTAGAACTATGACCGTGTATAAACAATGAATGATGTCACTGGAGCTATGACCGTGTATAAACAATGAATGATGTCACTAGAACTATGACCGTGTATAAACAATGAATGATTTTACTAGAACTATGACCGTGTATAAACAATGAATAATGTCACTAGAACTATGACCGTGTATAAACAATGAATGATTTCACTAGAACTATGACCGTGTATAAACAATGAATAATGTCACTAGAACTATGACCGTGTATAAACAATGAATGATTTCACTAGAACTATGACCGTGTATAAACAATGAATGATGTCACTAGAGCTATGACCGTGTATAAACAATGAATGATGTCACTGGAGCTATGACCGTGTATAAACAATGAATGATGTCACTAGAACTATGGCCGTGTATAAACAATGAATGATGTTTACTAGAACTATGACCGTGTATAAACAATGAATGATGTCACTTGAACTATGACCGTGAATAAACAATGAAATGTGTCCCCTGTTGTCTTTAGTGTACGTGGTAAACAACCGAGTCCATGCCCGAGTTGTGAAGCCAAACATCCCCACAACAAACGGAGTGATCCATGTCATTGACAACCTGCTGCGATATGTCTACCACAATGCGGTTCAAATCACTAATGACGACAACATCAACTCAACTAGGTGATGTGTCTGTTCGTGTGTTTGTGCAGTAGAATAGTGTTGTTTGTAAATTGATTGGGGATTTAGAATATTGCAGCTTGTAGATCTGCTGGTGTTGTAAAATTTTGTTATTGTTGTTTGTGTTTGTAATGTTACGGGGATTTAGAATATTGAAATTTTTGGATGTCTCAGTGTTATAGAATGTTGTAGTTCGATGATGTTTGGGTTTCCGATTATTGAAATATGTTTATGTGCTAGTGTTGCAAAATGTTGTTGTTTGTAATGTGATAGGGAAATTTAGAATATTGAAGCTTGTGGATGTGCTAGAGTTCTAGAATGTTGTAGTTCGATGATGTGTTGGGTTTCAGAATATTGCAGCTTGTGGATGTGCTAGTGTTTGAGAATGTTATTGTTTGTAATGTGATAAGGGATTTAGAATATTGAAGCTAGTGGGTGTGTTAGTGTTGTAGAATGTTGTAGTCGGATGATGTGTTGGGCTTCAGAATATTGAAACGCGTAAATGTATTTTTACTGCAGAATGTTGTAGCTTGCTGATGCGTTGGGTGTAAGAATATTGAGCTTATTGATATGTTTGTGTTGTATAGAATATTGTAGTTCACTGATGTGTTGTCTTGGTAGCCTCGTGAAGTTCTCAAAATATGTCATCCCATTGGCCATCCAAACGCGTATTAGCTCCGTAGCTGTTTCATCTGTTGAGCAAACACATTTCGGGACCAACGGCAAGAAGGAAGAGGCTTCCAGACTTACTCTCAATGTGACCCTGGCGTCGCACCCGCAACCGACCGTGCTCAGGACATGTACAGCTCAGTTCGCTATCAATCCCCCTCCCTCCTCCATCCCCACCCCATCCACCAGCGCGTCCCTCCGAATGTCGTACAGAGCACGAATTCTGTTTCTCCAGCGGCAATCCGCTGAAGTTTCAAAGAAAAAACACCACTTATGAATCGAATGACGGAGCCAGATGACTACACCACGACCTTCTTAGTTAGAAGTGGACAGCATGACCACTGGCCTCGTAGACCCGTATAAATGTTGTTACATACATTCAGTGTCAGGTCTTAGTCAGATGTGAATGAGCTAACATATAACAGTAGAATGTTCTACCTGCTTTCTGTTAGCGCCAAATGTTGGGTATTAGTCAGATGTGACTGAGCTAAAGTATTACAGTGGAAGGTACTACCTGCTTTCTGTTAGCGCCGAATGTTGGGTCTTAGCCAGTAGACTAGCCGCTTTCTATTAGCTCCGAATGTCGGGCGGTGATTACCAAAGCCGACACCCCACATTGTGCCAACGCCTTCTGGCGGAGGAGAGCGATTGGGAGGGTACAAGCCTTATTCTTGTGTGAAATAAAAAATGCAACCTGAAGACTAAATTGCGTGGCAGGGCACACCAGGCCCAAAGCCTTTGTTGCCAACTGGTTTAGGATCAAAGCTGCAATAGGCGAATAGTTGGAGCATTGCTTTGCTGACCCCTCAGCTTCTGCGCCTTGTCTTTTCCCAGATGTATTGGTGTTACCTTTTCTCTGGAGCAAACTTAGCAGGCCGAGAGGGGGATCACGCTACATAGGCATCGCATGGTCTCTACAATTCAACCCAGGCTTTTTGCTATTTTTGAAGCACAATGTCACAAACTACCGTCTATAAAGGCGGCCAGTTGCCAGTGCAATAGAACCACTGGCTTACTGGGTCGGAACATATTGGTAGCCCGAAGAAAAAGCTACTAAAAGGACACGACCACTTTTAACATAGTGTCTTATGTTTAATAGGGCCCAGTTGTCGCAGGGCTAGGTGACACCCTGGCAAGTCCGACATTGTATACAATCAAACAATACGTCTGCTAGAAGATAAAATTTAGAGCGTTTAACGTTTTCGTTTAATGTAAACAAAATCAGCAATAAACATTTGCTTAATGATTAATCTAATGTCCCACATTTCAGAATGTTTAACAAATGTATCAGAGCATTGGCCGAGGACCAGCTTAGCCGGTTGGCTTCAGCGACGCTGACAATGTTTATTCCCAGTGATTTCGCCTTTTCCAAATCTCCGCTGTTTTGGCAGAGACCGCAGTATGCACCTGGCCATTATACAAACGTAAGTAAGGTCCCTCAATGTGTGTGCGTGTGTGTGTGTTTGTGTGTGTGTGTGTATGTGTGTGTGTGTGGGTGTGTGTGTGTTTGTGTGGAGGGATGTGCTGAGACGTGTGGGATATAGGAGTGGGGGAGGGTGAAGAAAGGACACCGGGAGAGAGTGGACATATCTGATGGCGACATAATGAGATACTGAGAAAGGCAGAGATTGTTAAGTGTAAAAGAGTATGTGCAGAGAGTGAGAGAGGGTGTGTGTGTGTGTGTGTGTGTGTGTGTGTGTGTGTGTTTATGTGTGGAGGGATGTGCTGAGACGTGTGGGATATAGGAGTGGGTGGGGGAGGGTGAAGAAAGGACACCGGGAGAGAGTGGACATTTCTGATGGCGACATAATGAGATACTGAGAAAGGCAGAGAGTGTTAAGTGTAAAAGAGTATGAGCAGAGAGTGAGAGAGGGTGAAAGAGCATAAATGCATGAATTATGATTATCTCAAGAGTGTTTGAAAGATATCGAGAGAGCGGTTGGAAGTCATGTTTCATTGTTTGTGTGCCGAGAGAAAGAAAGAAAGAGAGAGAGAGAGAGAGAGAGAGAGAGAGAGAGAGAGAGAGAGAGAGAGAGAGAGAGAGAGAGAGAGAGAACGGGAGAGATAAACGAGACATGCATAAATAAAAGAATAGAGAGAGAAGGAGACAGAGCGACTAAGGAACACACAAACGGACGGACTGCGAAAGTAGACAGACAAACACGCAGACAGACAGGCACTCAGGCAAACAGACAGATAAGCAGAAGAACGACACGCAGAAAAAAAAGACAGAAAAACTGACAAGCAGACAACAGACAGACAGACAGAAATAGACAGACATACAGATAGACAGACACGCCGACAAAACAGACAAATAGACAAACAGGCAGACATAGCGATATGTAAATTGTGTGAAAGACACGAGGGCGGAATTTGTGAGAGAGATAAGAAATGTCTGATAGGCAGAAGAAGGGAATGTGTGAAGGAGACGTTAGAGAGCAGGAAAGACAGAGATTGTGAGAGAGTAGGAGAGAGCGCTTTAGAGAACAGGAAAAGAGCTAAGATTGTGAGACTTCAGGAATGAGTACTGAGGGAGCAGTGACTGAAGAAACGAGTATTAAGGGAACAGAGACTGAAGAAACGAGTATTGAGGGTAATAACGGCGGTCGGCATGGTACGGACCACAACACCCATTGATTACAGTTAGGTCTATACACATATTATGCTAACATCATATACTAAATACAAAATAACGCGATGTATTGTCGCTTTACAGAACACTGCATTACTTTGTGTTGTTATATTATATTATGTTATATTACAGGGTTGTGCATTGTCTCCAGGTCTTTTGTTTTTCATGTACAGTGAAAAGAGTTTTTTTTTGTTTTTAAATAAATTTACAGCATTTAAAAGGAATCACCATTGGTTGAAATAACATCAATAAGGTTAGATATGCGGATGATACAGTATTGATTGCAGACAATGAAAAGGATGTGCAACGTTTAGTAGATGCGGTTATTGTATACAGTGAACAACTTGGGTTAGAATGAAATTGTAAGAAGACACAAATTATGGTCGTCACTAGGAAGAAAGTAATACCACATTGTAATATAATGATAAATGGGGATATTCTTAAACAATTGAATGTGTACAATTGTCTCGTAACTGTCATAACATCTTATAGGAGATTTCTCGGAGACATTATCAGAAGAATCATTATTGCAAAGGTAACATTTTGCAAAGTGGAAAACACACTGACTAATAAAAAGATGTCAGCTGCAACGGGGAAAAGAATGTTGAAGTGCTACATAGAATATGTACTTTAGTATGGATGTGATGTGTAAAAGATGAGCAGACAAGATTAAACACATCTACTGGCAGTGGAAATGTAGATTCTGATGAAAATTCAATTAATACCAAGAACGGACAGAAAAACCAATGACCAAGTCCTACAAGAGGCATATGAAAATTGCTAGCTGATTGAGAAATTAGACTAGACAGACACATTTTTGGGAGCATTATGGGAATAAATACACTAGAGAACTGGGTGACAACTGGCAAGATTGAGGGGAAAAGAACCAGGAAAAGGCAGAGAAGTAAATACCTGGATGGCTTGACTGCATGGTATGGTCGGGACAAGAATGCAGAGTTGATCCACGACTCTGGTGCTAGCGTAAGATGGCGAAATACGCTTACCGGCATGACACATGATTACCATGATGTTATATTGTTTGCAATTCCACAGCCTTACTGCAGTTCCACTAATGCTTTTCATACATGTACCAAATACTTCTAAAGGCGTGGAAAGAGCGTCTATGCTCCACTAGTTACTAAAGGAAGTGAAATTAGTTTGTGAGGAAGAAATAGATTTAAAATATAATCTGGGTTCCAAAGTTTTGACCCTTTTAAAAAATAGTTCGTTCTTTCATTTGTTCATTCGTTCATTCGTTCGTTCGTTCGTTCGTTTGTTCGTTCGTCCCAAAGTCAAGGACGAGAAATCAACATGTTAGTCCAATTCACCCGCTACCTCTTCATCGCAAACCGGAAGTTTAAGAGCGAACGGTCTTATCCATTCGGCCATGCTGACCTCTGTATGTATGTATGAAAAGCGATTTGCTTCAGCGGAAGAAGGTTGATAATAAAATCATGAAACTTAGATAAATACATAAGTGACCTTCTTTTCCATGACCTAACTACTGTTCTTTTCCATAACCTAACTACTGGTCTTTCCCATGACCTAACTACTGGTCTTTTCCATGACCTAACTACTGGTCTTTTCCATGACCTAACTACTGTTCTTTTCTATGACCTAACTACTAGTCTTTCCCATGACCTAACTACTGGTCTTTTCCATGACCTAACTACTGGTCTATTCCTTGGGCAGATTGTAGCACATCACGTCACGTTTGGCCAAGTCTTGGACGCGGCCTCCTTGTACGATGGACGCAAACTGGTGATCACCAAGGAGCAGGTTCTCACGGTTGTACATAGCGATGGAGGTAAGAAGCTTCACTCTGTCTATTCTAGAACACTAATCATGAGAACATCATTGATACACGCACACCATTGTAATTACTTATCTATTATCAGTCATCATTATCATCATCATCACCACCATTACCATTATCATCATCAACAGCATCACCATCATGGTCATACCAACATCATCATCATAATCATCGTCATTATCAGCATAATCATCACCACCATCATCATCACCACCCCATCATCATCATCATTATCATCAGTATCATTATCACAACTACCACCATCATCATCGTCATCACCACTACCTTCATCATCATTATAATCATAATTATCGTCATCATCATTATCATCAGTATTATCATTTTTTTTTAAATGTTGCATATTCCTTACAGGACGTTGCAGTAAACACCAGCAATTTTCAGCTGCTGTTGATGTACTAGGCAAGTTTTTATGTTCAGTAGTTTGAAATTGATTCTGAACGACCGACTTCATACCAACATGTTATAACACAACGCGACACGGTCTGCTGCAGAAATCGGTCGCTGCTGCGTTTCGAACGCCTGGTAAGCGGCTAACGAACCGTGTTCGCAAGCCTTTGGCCATCCTCATAATCATCATCACCACTACCATCACCATCATCAACATCATCGTAATCATCATTTTCATCAAAGAATCATCATCAATATTATCATCACCACCACCATTATCATCATCATAATCATCATCATGATCTTCATCATCATCATCATCATCATCATCATCATCATCATCATCATCAATATCGTCGTCAACATAATTATCATATCTTCATCATCACATCATCAACATCATCACCAGTATCATCATCATCATTATCATCATTACCATCATCATATGGCAGGTCTGTACCAGAAGGTCTTTGTCTGAAGGTCTCTTTGAAAAGCCGCTCAATTATCTTGCCATTTCTCCTGTCCCCTCATTCCAAAGTTAACTGCAATGTCCTGTGTCTAAGTTCGTTCTGAGCAGCCGGATTTTGCAGCTAACATTTCTTGAGGGAGAAGTTAGGCAGTCTCACGCCAAACCTCCTTACACATTGCTTACGACATACTTGGTAGGTCAGAGTGTTACTATTCTTGGCTTTCATTATGGCGCCCGGCAAGACCGCTGGCGTGAACCAAGGTTCAGTACCTATGATTGTTATTTTACTTCTGGTAGATGAACCACGCCGGCTTCGTGGCTTAGAGGTTATGACTTTTCTCCGTAATCTCGTATACTCTCGTCGGTAACGTGATGACGGTTCAAATCAGCAGTGGTTCGAATCGCATCGGTAACTTACGGGGTATGTGAGCCAGCCGCTCAGAAAGCAATGGCAAACTACTGAGCGTAATCTTGCCAAGAGATCACCATACAGCTGAAAGATGCTGGTGTTGACAGCTAAGTCCTGTAAAGGATATGCTAAAAAATAAAAAAAGATGAACCACATTCCGTGCCGCAGAACAGAACACGGCATAGTTCGGACAATGGATACTAACCCGTCTGGCACGAACTGTTCAGTCTGTGTCAAGTAAAAATATATAAAGGTTGTCTCATGGACTTGGAAGCAACAGAGATGTGGTTCCTAAGACGATTGTTGCGAATTCCTTGGACTGCCAGAGTATTTAACAACGATTTCCTGAATGAGGCTAATGAAACTAGAACAAGCTATACAAGATATGAAAGAGACAAACAGCTTTCATTGGTCATGTGATTAGAAGAGAGGCATTGGAAAACATCGTGACAACTGAAAAGATCGAGAGGAAGAGAGGCAGAGGCCGACCGAGAGAAATAATACTGGATGGATTAAGACGGTGGCATGGAGGAATATCAGCAGAAAAGTTGATTCAGAACACCAAAGACCGAGATCTGTGAAGAGACATGAACGCCTACACCAGCTGGCAGGGCACATAATGATGATGATGATATCCCATGAAGGAGCGGCTGGCTGAGTGGCTAGAATGCCGGGTTCTTCTTTGGGAGAACCTAATTCGATTCCTCGGTATGGAGTATATTTTTTTCAGTCGGGGGCAAAATGAAAACCCTAACTTGCACAGTTCGCGGCAACTGCACTAGGCAGGCGGCCTTAATTCCTCAGGCTCAATTCCCCTCCCCCGCTGTCTTACACCGCAAGGTACTATAGGTAGCAGTAGACAGTGTTTTGTTTTTTTCTGTGGACAGTCCCATAACAAATACTGCAGTTAGGATGTGAAATATAGGGTGTATTTAATGACTGTGCAGTGCTGAAAACATTGCCGGTCCAAGTTTTGTATTTACATATTATGTTTCATGAAATTTACACAGGGTAAATACAAAACTTGGACCGGCAATATATTCAATCACTGCACAGTCATTAAAATGACACCCTCTACTATAGGCAATTGATGACAGTGTTTGTTTCTTCTTTGGACAGTCCCATGGCAAATACTGCAGTTAGGATGTGAAATACTAGATCTACACATATTCTAAGCCACGATATTAGAGGTGAACTCACCAGTGCCATTCCTAGGAGTCTATCCTTCGTCCACACACGCGCTAGTACTTCTAGTGCACTGGACTGGTTTTTGCATGTGGATTAGCTATCCTTTTTAATAGTGTCCCTCGCCTTCAGGCGAACCAACTCCGACATCAGAGGTACTTGTAATTTAGGTCCCTAGGTCAAGAACGAGAAGTCAACATGTTAGTCCAATTGACCGGTGTAGGGGTTGAAGCCGCTACCTCAGTATCAGCACACCGGATGTTTAGGAACGATCACTCTTATTCAGTGGGTCATGCTGACCATTTGTCGTTATAAGTTCCACATATAAAAATCTCCAGGTCTTTTTACCCTGTACAGTGAAAGTATTTTCAGACAGTTAATGATATGAAAAGAATCATCACTGGGGTACATAATATCAATAACATTAGATATGCGGATGATACAGTATTGATTGCAGACACTGAGCAGGATCTGCAACATTTAGTAGATGCGGTTGTTGCACACAGTTAACAATTTGGGTTAGAATTAAATTGTAAGAAGACGCAAATTTTGGTCATCACTAAGAAGAAGCAAATACCACAATGTAATATACAAGTAAATGGGAATATTCTTGAACAAGTGAACCGGTACAACTATCTCTGAACAGTCATAACATCTGATGGGAGATGCCTTGAAGAGATTATAACAAGAATCGCCATCGCGAAGGTAGCCATTTGCAAGATGAAAAACATACTGACCAATAAAAATATGTCAATTGCTATGTGAAAAAGAGAGCCTGTACTTTTGTATGGATGTGAAGCATGGACAATGAGCAGTCCAGCTGAAATATATCTGATGGCCGTGGAAATTTGGTTTCTGATGGGAATGCAAGGAACACCATGGACAGACTGAAAAACCAACGACAAAGTCCTACAAGAAACAAATGAAAATCGTAAACTGATTAGAGAAATTAAACGAAGACAGTCAAAAATGTTTGGACATGCTATGAGAAGAAATAAATTGGAGAACTTAGTGACAACTTGCAAGATCGAGGGAAGTGAACAATGGGAAGACAGAGAAGTAAATACCTGGATGGCTTGGCCACGTGTCATGGTCGAGACAAGAATACCGAACTGATCCACGACTCTAGTGATCGAATGAAATGATGAATCGTGACCGCCCACGTTTATCGGCATAGCACATGACGGATGAATGTTTTATTTGTGAAAGGTATTGTATACAGTGTTTGCATTTGTTGTTTCTCTGTAGAAATCTTAGCTTAGATTCTGCCTTTATATCTCTCTTCCAGACATATATCTGGAGACAGCAGACAAGAAAATCAAGTCCAGAATCTCTGTCACAGACTCCGGTGTCACCAATGGTGTGGTCCATCTACTGGACAATCTCCTGACCATCAATTTTACCATCTGGGAGGCAATCAGCGACATCCCCGCCCTAAGGTATTTTCCACATTCCTATTCGTCTCGTTTGCTGCCATGTTTAAAAGGGGTTTTAAAAGGCAAGAGAATGTTTATACTTCACTTCAACACCGCGAGGTACAAGAAGAACAAGTTGAAATGAGATGAGATGAGGTGAGATGAGATGAGGTGAGAGGATCAACTTCATTGCACCGGGTGTTTTCCCAACTAGTTCTGTCTCTTTTCGCATGTCGGCATGCCAGAAGCGTCGCACAAAGCACGAATTCCGTAGCTCCAGTGACGATCCCGGGAGTCTCAGAGAAAACTGCACTCGTGAACCTAATGACGTAGCCCGGAATCGAACCCACAATCTTCGGAAAGCGAGGCAGGCGGTGTAAACACTGCACCACGGTGACTCCCTGCTGCCATGTTATGAATAAAAAGACATGTATTGATTTGCGGTCATAGAAGTAGAAGGACGAAGTAGGCGCCAGAGGAGAACTAGACAACATAACAATTGAAAGTTATAGATACCCAACAGGGATTCAAATCTGTCATTTGCAAATGACGACAGCTCCTCGCTGCCATGTTGTAACAGCTTCAAGACTGTTATTATTATCGCATATGTATTATTTTCATCTTAATGGTTGAGATCGCCTGTTTCGTGCTTTTATTATTGCTCGTTTCATAGTCTCACTTGTGAATAACCACTATGTGCAATGTGATGTTTCAGTTATTGTTCGTTTCCTCGTCTCACTTGTGGATAACCACTGTGTGTAATGTGATATTTCAGTAATTGCTCGTTTCATAACTTCACTTGTGGATAACCACTGTGAGCTATGTGATATTTCAGATGTCAGACCTTCGCTCGCTTTAAACTCATGCGTTTTCCATATACGTGCTGCTTCTTCTAGTGCACTTTAATTATTTTTACGTGTGGATTAGCTCTCGCTATTACCAGTGTTCTACTCCATCAAACGAACCCACTCTAACTTCTTAGATACTTGTAATTTACGTCCCCATGTCAGGGACGAGAAATCAACATTTTAGTCCAACTGACCGGTGTAGGGGTTTAACCCGCTATCACGGCATCAGCACACCGGAAGTTTAAGAGAAAACGCTCTTATCGATTCGGCATACAGACCTGCTAAGTTTCCTTATTTCCGGTTGTTATTCGTTGAAGAAGAAATCTGGTCAAAACGTTGGATTATGTATATGTCATTTGTTTGTCTAAACTTCTCAGTTATCGTTTTCGTCAGATCAATAAAGCAATTGTCCATCTTTTCGGACCCTTTTGAATTATTAGATATTATAATCTATATCATATGGACAAACGCTAGAGCAGTGGGTAGCACATTTGCTTGTTTGTTTCGTGATAATGTGTTCGATTCTCTATTGTTGCAGGTTGTCTTTTTTAGAGACATGGGCTCTCGTGTGGACCCAGCCTAAATTAGTACCAGATAATATCGTGGGTAGAAAAGGCGGCAGTCGTGATATTCATATCATCACAGATAGAATGCCAATTAGCCCATGTCAGTTTGGGGGAGAGGGCTGAGTGGTCTTGAGGTATGGTGTCCGCCTCGAGTGCTGGAGCTCCCGGGTTCAAGTCCCGAGGGCCTGGATTTTTTCTCGTGGTCTTCTAGTAACAAAATGTCCCCTGGTCTCTGGGTAGTTAGATCGGACGCCCGTGTGTATTGTTGCATACGTAAACAAATCTTTGGCAGTTGGAATTCGAAAAAGAGTAGCCTAACGGCGCTGCCCGGGCAAAATTTCGATTTAAAAATCTACCCAAAGTATTTCAGTATCCTCGCCGGTGCTACGGAGTTCGTGCACTAAACTGAGATTCTCTGGACTCAGGCTTGAGTTAGGAGTAGAATGGAGCACTTATGGGTTACACCCGTGTGCCGTGATGTTGATCCGTCGACTAAACTAAACTAACTAAACTAAACTAAGCTAAACTAAACTAAACTATGTAAGTATGTGGCTAACACTATGCGCCAATTACGTCTCAATGTATTTTTATTTTTTTATTTTTAATTTTTAAAGGGCATTTGCATACATGTATAACTACTTGCATGCACTACACTTAAATGTATGACTACTTACATGTACTACACTTAAATGTATGACTACTTACATGTACTACACTTAAATGTATGACTACTTACATGTACTACACTTAAATGTATGACTACTTACATGTACTACACTTAAATGTATGACTACTTACATGTACTACACTTAAATATATGACTACTTACATGTACTACACTTAAATGTATGACTACTTACATGTACTACACTTCCATGTTTAACACGTACATGTATGACACTTGTGTAACAAGCTATGTCCCTTGGTGTGTATTGTGTGGGTAGGGAGATGTCAGTTGGTGGGGATGTGTGTGTATGGTTTGGGGATGTGTGAGTAGATGTGCGATGTGTGGGTTGGTGGGGGATATGTGTGCGTGGGTGGGGAATATGTGGTCGATGGAAGTGTGGTTGGAGGAAGGGTGGGTGGAGGTGTGGGTAGGGATAGGATGTGTGGGTTAGGATGTTATGTGGGTGGGCGCGGGATATGTGGGATGGTAGGGGATTTTGTGTGGGTGGTGAGTGTATTTGGGTTGGGGCAACAGGTATGGGCAGTGTGTGTGGGTGAGCGATGTGCGGGATGGGAGATGGGTCGGTTGGTGGGGTATTATGTGTCTCAGGGTGTGTGTGTGAGGGTGGGTGGGTGGGTGCGTGTGTATGTGGGTGGGGTGATGTGTGGGTTGGGTGATGTGTGGGTAGGTGGGAGGTGGGCCTCATAACACTGCACTGCACTCGGATCATTCCCATAGTTGTTCCGTCCTCATCTGCAACACCCAGCAAAGAATCCCATAATTAATGGTGCAAGCAGAAGTCTGATCAGTTATTCTCTATTGTGTATCAAGTATAATTCTCATGTATATCCAGTGATTTTCTCAGCTGTATATCAAGTTATTACTAAAGCAAATCTCATAAGAACTATTAAAGTACCGATATTATAATAATAATGTCTCAGATACATTTCAGTTGATGTTACTAAATGTATATCCCATGATGATTTCATATGTGTTTCAAATGATGTTATCCAATGTATACTTATATATGCCACGATGATCTCAGATGTGTTTCAAATAATGCTACAAATGTATATCCCCCGATGATTTCAGATGTATTTCAAATTATGCTATTTCCAACGATGGTCTCATCTGTATTTCAAATGATGTTGCTAAATGTATATCCTATGATGATTTCATATGTATTTCAAATGACGTTATCTAATGTATATTCCACGAGGTCTCAGGCGTGTTTCAAATAATGTTACCAAATGGATATCCCCGATTATTTCAGATGTATTTCAAATTTTGCTATATCTCACGATGGTCTCAGATGTATTTCAAATGATGTTACCAAATGTAAATACCATGTTGTTCTCAGATGTATTTCGAGTGATGTTACAAATTGTGTATCCGATGATTGTCTTAAATATATGTTAAAATATTTTACTAACTGTATATCCCACGATGATCTCAGATGTGTTTCAAATGATGCTACTAAATGCATGTCCAATGTTGATCTCAGGTGTATTTCAAATGATGCTACCAAATGTATATTCCATGTTGATCTCAGATGTATGTCAAATAATGTTACCAAACGTATATTTGCAGGCGTGTTTACGATGTAATCAGTAAAGATATTGGGGACCTGCGACATCTGTTTAATGCGGGGTCTGATATGCTGACAGTCTTTCTACCATCAAACATGGTCTTTGATGAGCACAGAGACATCATTCAGTCCATGATTCAAGATGATGCAGAGGCGTTTCTTGAGGTAACCGTGAAGAGGTTACTAATGTCTCTCTGTCAAACACTTTTAGCATGATGGGTATGTGAGACAAAGGCTTGGCGAAGCAGTGCAATGCAACGCGCGTTATGAAAAGAAGGAACGCTCTTCAGACCCGGCATGCTGAAATACCACATGTTTAATTGTAGCGTCATAGACCACAGATGGTGAGAATTGTATGCATTTTCTGCCCTGGTCATGCGGAAGTGCGGAAGGAGGGGGTGAACATTCTGATATGCTGGCAGAGAATACACCTCTCGGTGGTAGATTACCTATGGACAAGTGAGGGGGTTCGGGCGCCTTTCGGACCAGGTGGAGAAAGTTGTGGAACAAGCTGAGAACCAGTATGAGGAGAAAATGATATTGCAGGGGATTCGCAAGTGCTCTGGACGAATCTAAAAACTGAGAGAGTAGACCAGGAAAACTTTCAATCAGATGGCAGTTGGAACGATTAGCAGTATGACTCTTCGCTGGCTGTTGAACGAGGGGAGGGAGCGCATGTGGTGAATATCCTGAGTCTAGTGATGTCGTTTCTTAGTTCAATTCAACTCAACTCAACTCAGCTGAACTCAACTCAACTCAGCTCAACTAAACTAGTAACAGATAATTTGTCCCGAAACAGTTTTCTGTTATGGGTCTATCATGTGATATCGCCACCGCATTTGATATGTCTGAGAGAAAGGAGGAATACGTGGCCAATCTTTTTCTCACTTTGGAAAGCGATGAGCCCAGACATCGAATCCGCGTGGGATCGTGCTCATGACATTACTAGCGCAGTTTGTTATCGGCTTCGCTAACGCTATAGCCACATTTTAGTGCTGTTTGTCCATCAAGAATGATGATGACCATTCATTTCATCCAGTGGGGTTGAAAGTTTGCAGCCATGAGTTCTAAGAATGCTGGTAAGGCTTATTTTAACTCTACATTTTCTTAGACAATTGTGGGCAAAGAATGCTTGACGTTCCAGGAGGAGGATCCCCTGCAGTAATTTTTTTTCCCAGAGCTCTTGTTGTCCTATTTGCTTTACCAGTGACTGCACCCTTGAGTAATGATGTACGCCACGAATTTCGGTCTTTGGCAGCAGTCTCCCAAGTGTCGTGATGAATTCCAAAAGCTTTTAGTGAGATCTTCAGAGTGTCTTTAAAGCGGTTCCTCTGACCGCCTTGAGAGCGTTTACCACAACGCAGCTCGCTTAGGGAGCCTGTGGTCTAGCATGCGAGTCAAGTGATCAGCCCAGCGAATCCTTTTCCTCATATGTAGAGTGTGGTTACTGAGCATCGACGCTCTTTCTAAGACTTCAGAGTGTGGGATCTTGTCTTGCCATTTCATCTTCAGTAGCTTTCTAAGACAGTCTGTGAATGTGGTTTAATTTCCTAGCGTGTCGCTGATAAACAGTCCAGGTTTCACAAGCATATAGCAGTGGGGATAATACAACTGCTTTGTAGACTTTCAGCTTTGTTTGCAGGCTTATTCCATTTCTGTCCCATACATTCTTCTACAGTCGCGCTGGCCTTGGAGACCATTTATATGACAATTGTGCAGGTCGAATTGGGACATACGTTGGAGAAAAGATAAAGGAGAAGAAGGAGGAGTAGGAAGAAAATGGAATACGCGAATGAAGGAGAAGCGGAATAAAGGATAAGGAGGAGCAAAATGAAAGAGGAACAGAATAAAGGAGGAGGATGACAATAAAGGAGACTTAGCAAAATGAAGGCGCATGCAATGCAGAATAAAAGAGGAAGAGGAAAAGGAGCAGAATAATCGGGGAGGAGAAGCAAAATGAAAGGGTAGGAGCAAAATGGAGGAAGAAGAGGAGGAGGAAGAAGAACAATGAGGTGTATTTTCAGAAATATATTCCATGATATTGACAAACTGAATAAACTGAATGCAATAGGCCGCAGGGCTAGTGACACTAAATGATTATTGATGTGTCATCAAGAGTTATGGCGCATGCTCAAATACAACTCTTTCGCGCGCCCATTTTAACGGGCAAATATTCAGACTCGATACCTCTTGCCAGGCATAGCCTTCAGTTATTGTAATAAACAACAATACACTAAAATGAAGTATTCGTGTCAACGTGTTGTTACCATTGACAGACATGGGCAGTCATAGACACACACAGGCGCAAAATCACATCATGGAATATAAGAATGCAGCTGGGAAAACATGATTGAGGTAGAGAGACATTTGAAACAAAAAACAAGTGTAGGGATAGCACCGATTACTGATTTTATAGAAAATAAAAGAATTAAATAGTTCGAACACTTAGAATGGAACGACATCAATCAGCGGCTAGAGTGTTCTACGTGAGAACATCGGGATACAAGGTCAGTGGCCGGCACAGGAAGAGTTGCCTTAAAAAAATGTTTTGCATATCCTTTACAGGGCATCGCTGTCAACATCAACATCTTTCAGCTGATTGTTGATTTCTTGGCAAGATTACGCTCAGTAGTTTGCCATTACTTTCTGAGCGGCCGGCTCACACACCCCATAAGTTACCGACGCAATTCGAACCACTGCTGATTCTCATCGTCGTCACGTTACTTACGAGAGTATACAAGATTACGGAGAAAAGTCGCTAACCTCTAGGCCAGGAAGCCGGCAAGAGTTGGCTAGATGGAGTAAAAGTAACATTGAAGAAATAATCAAATGTGACATTCACACAATCAATCCGGTGCCTTCTCCACAGTGAATGTTGGCTGCAATGGATCTCCAATACTGTGTCTCTTGCTCTGACTGTACATTTTGTCAGATTGATGTGAGTTCATCTCTTGATGTTATCACCTCACTTGTGTCGTTGTCTACCGCTTGCTCGTTTGCCTGCAACCTTGTCCACCAGTATCTTTTTCATGTGGGTGTTATGTCTATTATCATGGCCAAAATATTTCACTTGCGTCTTTTTTATTTCTTTCATCAACTCTATTTTACATTCCCAGTTTTTCTAAAACCTCTGTATCTGATTGTTTTTGTTTTCATGAAATACAACGTATCCTTCTGTGAAATCTCTCTAGATGCTAATACTGATTTCATGACACTAGGAATGCCTAGTCTTGTCTTTTTTTCTTCTTTTTACGCTCGCTCGCTCGCTTTGAAATCAAGTGTAGTCTATGCACACTATTTCTAGTAGTGTTGGACTGAATTTTGGGTGTGGATTATCTGTTCCCTATAATAGTGTCCCTTGTCATCAGGCGAATCCACTCCGACTTCAGAGGTACTTGTAATTTACGTCCCCAAGTCAAGGACGAGAGGTCAACATTTTAGCCCAGCTATCGGGTGTAGGGTTTGAACCTCTTACCTCAGCATCAGCACACTGGATGTTTAAGAACTCGCGTTCTTATCCATTCGGCTATGCTGACCTATATTCTCTTTTTTATTTATGTTTCACTTTTGCCATAATCTGGTATTACTTGTCCAAGCTAGGATAAACGTGTTAGATATGGCATTAGCACAAGCAAGAAACAGAAAATTGCATTTATCGCATCTTTGTCACGATTCATGGCAAAAGATGTAGGACAAAAGAAGCAGAGGAAAAGAAGAAAACACTAAAATAAATCAGGGTTTGCGTCAAATCAAGAGACACACATGATTCTTGTTTAAGTTCAAACATCTCTTCTAGAGGGGGGGGGGGGGGGGGGGGGGGGGCAATCTGGATAATGTCGATGTCACGTCATGTTATATTACGACGAACGACGTCAATGCGCATTGGCCTCTTTAATGCATGTTCAGTCCCCCGATGCAACAGCCATCCCAACGTGTTTCCTTCTGCCTATTGTTCCCACGAGGAATTGATCATGCTATCGCCTCTCTTTCCCTCGAAGGCGGCATTGACCTGTTTGACCAGGATTTACTCCCAGCTCGCGCAGTCGGGCTAAAGTCGGTGTTTCGTCATTATCCGCCAAATGAGTCCAGACCGCAGTGATTATATCAGCCCTGCCCATGCCTCTTCCAGTTTGTCCAGCTGGTCTGCGCTTTCGTTAACCCTTACTCCGGCATGTCAGGTTGTGTACATCCTGTTGAGTGATGTCATGCGCGACTTCTGCATGCTGCATTTGCCTTTGTAGCGGAAGCTGCTGGTTGCAATTTGCTGCAGCATGGTCATGGAATCGGATATGATTACCAAGTGTGTGACTTCCTGTTCTGCTGCCCATAGCGAGTGAGTCTCTGAGGGAAGCGGTGATCGCCATAGTCAGGCTTGATGTAGTTGTCTAGGAGCGCTGCTATCATCTTCGAGTGGTTTCACCACCTGCTGTGCTGTGTAAGCCCATGATTATCTCGAGTAGAAACTTGCGCGACGGGAAGCTGTAGTAAAGCGATAGCAAGCACGATTACCTTGCCGGTCGGTGGTCACGAGCTCGAATCCAAGCAGGAATTGTTTCCCTTTATTTACAGAGAGTCTCTCTCTCTCTCTCTCTCTCCTCTCTCGTCTCTCTCTCTCTTCTCTCTCTGTCTCTCTCTCTCTCTCTCTCTGTCTCTCTCTCTCTCTCTCTCTCTCTCTCTCTCTCTCTCTCTCTCTCTCTCTTTTATATTGTTGCTGTTCTCTGTTAGCCTTGAATGTTGTGTGAATGACAATTTGTATGAAAGAGAGTGACAGAAGGGCAGAATGTTAGACGGGCCTGCGTGCCCAATTCTTAACCCTTTGAAAATAAAGTTTGTTCGTTCGTTCGTTCTCTCTCTCTCTCTCTCTCTCTCTCTCTCTCTCTCTCTCTCTCTCTCTCTCTCTCTCTCTCTCTCTCTCTCTTAGTTGTGTATCCTTTACAGGACGTCGCAGTAAACGCCAGCATTCTGTGGGTGTTTGTGATTTCTAGGCAAGTGTATAAGTTCAGTGGCATGACATTGCTTTCTAAACAACCAGTACTCATATCTTTGAATGAAAACCAACTCAAAATGGTCTGCTGCCACATCGCCAGCAGCTGTGTTAACTCGGTATGCGGGATTACGAACTGCGTCTGTAACCCCTTCACCACAGAGTCGGCTTTACCAAGTCTACCCAGTCTAAAATTGGTACCGAATCATTTCCTGGGGAGTAATGGCTGTCGGCATGGTATTGCCCTCGTCAACCATCGAGTGCCGACTCGTAAACAACAACAACAACAAACATAACACAGAAATATGGGGAAGCATTCTATACATAATGCCCCTCATGGCGCGAACAGGGCTTCTTTATCTACTTTCCAACGTCTACTACACACTCCTATAATGGTCACCATATCAGTTGCACCGCGATGTCTGTAATTGTCTAGTTATTGAACAGAATCTTTATATCGTTATTTATGTTTGCCCAGATTCTGAACGGGCACATCGTGGTCGGCCATTACTCCACAAGTGTTATCAAGGGGCAGATGATGTTGTATACTCTATCAGACAAGACCATTACTGTTTCAAGGAGAGACGGATCTACAGGTAAGGAGACTCGGAACAAGATACACATCATTGCATTAGCAGAACATATGTTCCACATAGGACCATCGTGTTGGCAATAGAGTGATCTGTCGTGACTATAAATTCAAGTATCATTTTCTTCTTCTTTCGCCCGTTATCCCCTACTGGACAAGAGGCCGCTCAACAAACTCTCTCCAAGCCTTTCTATCCTTAGATAGCCCGTGCCGGTCCTTCCACGCCCATGCCATGTCATTCATTGCTGGTACTCATGTTCGGCTGCGTTGGCCCGGGGGGGGGGGGGGGGGGGGGCTGTTGAAAGAAGCCATGCAAAGTGTAACGCTGAATTGAATTGAGTTGAGTCAAGAACCGACATCACAGCAATCGGTAAATTCCCATACGTGCTCCCTTCTCATTTTCAACAGCCAGCGAATAGTCGCATATACGAATGGTACCAACAGCAGTCAGATTGTGTGTCCGTCTGGCTTTTCCTGGAAGTCCTAAGTGTCGATCAGATTCTCTGGTCACTCCCTGCAGCACCCTTCTCTTGAGACCCTGATGACCTTTCTGGTCTTCTGCACTATACATCAGATCCCAAAGGGCCACAATCACGTCTGCCTTATCATGCACCAATACCCCACCTAGTGGTGCAAACCCAGCTAATATGTTCACCTGCTCGTTTCCAACCACACCAGCATGTCCTGGCGAAAAAATCCAACAAATGCTCTCTATTTCTTATTGTTGAATTAAAGCCTGCCACTCTGTCCGAAACATGCCTGGCTTCACCTTTCTCATCCTACTTTGTGAGTCCGTTACAATCACGACGTAATTGTGCTTTTTATCCTCCAGCCCTTACAACGCTAAGGTGACCGCCCCCGCCCCCCACCTCCATTCTCAGATGTAAAAATGAAGACAGCAATACGCGATCTTTAAAAAGGCATTTGGGTTTTACTAAATCAGCCTGTCCACTATCAGCTGGCTTCTTGAGAAAGCGGTTTTTATCTCTCAGACTGGGGGAGAAAGGACCACTTATTGTGCACACATGTATTGATGCGATGTTATAATGGAAATGTAAAAACAAAGATGCTGCATATGAAGTAACCTTTTTCTTCACACATGAGTCCAGTCCACATGTAGCTGTGTCGGTGTGAATTTGTTGTTTCTGTACTGACGATAGCTTTTGCCGCAAGGTTCATTTCGTTACTTGTGGCAGTGTTCTAGTAAAGCTTACAGTCTACTTCTCATTTTTGGTGATGCATTATTTGTATTTGGCATATAAAGTGTTAGGCCTTCACATAATCTAGACCACCACAAAATGAGGTGACGTGGCTAGTTCTCTTCGTCATCGCCTCTCCTGCCTATACAATTTCACAGTATCCGGAATTCATTAAATAAATTTACGGCAACCCAGAACTGTAATTTTCAGAAATAATAATCATGCCAGAGTGGGGATCGAACTCCCTCCGCTGCTACAACAGGCAAGAGTTCTGGCTACTATACCACGTAGCTACCCGTGTGCTTTTAAGGTAATGATGATTCCATAGTAGATAATGCCGCTGGAGGGTTAAATCTTAGGCCATCACATATTATAGGCCACATCATATGAATTGTGGAACAGTTTCTTTAAACGTCGCCTTTCACTGCTAGAGAACGTCCATGAAATCGCCAGGTACTAGTGACAAACATTCACGAATTCTTGCCTGAGCATAACAGAAGGAAAAGATGGTATGACGCATTCAGCAATGTGGAGCTCAGGGAGAGAGCAGTACCGGTGAACCACAAGGTGAAGAAATGACGCTAGCACTGGATAGGACATACACTAAAGAAAAAAAAAACTGAGATAATAACAGGCTTTCATGTGGAATTCACAGGGAAACAAAAATAGGGGAAAACTTAAAAACAAACGGAGAAGAGAAGCAGAAATAATACTGAATAATATGGGGAGGACATGGACAGAGCTTCTTACCCAAGTGGAAAATTTTAAATATATAGGTTCATTTATAACATCAGGCGGAATGTGCACAACAGAGATTTAGAGCAGAATAGGGCAAGAAAAAGGTGCATTTTAGAAACTGAAAAGTATTTTTTGCAATAAGTTAAATGTATATCATTGAATGTAAGAAAGAGAGTGCTAAAGTGTATATAGAACCAGTTTTGCTGTATAGCGGTGAATCTTGGAATGTAAATGAACAAATTAGGAAGAACTCGGAAGCAACAGAGATATCGTTCCTGTGACAAATGTGGCGAATTCCCTGGACTGTCAGAGTAACTAACGACGATTGCTCGAAAGAGGCTAATGAAACTTGAACATTCTATACAACAATTTAAAAAAAGATACAAACAGCTTTCTTTGGTCATGTGATGAGAAAAGAGGTATTGGAGAACATTGTGACAACTGGAAAGATCAAGGGGTAGAGATGCGAAGGCCGACCAAGAGAATTGATGCTAGATGGATAGAGACTGTGACATGAAGGAATATCAGCAGAGTTGATCGAGAACATCAAAGACAGAGATATGTGGAGAGACCTGAACGCCTAGGCCAGCTGGCATGGCACTTGATGATGATGCTGGACAGAGCTGCATGGAATAGCAAAGGATAGGAAGTCTTGTGGTGAGTTGGATGAGGGTCTGCACCTCAATATGGGGAGAAAAGTTACAGGAAGAAGAGGGATAAAATTACAGGTTTATATACTGCATAATTGTCTGCTTGTTCTCTAGTGATAACTGTAGTCGGAGGTCATGTGACAGCCACCGTGCACCTTCAGGATATTTACTGCAACAACGGCGTCATCCACATCATAGACAAGCTACTACACACACCAACTCAGACCATCGCCAAGGATGTGTCCTTCAGGAATGAAGTTGCGTAAGTAGTACAAACCTGTTGTACACATAATTTTTGTCTAGCAATTAATTAGTCAGAAATTATAATGCAACGCTTGTGTGACATATCAGATGTAGGAATCATGTCGTTCTTGCGAGGAATGTTACGTAGTTGTAGCAAGCATATAATTATTCTTATATCAAGAGGGCTAGTTGTAGCAATGATGCTATGTCACCTTTACTGTTGTTATTTGCTGTCTCATACCTGCATTGTTATTATTTGTTCTATGTTACCTACACTGTTGATATTTCCCGTATCGTGCCTGAAATATTATCATTTGTTCCAGATACTCCAACGTGCTGATGAACGTGATGAACGACGACAGCTATGACCTGGACTCACTCAACGAGAACTACACGTTCTTTGTGCCAAACAATGACTCATTTAGCTACCTCCCGTGGCACACTCACGAGAAGCTCTTCAACAGAAACTACAGTCAAAAGGCAAGTTGATGGGTTAGTACCGCGTTGAGCTCGTGGTGAGTAACTTGGGGGAAATGGGTTTAATACCTGCAATAGGTTACTAAGTTGGTTACCAGCTAACAGTGTACCACAACAAGCAATGATGTGCAGACCAAATGGAAGCAAAAGAAGAGGCCGACCATTTAAAAGGTGGACAGAGAGAGAGAGAGAGAGAGAGAGAGAGAGAGAGAGAGAGTAGCAGAGTCCATGGGAATCTCGATACATGAAGCCCATAAACAGGCACTCCCGTGGCTTATAGTTCACCTCGACACTGCAAGGTAAAAGAGGAACATGATGAGATGATGATATGAGACCTATAATAGTACAAGTTAGTTGGAACTGCGGTACAGATCGAGCTGAGTTTAGTTGAGTCAAGAAACGACATCGCAGCACATTCGTGCTCCGTCCTCATCTTCAACAGCCAGCGAAAAGACCCAATACTTATGGTAGCAGTAGCAGTCTGATTATGTGTCCGTCTGGCCTGGCCTCAGGTTTCAGAATGTCCGGCAGATCACCAGGTCACCCCCTGCAGCACCATTCCCACCAGGCCGTGATGATCCAGCTGTTCTTCCGTACTATACACACGATCCCAAAGGGCCGCGACCACCTCTGCCATACCATGCACCAGTACCCCACCCAGCGGTTTAGACCCAGCCAATATGTCCGCCTGCTCTTTCCCCTCCACACCAGCATGTTCGGGGGAGTGGGGGGGGGGGGATCCAATGGATGCTCTCTATTGTTAATTATTGGCTGTCATAGAGCTGTGAAAATACAGCTGAACAGTACGCTGTATATATTCCGTAATTGTGTTATGTAAAGCGGCATTACTCTGTTTACTTTTATATTATCGACAATTGATTTAGTCATATGCTGTGTTACTAAGGTTTGGTGTCATCCAAAATGCGGTAACTCACAAAATTGGCTTGACCAGCAGGAGTAGACAAGATGTTTGCATTTTACGCGAGAAGATGGTAGTTGTGCAGGTATTTATGCAGATAGTCACGCAGATAGTCATGCAGGTAGTCTAGTCATGCAAGTTGTCATGCAAACATCACTGTTACAAATGCGCAGATTATATGAAAGTTCCAAATGTAAATGTCTGATTTCCTGGAAAGAAGAAAAAGGAGGAGTAGGACAGACCATAAGAGACGGAGTTGGAGAAGGAGTGGGAGAAGGAGTAAGAGAAGGAGTGGGAGAAGAAGTAAAAGAAAGAGTAATAGAAGGAGGAGGAGAAGGGGTAGGCGAAGGAGTCTGAGAATGAGTGGGAGGAGTCTGAAAAGGAGTAATAGAAGAAGTCAGAAAAGGACTCAGAGAAGGAGTAGGAATGGAAGTAAGAGGAGTGAGAGAAGGAGTAAGAGAAGGAGTGGGAAAAAGAGTGGGTGGAGTAAGAGAAGGAGTTTAGTTTAGTTTAGTTTAGTTTAGTCGACGGATCAACATCACGACACACGGGTGTAACCCATAAGTGCTCCGTTCTACTCCTAACTCAAGCCTGAGTCCGGAGAATCTCAGCTCAGTGCACGAACTCCGTAGCACCGGCGAGGATCCTTAAATACTTTGGGTAGATTTTTAACTCAAAATTTTGCCCGAGCAGCGCCGTTAGGCTACTCTTTTTCGGTTTCCAACTGCCAAGGGATTTTTTACGTGCTCAACAATACACTCGGACGTCCGATCTCACTACCCAGAGACCAGGGGGAATTTTATTACTAGAAGTCCACGTTAAAAAACCTCGGTCCTCATCGGGGCTTGAACCGGGGACCACCAGCTCTCGAGGCGGACACCATACCTCGAGACCACTCAGCCTCCCAAAGAGTCAAGGAGTGAGAGAAGGAGTGGAAGAAGGAGTAAGAGTAAGAGAAGGAGTAAGAGAAGGATTCCTATACTTGTAATCAGTGTCTTGACTAGAAATATGCATTTCCATTCTCCACCAGGTAATGAGGGCTCATATTGTCAAAGGTGAGACTCGAACTCTGGATGAAATACCATCAGGGAGCGCCCTTCCAGCCATTAACAACGTCATCTACGTGCTCAAGAAAGACAGAAAGAGTAAGTAAGGTGTAGACAAACAGTTTATACAGGACTTTTTAGACCATCAGGCGTATTCGGTTTAGGTATTCATATTTTTAAATCCATCGACACTCATTTGATGATGTGGTTAATGGGGCGCCAGTCGTATTTACTGCCTGCAACTTTCTGGTACCCATTCAAGGATGGGTCGACCTGAGATTCTTGATCGGTGTAAATACAGATCCCAGTATTGACCACACGAACACTGTATTAAAATATAAAATCAGGGGCGGAAGCAGGAAACTTCAATGGATGTGGGATATGATAGGACCATCACTGAAGAATAGGTGATCAATTTTCCTTCTCGTACCCAGCGAAGAGCCCAAGAATCGAACACTTGTCCTACCTCGAACATGCTCTGGCCAGCGCAACTTCCCAGCTGTTACACCAACAAGCCCACTCATTCATTCACAAGCATGTCCTTAGCAGAACCTCGCTCCAATAACAACCTTCTGGTAAACTTTTCTGGCATAAGCAAGATGCCCCCCCCCCACCCGTCCGATACACCCATCTGGAGATCATCTGCCACGCGAGCCCACTAAAGGCTGCATATTATGGTGCTAATGATCTCTTGCACAGTATATACAAACGCTGTTGATCGTAATGTGCTAGAATTATCCTTGCAACAGGAAATAAATAGTGTAGTTAACTGGAGTCATGCAAACCGCATGCAAATTAACATTACTAAAACAAAGTCTATGTTAATAGGAACCAGGCAAAGACTTCACACTCTAAACTCGCAGAGAACTCTTCAGCTGCACATTGGCAGCACGCCTATAGAAAGTGTCACCGAGCACAAGACACTGGGTGTTATCATAGATCAAAATCTAACTTTTAACTCACATGTTCATGCTCTAGTTAAACAAATAGCCAAAAAAGTATACCAACTTGCCAAAATTAAAAATTTCCTTGACGAAAACACAAGAAAGATATTCTATACTTCTCATATACAAACACATATTGATTACTGCTCCACAGTCTGGGATGGATGCTCCAAATCAATAACAAAACGCCTATATTCACTCCAGAAAAGGGCAGTGCGTTTAATTAATGGTGAAAAGCTTACCGACAATGCTAACCTATATAAACGTCTCCGGTTACTGCCACTCCACAAGCGCCTGCTTTTTAATAAGACCAAACTAATTCACAAAATCCTATTTCAAAATGCTCCAAGCTACCTTTGGCCATTGTTTAAATATAACGCTAGACATAGCGAACGACTAAATATACTTCATGTCCCTAAACCTAGGATAGACTTATATAAAACAAGCTTAGCATACTCTGCCGCTCAGTTGTGGAACAATCTTCCACAAGAAATCAAAGACACCACCAATCATGATACATACATTCGCAACCTGTTTGAACACTACCTTAGTACAGACTACATGCCCCCATAACAAATAACACAAAAAAGACAATAATGGTAACTTATCTCAAACGACAACTAGCCAAAAAACATTTCCTTATGTATGGCACGTTACACCCTCCTTAGGTATTTATAATGCCCATGTTAAACACTGCCTCAGTGAGTCATTTGTTATTGATTATTTTTCATGCGTTTTAATGTTCTTTTGTTGTCAAAAGTTGCTTCATAAGTGATGTTGAATGAAAGAATGTATGAGAGGAAATAGAGAAGAAGGGCAGAATGTCAGACGGGCCTGCGTGCCCAATTCTTAACCCTTTGAAAATAAAGACTTATTATTATTATTATTATTATATGTGTGACCATGATGTACTTATCATAGGTTCAGTCCCACTGGTCAGTGAGTTGGGGTCAGTTGACAACGAAGTACAGCAATCCCACGGAAGAAATATGACCCACAAAGTCCTACTCCTAGCCAGTCTGTGATGTGCGGAATGCTGAGCGGTTTACATCTTAACTTGTTTCCCCAGATGCCCACACCCCGCTAATTTCTCAGCTTGGAGATGGAAAGAAGAGGTCTACAACACAATCCCCGTGAAAATGGTGGCTACATCAAGAGAAAAGTCTCTCCACCGATCTCTCTCTGATCATTTTTTCAGGGCATAATAGACATACACTTCAATTAAATCGAACCTTCATAATTAAAAGCTATCTTCTAGATACAGGGCGTTTGTAAAATCTCACTACACTTGGTACGTAGGACACATTTTTAAAAATGAAGTACATAACGTCATAAAAAATGTGCTTATCAGTCCATCGTGAAGCAATATGCGGCGAATGGCTGTCGCCTGCTGGAATACTTCATTGCACTCCACACAGAATGGTGTTATTAACGGAAGAAAGAATTGTTGTGGTTGAACAAGTGTTTCGAAATGGCGGTCGATACACACAGAAATAATAACAGACATGTTGTAGACGGTATTTGACAATATGAAGAGACGTGTACAGTAATGTCTTGAAGCCCATTGCGAACATTCCCAACACCTGTTATAATGAGTGCTTCATTGGTACGTTCCAGCTTCCCCAAAACAGCGTTAGACCGTAGCAGCATCTATTGTAACTAATTTAAGGGATTTTTAAGCACATTTTGGTGAAGTCATGTACGTATTTGTACATCTGAAGTCGGAGTGGGCTAGCCTGAATGGCGAGGGACACCGGTAAAAAGAGAAAGCAAGCCCAAACACAAAACTCAGTCCTTTACTACTTTAAACAGTGTGTAAGGACTACGTTCGAGCTTAAGCGAGCTAACAAAAAGAAGAAGAAGATGTACGTATTTTTCAAATGTGTTCTACATTCAAAGTGTAGTGATACTTTACAAACACCCTGTAATTTACAACCACCAGCAATAACAGTATATTTTCCACTGTCGTTTGCGGATGAGGAGCGTCTAGCCGAGTGGCTAGAACGATGGTCTCCCATTCGGGAGACTAGGGTTTGAATCCTCGGTAAAGTGACGGATGTTTTTGTTTGCTGAGAGAAAAATGAAAACCCCAAATTACAAAGTTCGTGGCGGCTGCGCTAGCCAGCCTGTCTTAATTCCTCAGGTTTAAGACCCCTCCCACCCACCCCAACCCCCCCCCCCCCCACCCCACCCCAATCCTATGCAAGCTAATATAAGCAGTGGGTGAAAGTTGTTGCTAAACGCAGTGAGCCATATGTATGTTGCTTCATGGAAGGAACACTGATAACATTTTCAGTACATTGTTCCTAATGCAGTCTGTCTCTCATACTTCAGACTAGAAACAATGATAACATTTTGAATACATTGTTCCAAATGTAGTCTGTCTCTCATACTTCAGACTAGAAACAATGATAACATTTTGAATAAATTGTTCCTAATGTAGTCTGTCTCTCATACTTCAGACTAGAAACAATGATAACATTTTGAATACATTGTTCCAAGTGTAGTCTTTCTCTCATACTTCAGACTAGAAACAATGATAACATTTTGAATACATTGTTCCAAGTGTAGTCTTTCTCTCATACTTCAGACTAGAAAACAATGATAACATTTTGAATACATTGTTCCAAGTGTAGTCTTTCTCTCATACTTCAGACTAGAAACAATGATAACATTTTGAATACATTGTTCCAAGTGTAGTCTTTCTCTCATACTTCAAACTAGAAACAATGACAACATTTTGAATACATTGTTCCACATGTAGTCTGTCTCTCATAATTCACACTAGAAACAATGATAACATTTTGGATAAATTGTTCCTAATGTAGTCTATTTCTCATATTTCACACTAGAAACAACGACAACATTTTCAGTACATTGTTTCTAATGTAGTCTATTTCCCATATTTCAGACTAGAGACAATTATAACATTTTGAGCACATTGTTCCTAAAGTTTTCTGTATCTCATGCTTCAGACTGGAAACAATCATATCATTTTCAGTACATTGTGCCTAATATAGTATGTTTCCCATACTATCTGTTTCCTAACTAACTAATTAACTAACTACCTAACTAACTAACTACCTAACTAACTAACTAACTAACTAATTAACTAACTAACTAACTAATTACTATTACATTGGCACCTTTCCGTCTTGACAGACGATAGTTTGGTACATTGTGCTTCAAAAAGGCTTAATAACTACGATCCATGGTGGTGGCGAGTGTGGCTGGTAAGGCCAATTCTTGCTGCAAATGTTTGCCCACAGTAGGTGCACGTGAAAACATGGTCATTTCCACCATTTTGCACCATCTTACGTCTCTCACGCTCTGTGTGTGCTTTATCTGCAATCATTTTCTCCTTTGTCTTTATTCCATTTCTGATAGTTGCCCTCCATGCAACACGTTCAGTGGCGACGTTCTCCCAATGTGCATTATCAATGCCTGTATCAATCATGTCCCGCTTACACACATCTTTGTATCGTAGTAGAGGCCGACCCTGAGATCTCCTACCCGTCTGTAATTCACCAAAAAAGATGTCCTTTGGTATTCTACCATCATCCATCCTCCTAACGTGTCCTATCCATCTAAGTCTACGAAGACTGAGCATGGAATACACCGTCACACAACCTGACCTTTCCAATACTTAAGTATTTGTGATTTTGTCTTGCCACTTAATACCAAGTATTCTTAGCAGACACCGCATATGAAAGCTGTTTAAACGTTTCTCTTGGCGTGAGTAAGTTGTCCAGGTTTCACTGCCATAAAGAAGAGTACTAAGGACACAGGCTTGGTAGACGAGGACTTTTGTTTTGGCAGTAAGCTTCCTGTTCACCAGACTCTTTTTGCTAACATGTTCATTGTTGTTGCTGCCTTGCCAATCCTGATGTTGATTTCCTGATGGAGGGATAATTTGCTATTTACCTCTGATCCTAGATATGTAAAATGGTCTACTATCTCCAGTTCGACGTCGTCAATAAAGATTGATGGTACACCATGTGCACCTTGTGACATAATCTGTGTCTTCTTTTTGTTAATTGTTAAACCAAATTCAGAACAAGCATTGAAGAATGCAGATAGTAGCTGTTGTAATTCTTCCTCAGAGTGGGTCGTAATCGCAGCATCATCCGCAAAACGCAACTCTATGATTAGTACCCTGCTAATTTTGGTCTTGGCCTTCAATCTCTGAGCATTATAGAGGCCACCATCTGAGTGAATGTATATACCGTCACCCTGATCACGAAAGGCATATTTCAGTAGAAGTGAAAAGTATATCCCAAAGAGGGTGGGGGATAGTACACAACCTTGCTTAACTCCACTCTTGATTTCAAACTCTTCTGAAGTTGAGCCATCAAACTTGATTATACCCTTCATGCCTGTGTGGAACGATTCCACAATGGACAGAAGAGTTGGTGGGCAGCCAATCTTCTTTAGTGCTTTGATCATACCCTCACGACTGACCAAATCGAATGCCTTTGTGAGGTCGATGAAGGCAATAAACAGTGGCTGATTTTGTTCCCGGCATTTTTCTTGCATCTGTCGCAATGAGAATATCATATCAATGACCGGTTCTGACGGAAGCCGCACTGTGATTCGGGGTAGACTTGATCTCCCAGGACTTGAAGTCTGCGCAGGACAATTCTGGCAAATACTAGTTAATACTTGCCAGTATTAACTAATTACTAACTAACTAACTAACTAACTAACTAACTAACTAACTAACTAACTAACTAACTACCTAACTAACTAACTGTTTCATATACTTCAGGCTAGAAACAATGATGAGATTTTGAATATACTGTTCCTAATGTAGACTGTCTCTCATACTTCAGACTGGAAACAATGATAACATTTTCAGTACATTTTCTTAGTGTAGTAATATGTAATTTTCTTAAGCTGGATGTTGTGGTATCATATGCCAGGCTCTCCTGCACCAAACGTCGATCATAGCCAAAGCTAATGGTCAACGTTTGGTGCAGGAGAGCCTGACATATGATACCACAACACCCAGCTTAAGAATGGAGGTGGAGGCAGTCACTGCGGCTCTCCGCTGTTTGGAGAATACGACACACACGCATAGTGATTGCAATTGACTCAGAAAGCATGCTGTCGAGGGTGAGGATGGGCAGGCTTCGTGCGGAGTGGCTTGCTTCGCTTCGGAGGTCCAAGCATCGCCTGGATCTTTTCTCCGGGTCATGCCGGTGTGCTGGGAAATGAACAGGCGGACAGACTGGCTGGCTCTGCAGAACTTGGTGGAGTATTGATACATGACAAGGCAGACGTGGTTGCGGCCTTGTAGGAGCACGTGTACACCTCGGAGAAGCAAATGGATTACCATGGTCTGGCAAGAATGAGACAGCGAGGAGTGACGAGGGGATCTGGCCGACGCTCGAAGCTCAGAGGAAAGGCGAGACGGACATATAATCAGATTGCTACTGGTACTATTGGTGTTGGTCCTCTTCGCTGGCTGCTGAGGATGGGGACGGAGCGCTTATGGGAATGCCCCGAATGCTGTGATGTCGATTCCTAAATCAATCAATCAATCAATCAGTCAATCAATCAATCAATCAATCAATCTTATTGTAGCCTGTCTCTCAGACTTCAGACTTGACATAATGAATTTTTTTTCCGCATATCCTTTACAGGACATCGCTGTCAACAGCAGCATCTTTCAGCTGTCTGTTGATTTCTTGGCAAGATTACGCTCAGTAGTTTGCCATTGCTTTCTGAGCGGCCGGCTCAGTTATCCCGCAAGTCACCAGCGGGGGTCGAACCGCTTCCAGCTCTCGTCCGCTACGAGACTGCGTGATAAACGGAATTACGGAGAAAGTGTTGCAACCCCTAGGCAAGAGAGACCGGCGACATAATTAATACAAGTCGTATATAAAGTAGCAAATAAATTACACTGGAAGGTGTGGTCAATATGGCACCGGATGCTTTTACTTCTCAAAACAGTTCCCGGTACCCATTTTATCCTGGGTTCATCTGGGAGCTCAGGTCAATTAGTTCCTCCTCGTTGGGGATTTGAACGCATGACCACGGGGCAGGAAGCAAGCGTGCTAGCCACTGTGTTAGGCGACTCCCCGATCAAATAAATCGAAAATTTTGATCACCTGATGACCCCAGCCACGCCATGAGATATTTATGCTCTCTGCTTTGTCCTTACCTAAGAAGCCGACTCTCTGGCAATCGTATTCCCGCCCACATACCGCTTTCGAAACACAGCTGGAAGCAGACCGCCTTATGTTGGTTTCTATACAATGGTGTGAGTGCTGGTCTTTCAGAAAGCAATAGCAAACTATTGAATGTAAACTCACCCAGGAATCCCAAACTGCACCCCCCCCCCCCAAAAAAAATGTTGGATTTGACTGCAATGTCCTATAAAGGATATACAACTAAGTTTTTTAACCTAACAAAGACGATTGAATGTTCATCTTAACGTGATTGTCATCATTTCATATTCATTGTTGTTTGCGGTCACGCTTCGCCATCTCAGACGATCACCAGAGTCATGGATC
This sequence comes from Cepaea nemoralis, assembly GCA_014155875.1. Lineage (NCBI taxonomy): Eukaryota > Metazoa > Mollusca > Gastropoda > Stylommatophora > Helicidae > Cepaea > Cepaea nemoralis. The sequence continues at coordinate 354,023 of JACEFZ010000657.1, forward strand.
CAGTCTGTACTCGTGTCTTGATAGTACCATGTGGCCAAAGCCATCCAGATTTGACCTCTTTACCTTCTACTCGCTCTTTTTCTATCAATCTTGCCTGTTGTCGCTAAATTTACTAGTTGTTGTCTATTAAAACCGTACCCAAAAATCTTGTCACTCTATGGCCAATTTCTCGAAACTTAATTGATTAAGTGTCAAAGGATAACATATAGAAAAATGTGACCTTCAATATGAACAGAAAGCTGATACATCGCCAAAAGTGACCTCTCATATGGACAGAAATCTGATATATCGCCAAACTAGGATCATAGTGCGTGTTTTGTTTCGTGGTACAACCCGCAGTTTCAATACTCAGTGAGCGGAAATGTACATTATAATATCTTATCAATCAATCAATCAATCAATCATGTGCCATGCCGGAAAGCGTGGGCGGTCATGACTCGCCATTTCACTCGATCATCAGTGTCGTGGATCAGCTCAGTGTACCTGTCTCGTCCATGCCATGTGGCCAAGCCATCCAGGTATTTTCCTCTCGGTCTTCCTCGTGGTCTGTTCCCTTCGATCTTGCCAGTTGTCACCAAGTTCTCCAATCCATTTCTTCTCATAACATGTCCAAACATTTTTGACTGTCTACGTCTAATTTCTCTAATCAATTTACGATTTTCATTTGTCTCCTGTAGTACTTGGCCATTGGTTTTTCTGTCTGTCCATGGTATTCATATATATCTTATACTTGTTCATTTAATCATGTACTATGTTTAATCCAAACTTATTATTTTTTATTTGGCACTGAATTGGTTAGGTATGTGTTCACATGTTACTTCATTACAGTGTAGAATAGTATGTTAAATCGCCTGTGCTTGCATATATGCTATGACTAGAATACCAGGCTTTCATAGCTGATCTTCTATCTCAAACTGTTCTTCGCTCTCCGAATTACTCTATTAGCAGAATAAGCCAGATCGCCTGTGCATGCATATATGCGATGACTAGAACACCATACTTTCAGAATCGAGCATCTTTCTCCAGTAGTTCTATGCTCTCCGAATTACTCTATTAGCAGAATACGTTACATCGCATGTGCATGTACATTATATGCTATGACTAGAACACAAGACTTTCAGAGCTGATCTTCATTCTCCAACAGTCCTTGTCGCCAGCAACAACGTGATGGCCGAAGTTGTCAAGGCCAACATCCCTGCGGTCAACGGCTGGATACACGTCATAGACCGTGTGCTGACAGTCCCCTACCAGAGCGTGAAGCACATTCTCAGTTCCAAGGAAGAAGTCTCGTGAGTAGTTTCCTTTTGACATGTGTCTTATATGGCAGGAAAACCTCAGTGTCTTCATGTTTCAGCATCTACTTTAAGTCTCATTGTGACTGATTTTTATATAAATGTTGGGCGGCGCTCATTAAACCAAACACTCATTGTGCCAACGGCTTCGGGCGGGGGAACTCAATTGGGAGGGTATAGGCCCTATCCTGGTGCGAGGAAATGCACTAAAGACTAAATGTCATGGCAGGGCAGACCAGACCCTAAGCCTGGGTCGGCAATTGGTCTAGGATGGAGGATCCGCCAGCGGACAGTTAGAGTATTGCTTTGCTGATCCGGCAGCTTCTGTAGCTTGTCTTGTTCTAGACGTATTGGTGTTACCTTTCCTCTGAAGTAAACTAGGCAGGCCGAGAGAGGGATCAAGCTGCATTGGCAACACATGGTCTCTAAATTCAGTCCAGGCTTTGTGCTATAGAGAGATATAATTCCATTTTACAAAATATGGTCTATCAAGACAGCAAGATGCCAGTCAATTAGATATAGAACTAGATACACCAGATAGGCAGACTAGAAAGACAGTTCAGACAGACAGTCAGATACAAGAATCTCCCTTTTATGCAGACTCTTCCACCACATGTTGAGCACACTACCTGAGTATAAAGAGCTGGTGACCTCATCGCCAAGAAATGTGACCTTGTTTGTTCCTTCCTCTCGCTACATCAACACTTTGAGCGCCCAACAGCTGGCCAGGATCAAACAGAACCAGGACATTCTGAGAAAGGTAACACAGCACTGTTAACATTACCTATTCTTTATTACTTGATTCGGTGCCACACAGACATTAGGTTTGGACCAAACATGGTACACAATCAAATGAACAAGTGTTATAATATAAATGTCCCTATACAGAGCATTAAAATTGCGGAAGACACCATTAACAAAACATATAATACAATGACCCTAGTGTGGCGATATATCACCGCTCTGTCCAAATTGGGAGCCACATTTGACGGTATATTATCCTTCGGGGCTGAATCAGTTTAGAAAATAACCCTAAGTTTAGCTGGTACTTCTTATTTCATCATTAAGTGTTCTGCCAGATATCTTGGAAATTCAATCTTCTCCACAACTTCCATTTTCTAGAATGGTTGTATCCCGGGAAGGCTAACCCGGTCAACAAATGCCCGCAGAAGTCGGATGTGTCGGCCTAAAGGCGCAAGAACGCAGCTCTGCTGTAAACAGGCACAACGCAATCACGTACTACAAAAACTGTCCGGATGAATGCAGAAGAAGAAGAATGGCTGTATCAAGTCTTATCTAACCACAGAGGCCATAAATATTGCATGATGTCTTGTCCGACATATTTCGCTGCATTCGGTCAGGTGCATCCTGCCAGAGTTATATATCATGTGCAGTGAATAAATGAGTGATACTTGTGCTGAAGTGTGATGTACATCGTCGCTGATATTGCACGAATGGGTAGAACATCTCTCTCTCTCTCTCTCTCTCTCTCTCTCTCTCTCTCTCTCTCTCTCTCTCTCACACACACACACACACACACATACACACACACCCTTTCGCATGCGGATTAGTTTCCCTATTACCTGTGTCCCTCGCCATCAGGCGACCCACTCTGACTTCTGAGGTACTTGTAATTTATGTCCCAAAGTCAAGAACGAGAAGTATATGAAACATGCACCAGACGAGATGCCAGGCAATACATCGTGCAACATATTGGGTGTGGCTTCTGTGTTTAAGTTCACGAAGGGAATACATTGTTTCGAATAACTATAATAATAGTGTATTGATTCAATCAATCAATCAATCAATCAATCAATCAGTCAGGCGCCGTGTCCACAATGAAGATTGACTGCAATGGATCTCTAACACTGTCTCTCGCACTGACTGTAAACTCCATCAGATTGATTTTCTTCCACATATGGATGCTATCTTCCCACTTGTATCTTTGTCTACCTTTTGCTCGCTTCTCTTCAACTTTTCCCTCCAGTATGGTTTTTATAAGAGTGTTATGTCTTTAAACGTAGCCGAAATATTTAACTTCCCTCTGTTTTATTTTTTCCATCAACTCTCTTTTCATTCCCAGTTGTTCTAGAACCTCTGTACATGATTGTTTTTGTTTCCATGAAATTCGAAATGTTCTTCTGTATATCCACATCTCCAGGGCCTCTATTCGGCTTTCTAGTTGCTTGTTCAATGACCAGGCTTCCGCGCCATAAGTAGTGTTGAATAAACATAACATTTGACAATTCTTATTTTTAATGCACATTCTCTCTAGATGTTAATACTGATTTCATGCTGCTAAAAGCATTTTTGGTCATTCATATTCTCTGTTTTATTTCTGTTTTACTTCTGCAATCTTATGTTATTACATGTCCAAGATAGGAGAAACTTGTTACTTGTTCTAGTATCTCCCCGTTTACTGTGATGTTCACTGTTAACCTTTCATTTCCTCTGCTAATTACGAGATAGTTTTAGTTGTTAGGATGTTAATATCTAAGCCACATTCTGCACTTTGCCTGTTTACTTGTTCCACTAGGTTTTGTAATTCGTTCTCTATCTGCTAGTAACACGGTATTGATGAGTCATGTAGTAATAATGTTTACACATTTCCGATGAATTTGTAATGCATATGTTCTTCTTCTTGTTGTTTTTATTGTTGTTGGTTAAGATTAATCTAATAAGAGATTGTTAAATGATGCAATGTATGGAAGGATGGATTCTTCCAGTGCCTAGAATGCAGGGGTCACCATAGGGAGACACGGGTTCGAATCCTCGGTAAGGTGTGGATTTATTTTGTCAGGGAGTGGAGATGGGGAGAAAATCCTAACCTGCACAGTTCGCGGAGACTGCACTAGCCAGGCCGCCTTAATTCCTCTGGCTCAAGACCCCGCTGTCTCAAGGTACTAAAGAGTGTTTGTTTCTGACTACACTTTGTATGTAGGTCAAATTTGAAAAATACAGTACATGACGTCATCAAAATAAGTGTTAATAACTAATATTCACTGAAATTAGTTGCAATAGTTGCTGCTATGGTATACCGCCTGTTTTGGGGAAGCTGGAAAGTACCAGTGAAGTATTCATTATAACAGGTTTGGAAATGTCCACTACGGGCTTCAAGACATGACTGTTCACGTCTCTTCATCTTGTCAAATACCTTCTGCAACTTGTCTGTTGTTATTTCCATGTATATCGACCACCATTTCAAAACACCTGTTCAACCAAAAGAATTCTTCCTTCCGTTGATAACACCATTCTGTTTGGAGTGCACAGAATTACTCCAGCAGAAGACACCGATTCGCCGCATATTACTTCACAATGCACTATGGAGCACATTTTTATGACGTCATATACTTAATTTGTGAAATTTGTTCTACATACAAAGTGTAGTGAGACTTTACAAACACCCGGTACTACATGCAGTAGATGTCAGTGTATATACAATTGTAGTTGTTTAACATTACCTCATAAGAGATGTTTTAATGATAACATGTATGGAAATAGGTCCTCATACCCTATTTTTACATGTGTTCGTTCCTTCCTGCCATGCTTATGTGTGTTCACTGATACAGTAACACTGACTAGATTACTGTATCTATTGGTTCAACAGTTGTTCTATGGCCATGTTTTGCCGGACGTTCGACTTGATGATGTATTCCTACGCCAGTATCCAGACGAGGACTATTGCTCGCGAAGTTCGTACAACATCACATTTGAAATCAGCAGGCGACAAGATAGTAAGTGTTGGGTGGTTGCATACAATAATAGATGATTCAACATTTTTTTAAGGACTCTAGGTTTTATATAATAAAGGAAAGGTCTTAAAAAATTATAGCTGTTTATTCTTTACAGGACGCTTTAATCAACCCCAGCATTTGTTGGCGGTTTGTGATTAACCGCGATTATAGAATAAGTGGAAATAAAAGAGAGTTGATAATAGAAAGAAACAAGGGGCAGGTGAAATACAGGGTCTATTTTAATGACTGTGGACGCTTTGAAATCAAGTACTTGGGCACAGTAATTCAAGTTGCGTATTACGTCATGGTTCAAGCGTCATTTAAAGGTAAGTTCAGAATATCACTGCTACATGCAGATGTTTTAGTAACTGATCTCAGCTACAATCGTGTTAGTTACTGGAGACTGAGTATGTTTTGTGGAGTATGTGTTTTTTAACGGTAGTAGGTATTAGAATGTGGTTGTTCAACAATGTATGATGACATTTCCTGATACTCAATTGCCTCATCCTATTGCTACAAGAAACAAATTAAAATCGTAAACTGATTAGAGAAATTAAACGTGAACAGTCAACATTTCTTGGTCAGATTATGAGAAGAAATAAATTGGAGAACTTCATAACAACTGGCAAGATTGAGGGGAAAAGAACAAGAGGAAGGCAGAGAAGTAAATACCTGGATGGTTTGAACACCTGACATGGTCGAGACAAGAACACAGAGATCCACGACCCTGATGGTCGAGTGAGACTGGCGAGACATGACCGCCGATGCTTACCGGCATGACACATGATGATTAATGCTGTTAGAAATTTAATTAAGAAATTTTGTAGTACTCAAAGTGTTCATGAGTGAGCTGCCCTGGTAGACCATCTGTTTCCGAAGAATCATCCATTAATAACCAGGACAACATGCTAATGAGTCCCGGTAAATCAGTAGGAAAGTTGGCCCAACAAGTACACAAGTCAAGCAGTACTGTCCACAAAATCCTGAAGAAGAAAGTAAGTTACATCCATACAAGTTCTCCGTTGTACCGCAACTAAAAGAAATAGATCATCAGTTGCATGTGATTTGAGAAATTTCTTGCTTAAGAAGGTGAGGACATTTTTTGGTGTCACTTTCTTCACAGACGAAGCATGGTCTCATCTTTCTGGGTAAGTGAACAGTCAGAATAGTCGTCCTTGGAGTCATGAAAATCCTCATGCGTTGCACCTTGTGCCTCTCCACGATCAGAAAGTAGGCGTGTGGTGTGCAGTGAATCGTATGCATATAATCGGTCCAATTTACTGTACATTCTGAAATATACCGAACTAACATTCTGGAACAATACGTAGCCCAACTTTCTGAGCGGAAAATTAAACAAGTCTGGTTTCAACAAGATGGTGCAACTGCTCACACAGCTGTAAAATAACAAGTATACTTAGATGGCATTTTTGCAAATTGCATAATCTCTCTCGGAATTTGGCCCGCACGCTCTCCGGATCATACTCCCCTGGATTACTACCTCTGGGGTGAACTTAAAGAAAAAGTGTACGAAAACAATACCCGCACAATCAGTGAACTTCAGGTTTCAATCGTCAACAACATTAATAAGATTACACTACCCGAACTTCACGAGGTCTAGTTTAGTTTAGTTTAGTTTAGTCGATGGATCAACATCACAGCACACGGGTGTAACCCATAAGTGCTCCGTTCTCCTCCTAACTCAAACCTGAGTTTGGAGAACCTCAGCTCAGTGCACGGACTCCGTAGCACCGGCGAGGATCCTGAAATACTTTGGGTAGATTTTTAACTCGAAATTTTGCCCGGACAGCGCCGTTAGGTTACTCTTTTTCGATTTCCAACTGCAAGGGATTTTTTTACGTGCGCAACAATACACACGGGCGTCCGATCTCATTACACACATATGCATACTTGCCAACAAAACCGTGATGGATATTTCCGACACCTTTTATGAGTAGAGCTGTAATGTGGGAAAACTGTTTCCAAACTAAGACGCACTATAGCAGTATATGTTGCCACAGATGGTGAATGCAAAACTTCGAACGGCAATATTTTCAAACAATCATTCATTAAAATTACACCCTGTGTTTCGGCCGCGTTAAAAGACATAACACTCTTTCAAAACACCATACAGTATGGTAAGATTCAAGGCGAGCGAACAAGAGTTAGACAACGATACAAGTGGGAAGATAACATCAAGAGATGGACAAACAGCAATCTGACAGAATGTACAGTCAGGGCGAGAGACAGACAGTGTTGGAGATCCATGGCAACCAACCTCCATTGTGGAGACGGGACCTTATTGATTGTCATTTACTAGGCAATGTTACGTTTAGTAGTTTGCAATTGCTCTCTAAACGATAGATGCTCACCCTATCGTAATGAGCGATCTGTTCCTGATTCGCCTACGGCTGATTTCGACCTCAAGATTCGGTATTCCGGAACTTGTGAAACTGCTTTACCTAATGCCTAGGCAACAGACACCGACATAATGGAGACAGTACTTAATATCATCATCATCATCATCATCATCATCATCATCATCATCATCATCATCATCATCATCATCATCATCATCATCATCATCATCATCATCAAGTGCCGTGCCGACTAGCGTAGGCGTTCATGACTCCCCACACATCTCGGTCTTGGGTTTTCTGGATCACCTCTACCGTTGATATTCCTCCATGCCACTGTCGCAATCCATCCAGCATCATTTCTCTTGATCTGCCTCTGCCTCTCTTCTCCTCGATCTTTCTAGTTGTCACGATGTTCTCAAATGCCTATCTTCTCATCTCATGAGTACTTAACATATTCAGTTAAAATTGGTTGCATATCCTTTACAGGACGTTTGCAGTCAACACCAGCATTTTTTGCTGTTGTTAATTTCTTGGCAAGTTTACATTCAGTAGTTTGCCACTGCTTTCTGAACGACCGGCACCCATAACATTTCGTAACAAACTAGCGCAACGCGGTCTGCTGCCAAATCGCGAGCAGCTGTGTTTCGAAAGCGGGTGTGCGGGATCATGAACCGTGTACTTAACACCTTCACCACGGAGACTGGCAACATATTCTATCCATCATGTGCCATGCCGATAAGCGTGGGCGGTCATGTTTTGCCATCTCACTCGATCACCAGAGTAGTGGATCAGCTCCGTGTTCCTGTCTTGACCATGCCACGTGGTCAAACCATCCAGGTATTTACTTCTCGGTCTTCCCCTTGGTCTCTTCCCTTCGATCTTGCCAGTCGTCACCAAGTTCTCCAATTCATTTCTTCTCATAACATGCCCAAAAAATTATGACTGTCTACATCTAATGACTCTAATCAGTTTACGATCTTCATTTGTTTCTTGAAGGACTTGTTCATTCGTTTTTCTGTCTGTCCATGGTATTCTTTGCATTATCCACAAAAACCACATTTCCACAGCCAGCTTCAGCTTGACTGCCCATTGTCCACGCTTCACATCCTTACAAAAGTACAGGTTCCATGTAGCTCTTCAACACTCTTTTTCTCGTTTCAATTGATATCTTTTCATTGGTCAGTATGTTTTTCATCTTGCAAAAGGCTACCTTCGCAATGGCAATTCTTGTTCTAATCTCTTCAAGGCATCTCCCATTAGATGTTATGACTGCTCCGAGATAACTGTACCGATTAACTTGCTTAAGAATATGCCCATTTACTCGTATATCACATTGTGGTATTTCCTTCTTCCCAGTGACGACCATAATGTGTGTCTTCTTACTATTCAATTCTAACCCTAGTTCAGTACCAAATAAACAGTAGGTCTGAATGAAACAAAAATGAATGGCTGAGAAAGGGAAGTTTGGATGTGTCACATTTATGACTTCAAGTTGTCAAAGTGATAGTCGACATGTTATATTATAACTCAATGACAACACTGTCGGCGATATATAAGTCCACGGCAGATACGGGAAGTCGGTTGAGATGATTAATCACCCCATGACGTTTAATCAGGTAACTCAAGGACAGTATAGCTGGGGAATTTCAGACGTGGGTACGTCATCGACCCAGTACCCGCGGGTAAGGGGCCGAGTGAAGTATACTTCCTGCCTTGGGGTATTTATGTGTGTGTGATTGCGTGTATGATTGTATGTATGTATGTATGTCGGTCGGTCTCTTTGTCTGTCTGCGGACGTGTGTGTGTTGGTGTGTTGAGATATATATCTATATAAGTTTCTGTTATTTCTATAGCATTATACGTTGGAGCTGGATTCGACATTCTTCCTCTTGACATTATTGGCCGAGTATTTGGGTGCACCGATGGAATCGTCTATGTCATCGATGGTTTCCTCAATTATTCCCCCTTCACTGTGCTAGAGAGACTGAAAAGGGAACCAGGTTTGAGGTAAGTATTCACGATTTTCTCTGTGAAAACTGAATGTTAAAGAAATGAAAGAGACTTGGCACTTAGAGAGATGTCAAGAGCGGAGGACTTTGACCTCAGTGAATCTAGACTGAGCTCTAGTGATCTAGACTGAGAAACTTGACAGTTAGAATTGGCACAGCCAGACACGAGAGGCTCATGGGTAGAATTAAAGTCCTTGTCAGCCAACACAGAACTGTACGTCCGCAAAGCCTAATGGGTAAGAGAGCTCGTTTTTAAACATCAGGTGTGCTGACACCAAGGTAGCGGGTTCAACACCTACGCCAGTTAGTTGGACTAAAATGTTGACATCTCGCCCTTGACTTGGGGACGTAAATTACAAGTACTTCTGACGAAGGAGTGGGTTCGCCTGATGGCGATGGACACTGGTAATAGGGAAAGCTAACACACACGCAAAATTCAGTCCAGTGCTACTAGAAGTAATCTGTATAAACTAAGTTTAAGTTTAAAGCAAGCCAGCGCAAAAATAAAAACACCATTTTTCTTTTCTAAACATCCTACTTTTTGTTTGGTACTGCACTAGAAATACAGGGTGTATTTTTAATTATTGTGGGGGTTTGAAAGTAATGCCGTTCCTAGTTTTGTATTTACTTTTTATTTTGCATGAGTTCAGAGGGTGAATAGAAAACTTGGAATGGTAAAATTTTCAAACACCTCATAGTCATTAAAAATACACCGTATAGTAGCACGTGTATGGACTACGCTTGAGTTCAAAGCGAGCAGGGAAAAAACACAGAACTGGAACTGTTAGCCGCCGAATGTTGTTGTATATGTTGGTGGGACCAATTTGAGCACCTATGGACTTGTCCGAAGTGAAGCACAAGGATTATACCCCAACAGATAAGTAATTAACTAACTAATTATCATCGTCGTCATCATCATCATCATCATCCAGTGCCTTGCCGGCTGGCTAGACGATCATGCCTCTCTCGCAAATTGCGATCTTCGACGGCGTGGATCAGTTCGTTTGTTGACTCTCTTCCGTGCCATAACACAAGTCTGTCAAGAATATTCTCACGCTGTCCTCCTCTAACTTTCTTTCCGCAAATCTTTCCGATTGCCACGATATGTTCCATTTTTTGTCTTCTAATAACGCGGCCGAAAAGTCGATGTCTGCCTCTGCCTGATGTTTGTGATCAGTTGTCTTTGCGATTCAGCTTCCCTCAAAATGTCCAGACTGCTAATTTTGGCAGTCCAGTTAATTTTCAGCATTCTTCTATAAAACCACATCTTCAGGGCTTCTAGAGACTTGTTCGCCTGTTTACTAATTGTCCAGGTTTCACAGCCATATGTTAACAAACTATAAAGGACATATTTTCTAACTCTGACAGTGTTTAACCGTGTGAGTTTATAATGTCTAAATAGCATGGACAATTGTCAGACAAGTGAGGAATTGTGTGGGATCTGCTGGGATGTGGTTTTATTGAAGAATGATGAGAACACCATGGATGTATGTAAGTTTATAATGTCTAAATAGCATGGACAATTGTCAGACAAGTGAGGAATTGTGTGGAATCTGCTGGGATGTGGTTTTATTGAAGAATGATGAGAACCCCGTGGATGGATAGAAAGAGCCATGAATATAACTTGAAAGTCGCTGGCTCACAAAACCCGACACCCCACACGTGCCAATGGCTTCTGGGGGAGGAGCGCAATTTGGATTGGCACATGCTTTACCCTAGCGAGAGGGAATGTTATCTAAGACTGATGGCACATGCTTTACCCTAGCGAGAGGGAATGTTATCTAAGACTGATGGCACATGCCTTACCCTAGCGAGAGGGAATGTTATCTAAGACTGATGGCACATGCCTTACCCTAGCGAGAGGGAATGTTATCTAAGACTGATGGCACATGCTTTACCCTAGCGAGAGGGAATGTTATCTAAGACTGATGGCACATGCTTTACCCTAGCGAGAGGGAATGTTATCTAAGACTGATGGCACATGCTTTACCCTAGCGAGAGGGGATGTTATCTAAGACTGATGGCACATGCTTTACCCTAGCGAGAGGGAATGTTATCTAAGACTGATGGCACATGCCTTACCCTAGCGAGAGGGAATGTTATCTAAGACTGATGGCACATGCCTTACCCTAGCGAGAGGGAATGTTATCTAAGACTGATGGCACATGCCTTACCTAGCGAGAGGGAATGTTATCTAAGACTGATGGCACATGCCTTACCCTAGCGAGAGGGAATGTTATCTAAGACTGATGGCACATGCCTTACCCTAGCGAGAGGGAATGTTATCTAAGACTGATGGCACATGCCTTACCCTAGCGAGAGGGAATGTTATCTAAGACTGATGGCACATGCCTTACCCTAGCGAGAGGGAATGTTATCTAAGACTGATGGCACATGCCTTACCCTAGCGAGAGGGAATGTTATCTAAGACTGATGGCACATGCCTTACCCTAGCGAGAGGGAATGTTATCTAAGACTGATGGCACATGCCTTACCCTAGCGAGAGGGAATGTTATCTAAGACTGATGGCACATGCCTTACCCTAGCGAGAGGGAATGTTATCTAAGACTGATGGCATGCCTTACCCTAGCGAGAGGGAATGTTATCTAAGACTGATGGCACATGCCTTACCCTAGCGAGAGGGAATGTTATCTAAGACTGATGGCACATGCCTTACCCTAGCGAGAGGGAATGTTATCTAAGACTGATGGCACATGCCTTACCCTAGCGAGAGGGAATGTTATCTAAGACTGATGGCACATGCCTTACCCTAGCGAGAGGGAATGTTATCTAAGACTGATGGCACATGCCTTACCCTAGCGAGAGGGAATGTTATCTAAGACTGATGGCACATGCCTTACCCTAGCGAGAGGGAATGTTATCTAAGACTGATGGCACATGCCTTACCCTAGCGAGAGGGAATGTTATCTAAGACTGATGGCACATGCCTTACCCTAGCGAGAGGGAATGTTATCTAAGACTGATGGCACATGCCTTACCCTAGCGAGAGGGAATGTTATCTAAGACTGATGGCACATGCCTTACCCTAGCGAGAGGGAATGTTATCTAGGACTGATGGCACATGCCTTACCCTAGCGAGAGGGAATGTTATCTAGGACTGATGGCACATGCCTTACCCTAGCGAGAGGGAATGTTATCTAGGACTGATGGCACATGCCTTACCCTAGCGACAGGGAATGTTATCTAGGACTGATGGCACATGCCTTACCCTAGCGAGAGGGAATGTTGTCTAATACTGATGGCACATGCCTTACCCTAGCGAGAGGGAATGTTGTCTAAGACTTATGGCACATGCCTTACCCTAGCGAGAGGGAATGTTATCTAAGACTGATGGCACATGCCTTACCCTAGCGAGGGAATGTTATCTAAGACTGATGGCACATGCCTTACCCTAGCGACAGGGAATGTTGTCTAGGACTGATGGCACATGCCTTACCCTAGCGAGAGGGAATGTTGTCTAATACTGATGGCACATGCCTACCCTCGCGAGAGGGAATGCTATCTAAGACTGATGGCACATGCCTTACCCTAGCGAGAGGGAATGTTATCTAAGACTGATGGCACATGCCTTACCCTAGCGAGAGGGAATGTTATCTAAGACTGATGGCACATGCCTTACCCTAGCGAGAGGGAATGTTATCTAAGACTGATGGCACATGCCTTACCCTAGCGAGAGGGAATGTATCTAAGACTGATGGCACATGCTTTACCCTAGCGAGAAGGAATGTTATCTAAGACTGATGGCACATGCTTTACCCTAGCGAGAGGGATGTTATCTAAGACTGATGGCACATGCTTTACCCTAGCGAGAGGGAATGTTATCTAAGACTGATGGCACATGCCTTACCCTAGCGAGAGGGAATGTTATCTAAGACTGATGGCACATGCCTTACCCTAGCGAGAGGGAATGTTATCTAAGACTGATGGCACATGCCTTACCCTAGCGAGAGGGAATGTTATCTAAGACTGATGGCACATGCCTTACCCTAGCGAGAGGGAATGTTATCTAAGACTGATGGCACATGCCTTACCCTAGCGAGAGGGAATGTTATCTAAGACTGATGGCACATGCCTTACCCTAGCGAGAGGGAATGTTATCTAGGACTGATGGCACATGCCTTACCCTAGCGAGAGGGAATGTTATCTAGGACTGATGGCACATGCCTTACCCTAGCGAGAGGGAATGTTATCTAGGACTGATGGCACATGCCTTACCCTAGCGACAGGGAATGTTATCTAGGACTGATGGCACATGCCTTACCCTAGCGAGAGGGAATGTTGTCTAATACTGATGGCACATGCCTTACCCTAGCGAGAGGGAATGTTGTCTAAGACTTATGGCACATGCCTTACCCTAGCGAGAGGGAATGTTATCTAAGACTGATGGCACATGCCTTACCCTAGCGAGGGAATGTTATCTAAGACTGATGGCACATGCCTTACCCTAGCGACAGGGAATGTTGTCTAGGACTGATGGCACATGCCTTACCCTAGCGAGAGGGAATGTTGTCTAATACTGATGGCACATGCCTTACCCTCGCGAGAGGGAATGCTATCTAAGACTGATGGCACATGCCTTACCCTAGCGAGAGGGAATGTTATCTAAGACTGATGGCACATGCCTTACCCTAGCGAGAGGGAATGTTATCTAAGACTGATGGCACATGCCTTACCCTAGCGAGAGGGAATGTTATCTAAGACTGATGGCACATGCCTTACCCTAGCGAGAGGGAATGTTATCTAAGACTGATGGCACATGCTTTACCCTAGCGAGAGGGAATGTTATCTAAGACTGATGGCACATGCTTTACCCTAGCGAGAGGGGATGTTATCTAAGACTGATGGCACATGCTTTACCCTAGCGAGAGGGGATGTTATCTAAGACTGATGGCACATGCTTTACCCTAGCGAGAGGGAATGTTATCTAAGACTGATGGCACATGCTTTACCCTAGCGAGAGGGAATGTTATCTAAGACTGATGGCACATGCCTTACCCTAGCGAGAGGGAATGTTATCTAAGACTGATGGCACATGCCTTACCCTAGCGAGAGGGAATGTTATCTAAGACTGATGGCACATGCCTTACCCTAGCGAGAGGGAATGTTATCTAAGACTGATGGCACATGCCTTACCCTAGCGAGAGGGAATGCTATCTAAGACTGATGGCACATGCCTTACCCTCGCGAGAGGGAATGCTATCTAAGACTGATGGCACATGCCTTACCCTCGCGAGAGGGAATGCTATCTAAGACTGATGGCACATGCCTTACCCTAGCGAGAGGGAATGTTATCTAAGACTGATGGCACATGCCTTACCCTAGCGAGAGGGAATGTTATCTAAGACTGATGGCACATGCCTTACCCTAGCGAGAGGAATGTTATCTAAGACTGATGGCACATGCCTTACCCTAGCGAGAGGGAATGTTATCTAAGACTGATGGCACATGCCTTACTCTCGCGAGAGGGAATGCTATCTAAGACTGATGGCACATGCCTTACCCTAGCGAGAGGGAATGTTATCTAAGACTGATGGCACATGCTTTACCCTAGCGAGAGGGAATGTTATCTAAGACTGATGGCACATGCTTTACCCTAGCGAGAGGGATGTTATCTAAGACTGATGGCACATGCTTTACCCTAGCGAGAGGGGATGTTATCTAAGACTGATGGCACATGCTTTACCCTAGCGAGAGGGAATGTTATCTAAGACTGATGGCACATGCCTTACCCTAGCGAGAGGGAATGTTATCTAAGACTGATGGCACATGCCTTACCCTAGCGAGAGGGAATGTTATCTAAGACTGATGGCACATGCCTTACCCTAGCGAGAGGGAATGTTATCTAAGACTGATGGCACATGCCTTACCCTAGCGAGAGGGAATGTTATCTAAGACTGATGGCACATGCCTTACCCTAGCGAGAGGGAATGTTATCTAAGACTGATGGCACATGCCTTACCCTAGCGAGAGGGAATGTTATCTAAGACTGATGGCACATGCCTTACCCTAGCGAGAGGGAATGTTATCTAAGACTGATGGCACATGCCTTACCCTAGCGAGAGGGAATGTTATCTAAGACTGATGGCACATGCCTTACCCTAGCGAGAGGGAATGTTATCTAAGACTGATGGCACATGCCTTACCCTAGCGAGAGGGAATGTTATCTAAGACTGATGGCACATGCCTTACCCTAGCGAGAGGGAATGTTATCTAAGACTGATGGCACATGCCTTACCCTAGCGAGAGGGAATGTTATCTAAGACTGATGGCACATGCCTTACCCTAGCGAGAGGGAATGTTATCTAAGACTGATGGCACATGCCTTACCCTAGCGAGAGGGAATGTTATCTAAGACTGATGGCACATGCCTTACCCTAGCGAGAGGGAATGTTATCTAAGACTGATGGCACATGCCTTACCCTAGCGAGAGGGAATGTTATCTAAGACTGATGGCACATGCCTTACCCTAGCGAGAGGGAATGTTATCTAAGACTGATGGCACATGCCTTACCCTAGCGAGAGGGAATGTTATCTAGGACTGATGGCACATGCCTTACCCTAGCGAGAGGGAATGTTATCTAGGACTGATGGCACATGCCTTACCCTAGCGAGAGGGAATGTTATCTAGGACTGATGGCACATGCCTTACCCTAGCGACAGGGAATGTTATCTAGGACTGATGGCACATGCCTTACCCTAGCAAGAGGGAATGTTGTCTAATACTGATGGCACATGCCTTACCCTAGCGAGAGGGAATGTTGTCTAAGACTTATGGCACATGCCTTACCCTAGCGAGAGGGAATGTTATCTAAGACTGATGGCACATGCCTTACCCTAGCGAGAGGGAATGTTATCTAAGACTGATGGCACATGCCTTACCCTAGCGACAGGGAATGTTGTCTAGGACTGATGGCACATGCCTTACCCTAGCGAGAGGGAATGTTGTCTAATACTGATGGCACATGCCTTACCCTCGCGAGAGGGAATGCTATCTAAGACTGATGGCACATGCCTTACCCTAGCGAGAGGGAATGTTATCTAAGACTGATGGCACATGCCTTACCCTAGCGAGAGGGAATGTTATCTAAGACTGATGGCACATGCCTTACCCTAGCGAGAGGGAATGTTATCTAAGACTGATGGCACATGCTTTACCCTAGCGAGAGGGAATGTTATCTAAGACTGATGGCACATGCTTTACCCTAGCGAGAGGGGATGTTATCTAAGACTGATGGCACATGCTTTACCCTAGCGAGAGGGGATGTTATCTAAGACTGATGGCACATGCTTTACCCTAGCGAGAGGGGATGTTATCTAAGACTGATGGCACATGCTTTACCCTAGCGAGAGGAATGTTATCTAAGACTGATGGCACATGCTTTACCCTAGCGAGAGGAATGTTATCTAAGACTGATGGCACATGCCTTACCCTAGCGAGAGGGAATGTTATCTAAGACTGATGGCACATGCCTTACCCTAGCGAGAGGGAATGTTATCTAAGACTGATGGCACATGCCTTACCCTAGCGAGAGGGAATGCTATCTAAGACTGATGGCACATGCCTTACCCTCGCGAGAGGGAATGCTATCTAAGACTGATGGCACATGCCTTACCCTCGCGAGAGGGAATGCTATCTAAGACTGATGGCACATGCCTTACCCTAGCGAGAGGGAATGCTATCTAAGACTGATGGCACATGCCTTACCCTAGCGAGAGGGAATGTTATCTAAGACTGATGGCACATGCCTTACCCTAGCGAGAGGGAATGTTATCTAAGACTGATGGCACATGCCTTACCCTAGCGAGAGGGAATGTTATCTAAGACTGATGGCACATGCCTTACCCTAGCTAGAGGGAATGTTATCTAAGACTGATGGCACATGCCTTACCCTAGCGAGAGGGAATGTTATCTAAGACTGATGGCACATGCCTTACCCTAGCGAGAGGGAATGTTATCTAAGACTGATGGCACATGCCTTACCCTAGCGAGAGGGAATGTTATCTAAGACTGATGGCACATGCCTTACCCTAGCGAGAGGGAATGTTATCTAAGACTGATGGCACATGCCTTACCCTAGCGAGAGGGAATGTTATCTAAGACTGATGGCACATGCCTTACCCTAGCGAGAGGGAATGTTATCTAAGACTGATGGCACATGCCTTACCCTAGCGAGAGGGAATGTTATCTAGGACTGATGGCACATGCCTTACCCTAGCGAGAGGGAATGTTATCTAGGACTGATGGCACATGCCTTACCCTAGCGAGAGGGAATGTTATCTAGGACTGATGGCACATGCCTTACCCTAGCGACAGGGAATGTTATCTAGGACTGATGGCACATGCCTTACCCTAGCGAGAGGGAATGTTGTCTAATACTGATGGCACATGCCTTACCCTAGCGAGAGGGAATGTTGTCTAAGACTTATGGCACATGCCTTACCCTAGCGAGAGGGAATGTTATCTAAGACTGATGGCACATGCCTTACCCTAGCGAGAGGGAATGTTATCTAAGACTGATGGCACATGCCTTACCCTAGCGACAGGGAATGTTGTCTAGGACTGATGGCACATGCCTTACCCTAGCGAGAGGAATGTTGTCTAATACTGATGGCACATGCCTTACCCTCGCGAGAGGGAATGCTATCTAAGACTGATGGCACATGCCTTACCCTAGCGAGAGGGAATGTTATCTAAGACTGATGGCACATGCCTTACCCTAGCGAGAGGGAATGTTATCTAAGACTGATGGCACATGCCTTACCCTAGCGAGAGGGAATGTTATCTAAGACTGATGGCACATGCTTTACCCTAGCGAGAGGGAATGTTATCTAAGACTGATGGCACATGCTTTACCCTAGCGAGAGGGGATGTTATCTAAGACTGATGGCACATGCTTTACCCTAGCGAGAGGGGATGTTATCTAAGACTGATGGCACATGCTTTACCCTAGCGAGAGGGAATGTTATCTAAGACTGATGGCACATGCTTTACCCTAGCGAGAGGGAATGTTATCTAAGACTGATGGCACATGCCTTACCCTAGCGAGAGGGAATGTTATCTAAGACTGATGGCACATGCTTACCCTAGCGAGAGGGAATGTTATCTAGGACTGATGGCACATGCCTTACCCTAGCGAGAGGGAATGCTATCTAAGACTGATGGCACATGCCTTACCCTAGCGAGAGGGAATGCTATCTAAGACTGATGGCACATGCCTTACCCTAGCGAGAAGGAATGTTATCTAAGACTGATGGCACATGCCTTACCCTAGCGAGAGGGAATGTTATCTAAGACTGATGGCACATGCCTTACCTAGCTAGAGGGAATGTTATCTAAGACTGATGGCACATGCCTTACCCTAGCGAGAGGGAATGTTATCTAAGACTGATGGCACATGCCTTACCCTAGCGAGAGGGAATGTTATCTAAGACTGATGGCACATGCCTTACCCTAGCGAGAGGGAATGTTATCTAAGACTGATGGCACATGCCTTACCCTAGCGAGAGGGAATGTTATCTAGGACTGATGGCACATGCCTTACCCTAGCGACAGGGAATGTGTCTAGGACTGATGGCACATGCCTTACCCTAGCGAGAGGGAATGTTATCTAAGACTGATGGCACATGCCTTACCCTAGCGAGAGGGAATGTTATCTAAGACTGATGGCACATGCCTTACCCTAGCGAGAGGGAATGTTATCTAAGACTGATGGCACATGCCTTACCCTAGCGAGAGGGAATGTTATCTAAGACTGATGGCACATGCTTTACCCTAGCGAGAGGGAATGTTATCTAAGACTGATGGCACATGCTTTACCCTAGCGAGAGGGGATGTTATCTAAGACTGATGGCACATGCTTTACCCTAGCGAGAGGGGATGTTATCTAAGACTGATGGCACATGCTTTACCCTAGCGAGAGGGAATGTTATCTAAGACTGATGGCACATGCTTTACCCTAGCGAGAGGGAATGTTATCTAAGACTGATGGCACATGCCTTACCCTAGCGAGAGGGAATGTTATCTAAGACTGATGGCACATGCCTTACCCTAGCGAGAGGGAATGTTATCTAAGACTGATGGCACATGCCTTACCCTAGCGAGAGGGAATGCTATCTAAGACTGATGGCACATGCCTTACCCTAGCGAGAGGGAATGCTATCTAAGACTGATGGCACATGCCTTACCCTAGCGAGAAGGAATGTTATCTAAGACTGATGGCACATGCCTTACCCTAGCGAGAGGGAATGTTATCTAAGACTGATGGCACATGCCTTACCCTAGCTAGAGGGAATGTTATCTAAGACTGATGGCACATGCCTTACCCTAGCGAGAGGGAATGTTATCTAAGACTGATGGCACATGCCTTACCCTAGCGAGAGGGAATGTTATCTAAGACTGATGGCACATGCCTTACCTAGCGAGAGGGAATGTTATCTAAGACTGATGGCACATGCCTTACCCTAGCGAGAGGGAATGTTATCTAAGACTGATGGCACATGCCTTACCCTAGCGAGAGGGAATGTTATCTAAGACTGATGGCACGTGCCTTACCCTAGCGAGAGGGAATGTTATCTAAGACTGATGGCACGTGCCTTACCCTAGCGAGAGGGAATGTTATCTAAGACTGATGGCACATGCCTTACCCTCGCGAGAGGGAATGCTATCTAAGACTGATGGCACATGCCTTACCCTAGCGAGAGGGAATGTTATCTAAGACTGATGGCACATGCCTTACCCTAGCGAGAGGGAATGTTATCTAAGACTGATGGCACATGCCTTACCCTAGCGAGAGGGAATGTTATCTAAGACTGATGGCACATGCCTTACCCTAGCTAGAGGGAATGTTATCTAAGACTGATGGCACATGCTTACCCTAGCGAGAGGGAATGTTATCTAAGACTGATGGCACATGCCTTACCCTAGCGAGAGGGAATGTTATCTAAGACTGATGGCACATGCCTTACCCTAGCGAGAGGGAATGTTATCTAAGACTGATGGCACATGCCTTACCCTAGCGAGAGGGAATGTTATCTAAGACTGATGGCACATGCCTTACCCTAGCGAGAGGGAATGTTATCTAAGACTGATGGCACATGCCTTACCCTAGCGAGAGGGAATGTTATCTAAGACTGATGGCACATGCCTTACCCTAGCGAGAGGGAATGTTATCTAGGACTGATGGCACATGCCTTACCCTAGCGAGAGGGAATGTTATCTAGGACTGATGGCACATGCCTTACCCTAGCGAGAGGGAATGTTATCTAGGACTGATGGCACATGCCTTACCCTAGCGACAGGGAATGTTATCTAGGACTGATGGCACATGCCTTACCCTAGCGAGAGGGAATGTTGTCTAATACTGATGGCACATGCCTTACCCTAGCGAGAGGGAATGTTGTCTAAGACTTATGGCACATGCCTTACCCTAGCGAGAGGGAATGTTATCTAAGACTGATGGCACATGCCTTACCCTAGCGAGAGGGAATGTTATCTAAGACTGATGGCACATGCCTTACCCTAGCGACAGGGAATGTTGTCTAGGACTGATGGCACATGCCTTACCCTAGCGAGAGGGAATGTTGTCTAATACTGATGGCACATGCCTTACCCTCGCGAGAGGGAATGCTATCTAAGACTGATGGCACATGCCTTACCCTAGCGAGAGGGAATGTTATCTAAGACTGATGGCACATGCCTTACCCTAGCGAGAGGGAATGTTATCTAAGACTGATGGCACATGCCTTACCCTAGCGAGAGGGAATGTTATCTAAGACTGATGGCACATGCTTTACCCTAGCGAGAGGGAATGTTATCTAAGACTGATGGCACATGCTTTACCCTAGCGAGAGGGGATGTTATCTAAGACTGATGGCACATGCTTTACCCTAGCGAGAGGGGATGTTATCTAAGACTGATGGCACATGCTTTACCCTAGCGAGAGGGAATGTTATCTAAGACTGATGGCACATGCTTTACCCTAGCGAGAGGGAATGTTATCTAAGACTGATGGCACATGCCTTACCCTAGCGAGAGGGAATGTTATCTAAGACTGATGGCACATGCCTTACCCTAGCGAGAGGGAATGTTATCTAGGACTGATGGCACATGCCTTACCCTAGCGAGAGGGAATGCTATCTAAGACTGATGGCACATGCCTTACCCTAGCGAGAGGGAATGCTATCTAAGACTGATGGCACATGCCTTACCCTAGCGAGAAGGAATGTTATCTAAGACTGATGGCACATGCCTTACCCTAGCGAGAGGGAATGTTATCTAAGACTGATGGCACATGCCTTACCCTAGCTAGAGGGAATGTTATCTAAGACTGATGGCACATGCCTTACCCTAGCGAGAGGGAATGTTATCTAAGACTGATGGCACATGCCTTACCCTAGCGAGAGGGAATGTTATCTAAGACTGATGGCACATGCCTTACCCTAGCGAGAGGGAATGTTATCTAAGACTGATGGCACATGCCTTACCCTAGCGAGAGGGAATGTTATCTAAGACTGATGGCACATGCCTTACCCTAGCGACAGGGAATGTTGTCTAGGACTGATGGCACATGCCTTACCCTAGCGAGAGGGAATGTTATCTAAGACTGATGGCACATGCCTTACCCTAGCGAGAGGGAATGTTATCTAAGACTGATGGCACATGCCTTACCCTAGCGAGAGGGAATGTTATCTAAGACTGATGGCACATGCCTTACCCTAGCGAGAGGGAATGTTATCTAAGACTGATGGCACATGCTTTACCCTAGCGAGAGGGAATGTTATCTAAGACTGATGGCACATGCTTTACCCTAGCGAGAGGGGATGTTATCTAAGACTGATGGCACATGCTTTACCCTAGCGAGAGGGGATGTTATCTAAGACTGATGGCACATGCTTTACCCTAGCGAGAGGGAATGTTATCTAAGACTGATGGCACATGCTTTACCCTAGCGAGAGGGAATGTTATCTAAGACTGATGGCACATGCCTTACCCTAGCGAGAGGGAATGTTATCTAAGACTGATGGCACATGCCTTACCCTAGCGAGAGGGAATGTTATCTAAGACTGATGGCACATGCCTTACCCTAGCGAGAGGGAATGCTATCTAAGACTGATGGCACATGCCTTACCCTAGCGAGAGGGAATGCTATCTAAGACTGATGGCACATGCCTTACCCTAGCGAGAAGGAATGTTATCTAAGACTGATGGCACATGCCTTACCCTAGCGAGAGGGAATGTTATCTAAGACTGATGGCACATGCCTTACCCTAGCTAGAGGGAATGTTATCTAAGACTGATGGCACATGCCTTACCCTAGCGAGAGGGAATGTTATCTAAGACTGATGGCACATGCCTTACCCTAGCGAGAGGGAATGTTATCTAAGACTGATGGCACATGCCTTACCCTAGCGAGAGGGAATGTTATCTAAGACTGATGGCACATGCCTTACCCTAGCGAGAGGGAATGTTATCTAAGACTGATGGCACATGCCTTACCCTAGCGAGAGGGAATGTTATCTAAGACTGATGGCACGTGCCTTACCCTAGCGAGAGGGAATGTTATCTAAGACTGATGGCACGTGCCTTACCCTAGCGAGAGGGAATGTTATCTAAGACTGATGGCACGTGCCTTACCCTAGCGAGAGGGAATGTTATCTAAGACTGATGGCACATGCCTTACCCTAGCGAGAGGGAATGTTATCTAAGACTGATGGCACATGCCTTACCCTAGCGAGAGGGAATGTTATCTAAGACTGATGGCACATGCCTTACCCTAGCGAGAGGGAATGTTATCTAAGACTGATGGCACATGCCTTACCCTAGCGAGAGGGAATGTTATCTAAGACTGATGGCACATGCCTTACCCTAGCGATAGGGAATGTTATCTAAGACTGATGGCACATGCCTTACCCTAGCGAGAGGGAATGTTATCTAGGACTGATGGCACATGCCTTACCCTAGCGACAGGGAATGTTATCTAGGACTGATGGCACATGCCTTACCCTAGCGAGAGGGAATGTTGTCTAATACTGATGGCACATGCCTTACCCTAGCGAGAGGGAATGTTATCTAAGACTGATGGCACATGCCTACCCTAGCGAGAGGGAATGTTATCTAAGACTGATGGCACATGCCTTACCCTAGCGAGAGGGAATGTTATCTAAGACTGATGGCACATGCCTTACCCTAGCGACAGGGAATGTTATCTAGGACTGATGGCACATGCCTTACCCTAGCGAGAGGGAATGTTGTCTAATACTGATGGCACATGCCTTACCCTCGCGAGAGGGAATGCTATCTAAGACTGATGGCACATGCCTTACCCTAGCGAGAGGGAATGTTATCTAAGACTGATGGCACATGCCTTACCCTAGCGAGAGGGAATGTTATCTAAGACTGATGGCACATGCCTTACCCTAGCGAGAGGGAATGTTATCTAAGACTGATGGCACATGCCTTACCCTAGCGAGAGGGAATGTTATCTAAGACTGATGGCACGTGCCTTACCCTAGCGAGAGGGAATGTTATCTAAGACTGATGGCACGTGCCTTACCCTAGCGAGAGGGAATGTTATCTAAGACTGATGGCACGTGCCTTACCCTAGCGAGAGGGAATGTTATCTAAGACTGATGGCACATGCCTTACCCTAGCGAGAGGGAATGTTATCTAAGACTGATGGCACATGCCTTACCCTAGCGAGAGGGAATGTTATCTAAGACTGATGGCACATGCCTTACCCTAGCGAGAGAGAATGTTATCTAAGACTGATGGCACATGCCTTACCCTAGCGAGAGGGAATGTTATCTAAGACTGATGGCACATGCCTTACCCTAGCGATAGGGAATGTTATCTAAGACTGATGGCACATGTCTTACCCTAGCGAGAGGGAATGTTATCTAGGACTGATGGCACATGCCTTACCCTAGCGACAGGGAATGTTATCTAGGACTGATGGCACATGCCTTACCCTAGCGAGAGGGAATGTTGTCTAATACTGATGGCACATGCCTTACCCTAGCGAGAGGGAATGTTGTCTAAGACTTATGGCACATGCCTTACCCTAGCGAGAGGGAATGTTATCTAAGACTGATGGCACATGCCTTACCCTAGCGAGAGGGAATGTTATCTAAGACTGATGGCACATGCCTTACCCTAGCGACAGGGAATGTTGTCTAGGACTGATGGCACATGCCTTACCCTAGCGAGAGGGAATGTTATCTAAGACTGATGGCACATGCCTTACCCTAGCGAGAGGGAATGTTATCTAAGACTGATGGCACATGCCTTACCCTAGCGAGAGGGAATGTTATCTAAGACTGATGGCACATGCCTTACCCTAGCGAGAGGGAATGTTATCTAAGACTGATGGCACATGCTTTACCCTAGCGAGAGGGAATGTTATCTAAGACTGATGGCACATGCTTTACCCTAGCGAGAGGGGATGTTATCTAAGACTGATGGCACATGCTTTACCCTAGCGAGAGGGGATGTTATCTAAGACTGATGGCACATGCTTTACCCTAGCGAGAGGGAATGTTATCTAAGACTGATGGCACATGCTTTACCCTAGCGAGAGGGAATGTTATCTAAGACTGATGGCACATGCCTTACCCTAGCGAGAGGGAATGTTATCTAAGACTGATGGCACATGCCTTACCCTAGCGAGAGGGATGTTATCTAAGACTGATGGCACATGCCTTACCCTAGCGAGAGGGAATGCTATCTAAGACTGATGGCACATGCCTTACCCTAGCGAGAGGGAATGCTATCTAAGACTGATGGCACATGCCTTACCCTAGCGAGAAGGAATGTTATCTAAGACTGATGGCACATGCCTTACCCTAGCGAGAGGGAATGTTATCTAAGACTGATGGCACATGCCTTACCCTAGCTAGAGGGAATGTTATCTAAGACTGATGGCACATGCCTTACCCTAGCGAGAGGGAATGTTATCTAAGACTGATGGCACATGCCTTACCCTAGCGAGAGGGAATGTTATCTAAGACTGATGGCACATGCCTTACCCTAGCGAGAGGGAATGTTATCTAAGACTGATGGCACATGCCTTACCCTAGCGAGAGGGAATGTTATCTAAGACTGATGGCACATGCCTTACCCTAGCGAGAGGGAATGTTATCTAAGACTGATGGCACGTGCCTACCCTAGCGAGAGGGAATGTTATCTAAGACTGATGGCACGTGCCTTACCCTAGCGAGAGGGAATGTTATCTAAGACTGATGGCACGTGCCTTACCCTAGCGAGAGAGAATGTTATCTAAGACTGATGGCACATGCCTTACCCTAGCGAGAGGGAATGTTATCTAAGACTGATGGCACATGCCTTACCCTAGCGAGAGGGAATGCTATCTAAGACTGATGGCACATGCCTTACCCTAGCGAGAGGGAATGTTATCTAAGACTGATGGCACATGCCTTACCCTAGCGAGAGGGAATGTTATCTAAGACTGATGGCACATGCCTTACCCTAGCGATAGGGAATGTTATCTAAGACTGATGGCACATGCCTTACCCTAGCGAGAGGGAATGTTATCTAGGACTGATGGCACATGCCTTACCCTAGCGACAGGGAATGTTATCTAGGACTGATGGCACATGCCTTACCCTAGCGAGAGGGAATGTTGTCTAATACTGATGGCACATGCCTTACCCTAGCGAGAGGGAATGTTATCTAAGACTGATGGCACATGCCTTACCCTAGCGAGAGGGAATGTTATCTAAGACTGATGGCACATGCCTTACCCTAGCGAGAGGGAATGTTATCTAAGACTGATGGCACATGCCTTACCCTAGCGACAGGGAATGTTATCTAGGACTGATGGCACATGCCTTACCCTAGCGAGAGGGAATGTTGTCTAATACTGATGGCACATGCCTTACCCTCGCGAGAGGGAATGCTATCTAAGACTGATGGCACATGCCTTACCCTAGCGAGAGGGAATGTTATCTAAGACTGATGGCACATGCCTTACCTAGCGAGAGGGAATGTTATCTAAGACTGATGGCACATGCTTTACCCTGGCGAGAGGGAATGTTATCTAAGACTGATGGCACATGCCTTACCCTAGCGAGAGGGAATGTTATCTAAGACTGATGGCACATGCCTTACCCTAGCGAGAGGGAATGTTATCTAAGACTGATGGCACATGCCTTACCCTAGCGAGAGGGAATGCTATCTAAGACTGATGGCACATGCCTTACCCTAGCGAGAGGGAATGTTATCTAAGACTGATGGCACATGCCTTACCCTAGCGAGAGGGAATGTTATCTAGGACTGATGGCACATGCTTTACCCTAGCGAGAGGGAATGTTATCTAAGACTAAATGTCATGGCAGGGCAGTCTAGGCCCTTAATCTTGGTCGGAAATTGGTCTAGGATCGAAGCTCCGACAGGCAGACAGTTAGAGCATTGCTTTTCTGATCCGTTAGCTTCTGCAGTTTGTATTGTTCCAGAAGTATTAGTGTTACCTTTCATCTGGAGTAAACTAGGCAGACCGAGAGAAGGGATCATGCTGCATGGGCAACATATGGTCTCTACAATTCAACCCAAGCTTTGTGCTATGAGACGTAGAACTTCATCCATTGTCCTATTGTATTGCCTTTATTTTTGACACACGAATGTAAAATATCGTCTGTCAAGACGGCAAAGGTACCAGAGCCAGTTAACTCACAGAGAGAACTGGTTACTTGCAATAGATGAAGACAGTCGACATTATTTTGACATGTAATAAGAAGAGGAAAGCTGGAGTATGTCGTCACTACGGGAAGGTTGGATGGGAAGAGAGGCGTAGAGAGACCAGTAGTAAAGATGCTGGACAGTTTGATATCATGGCATGGAGGAACGTCGTTATCATAATGATTTGAAGCATACGAGACAGAAGATAGTGGACAGACATAATCACCAAGGCCACACGGCATGGATAATAAGAAGTAGCATGTTTATAAGTGCCTTTTTCATCACGCAAAGGGCAGTAATGTCATTGACAAGGCCATCCATGGTTCTCTGCCCTGAATGTCAAGTCTATTATTTTACCTTATTTTTATAGATTGTCTCCCCTCTGAGTGGGAGATCGATACAGATTGCCTCCCCTGTGAACAAGAGGTTTATACATATTACCTCCCCTTTTGACAACGGGTCAATAACAGATTGGCGTCCCCTCTGAACAAGAGGTTGATACAAATTGTCTACTCTTTAAACTGAACGTAATATTAGTTGAGTATGTAAGCGACTTATCCAGAAAGAAAACATGAACCAGTTTTGTTAATGGCAATTAAGTTGTCACGCAATTGGTTTAGATTTCCAAAACAATGAAATGGGAACACTGAAACATTGTTAATAGAGATTCAAACTATTCGCAATCACACACATAATATTATTGTTTTAATAACTGTCACCTACTGCCTACAGTTAGTACCTTGCGGTGTTTGCCAGGTGGGCTCTTGAGCCTGAGGTATTGAGGCTATCTGTTCTGGCTAAGATCAAAGTGTAGTATCTGAGCTTGATCTTGCCAGAGAAATCAGAAGGGGCGGCCATCCGAATGACACACGGGGGCGTGGATACTTGCTAGGGCGGCTCTGGCGCCTGAGGAAACAGCGAGCCCTTTAAAAAATAGTGTAGTCGCCGCGAACTGTGCAGGTTAGGGTTTTCTTTTTGCCCCCGGACAGGAAAAAAAATCCTATCTTATCGAGGATTCGAACCCGGGTATCCCAAAGGTCGGCCCGGCATTCTATCAACTGGGCCAATCGCTCCTCTGTTAACAACGCCAGCCAATAATTATTACTTTTATTCTTACCCATGCTGAATCACATTGGTTATATCTACTTATAGTCTTCTGCGGCGACCATCGATGCTTGGCCCGCTTCTCGACCTTTTTGATCAGATCAAAATGTAGATTTATCTACAATTGATCTGACCGGGATGAAGACGCGGTCATCCGAAATGAAAACTCAAATCACCAAATCACTGACCACTAACACTGGCAGGCAGGACCTTGGTGAACAACAATGGGCTGAAAGGCACACAGTGGGACTAGGAGGCATTAAGAAACAAAATTCACACCAATATCTTATTTGTTGCAGAATCGGTCACAGGATTATTAATCTTCGTGAGATATGGACCTTAATATAACTTCTCTTGAGGTTGAACCGGCTAGGGGTAATGGTACAATGGAAATGAAAAGTTGGTTATATCAGCCCATAGCCTTCTGCCTCGGTGTTTGCCGACCATCGATGCTTGGTCGTCCACCAGCATATAACAAGTTCGAAGCCAAAAGAGTCCATGAAATAAGGATAATCAGTAGTAAAAAGAAGTACAGGAATCTTCGACAAGATCATGAAACTTTTCTTGGGCCAGGGAAGCAAGTACACGCAAGACACTAATTATTATTGTGTTGCACAGCCTCTCTAACAATGAATTTGTGCGTACAAAAGCACCTGCGAAGACCTCCATTATGCATATCAACTTTACCCCAGTAAGGCAGTGGCATGAGGCTCACAATACCACACCTCTCGGCCTCAAGAAGGGTGCCAAACTGTCTGAGGAAGACGAGACGATGCTGAAAAACAAAGAGTCAGAAGAAATTATATGAAAGGATGAAGCAGGCCAAAATAGAGCAAGCGTTGAAAGAAATGTTTGCCACCGGGAGAGTCCTTGCCAAGATCGTCTCTCGACCAGGACAGTGTGGGAGAGTGGATGTTTACATCCTCGAAGGCGGGAGACTGGATGGTTATATCTCCGAAAGCACAGAGTTGGAGTTCTATTCCAGGAAACTGAAGTCTAGGAAAGCTACATAATTGATTTTATTATGGTAAAATAAAGTTTATGAAAACATTCAACAACAACAAAATGTTAGATACACAAGTTTCCCCTGGTCACGATGACATGTTCTTCATCATCTTTCCTGCGAGTCTTTCCCTGTCTCTCTTCCCTTCTAATTGTCTGTTGTCACAATATATTTCAATTGCCCACATCCTGTGCCACATCTACATAATGTCGCTTTTGACTTCTAATACCAGTGCCAGATTCTCTTTGTGAGTTGGTTTCTTTCAAAACCTCTTCATGTTTCGTTTGATGCTCAGGGTATCCTCGGCATTCTTCTTTTGAGCCATATCTGAGCAGCTTTTAAGTTATTTATCAGCAATGTGCTAGATACCGATGCTTAACTTTCATACATCAGAACTGGCTTGTAAAATATTCTTTATCTGTTAATGTAATTGTTGCTATTATAGTTTAGTACAAAGATCTACAATATGAATGTAAGTACAGCCAACACTGAAGTAATGCAGGTTAGCAGATCTCCTGGTCCACTAAGGATACTTATAAATATCACAATTCTAAAAATAAAATGTTAAAATATTACAATATCTGTGAAGTGAGATTACAGAAGGTGGCAGAATAGACAGACAAATCTAACTCAGATGTCAAAAAGCAGGTACGCTTGTGTATCAACTATCACCAATACTGACACATCCAAACATACCTTTGTCCGCAAAATTATAGATAACAAATTGCATATTGACACCAACCCAATGCTACCAATGCCAACCTTAGACATGATCAAAATCACACTTACCCAATATCAATACCTGCGAGATGAGATGCTTAGGGAAGAGTTTCCAACTGAACTATCCGAGACTGAGTAAGAAATTATGTTATCAGACAGGCAGTGAGATCAACACCGTGTGCCACATATACTGAAAGGTAGAAGATCAAATTGTTCAGCCATCTCTTTAGAATGCAACACCATCTACCAGCACTGACCCTATTCATAGAAGGTCTGCTACGAGAGCAAGAGGATGCCCAAGAAGAAAATATACTGACGACATCAAATACATTGTACAATAACACGAAATGACACTATTCAGTGCCACTCATCGGGCTCTGGAAAGCCGATTATTCCTCCCCACGACTCTTGACAGGTGAAGTGGAAGATGATAATGATGAAAATGATCGAAAATCATCAACAAGTGTCTGCACTCGTGCTTTTAAAGACATCGCGCTGTTCAAAGGTAGTTGCTTACTCTTTCGATTAGTTCTGCCAGAGAGAGAAATATCACTCAAGGACACTAGTTTTAGCAAGGATGGTTCCCGTGAAGATGCAGCTGAAGAAGCACCAATCCACAAGATTCGTATCACACTTGACTTGCTTTGAACTCATGCGTTGTCCATACACATGCTAATACTCGGGAGTGCACTGGACTGAATTTTGCGTGTGGATTAGCTTTCCTTATTCCCAGTGTCCCTCCCCACCAGGCGAGCCCACTCCGAGTTCTGAGGTATTTGTAATTTACGTTCCAAAGTCAGGGACGAGAAGTTGAGATTTTAGTCCAGCTGTAGGGATTGAACCTGCTACTCGACATCAGAACACCGGAAGTTTAAGACCGGGCGCTTTTATTCATTCTGCCACGCTGACCTCATGATCGATTTTATTCCACGGGGTCTTATCCCTTCTAGCTCGGCATCTCTCCACAAAGCAGCCAACAGCCTATCGAAAACGACGCACTGTGCACGAACTCCGTAGCTACAGTGAAGCTTCCCACAAGTCTCCCAAAGAAACAACATGTGCGCTTGAGAACTGAATGATGCTGGCGAACTTATTGATACTGAACTACTGAATGATGCTGGCGAGCTGAATGATACTGAAGAACTGAATGATGCTGGCGAGCTGAATGATACTGAAGAACTGAATGATACTGGAGAACTTAATGATACTGAAGAACTGAATGATGCTGGCGAGCTGAATGATACTGAAGAACTGAATGATGCTGACGAGCTGAATGATGCTGGCGAGCTGAATGATACTGAAGAACTGAATGACTCTGGAGCACTGAATGATACTGGAGAACTGAATGACGCTGGAGAACAGGATGACGCTGGAGAACTGGATGACGCTGGAGTAATGAATTACGCGAGGTGGGGGGGGGGGGGGCTTCAAATGAAAAACTTAAAAAGTGTAGTAGAATTTACGAGGGTAAGTTAATAAGTAAGTCACAAATAGCTGTAGAAAAATAACTAAATATGATAACAACTTGAAACAAGTTTATTTTTGTACAAACAATTGTCCCTTTATTTCTCAAAATAATTTCCACCAACATTGATGCACTTATCCCATCGTTTTATCAGTCCTCCCAAAACGGCTGCATAGAACTGCGTGCTCTGTTTTCTAAACGTTTTCACTTCACATTCAACTTCGGCGTCACTCGCGAAATGTCTCTCGCCAAGGTTATTTTCAGTGGACTTAGCCCCTAGCGATTTCCCGTAAAGCGGTGCATAGCTGGGTAGAAAAAGTTACGAGGGTGAGTCAATAAGTAAGTCACAGATTCTGTGGGATGGCAAGTAAATGAAAACAAAGCACGCAGTTCTATGCAGCCAGTTTGGGAGGACTGATAAAACGATGGGATAAATGCATCAATGTTTGTGGAAATTATGTTGAAAAATAAAGGGACAATGTATGTATACAAATAAACTGGTTTCAAGTTGTTATCATAGTTATTTTTCTACAGCCATTTGTGACTTACTTATTAACTTACCCTCGTACAATAGCCATGCCATTGTCTTGTAACCAGTCAATATTGTTGTTGAGAATATCAAGAGTTTTAAGCACGTTACATCCCTGTACAGACGACCACGGTGACGTCACAACAGCCGTTTAAAGATGGCCGCTCCACTGTTCACAAGCACCAAAAAGGAGCAGCGTTTTGTTATCCGTTGTTGCTGTTGTTTTTTTTTTTAAATCAGTGAAGGGGTGAAACCTATATAAATTCATCCGCGAATGAAGGTCCTGTATGGTGATGCATGCCTGTCAGTCCAGCATGTGTATGTGTGGAGTAGGAAGATTTAAAACGGCGTGACCTCTGTGACAGACACCGAGTAGCGACCCCAGAGTGATTACACACTCAACAAAGAGAATTTTTTCTTCAGGAATCTTGCATTGAATGCACTAGTGACTACATTGAAAAATGATACATTTGTTCTGTACTTTTTCAGAATATTTTCACATACACATACACACACCCCCACACACACATCCAAGGCACCCACCCACCCGCACACACCAACACATACCCACACACATCTACCCACACACACCCATACGCATATGCATACCCACACACACACATTCACGCACCCATCTATACACCCCACACACACTCCACACACATCCCCACACACACACACACCCCACACACACACACACACACACACACCACACACACACACACAATTGTCAAATATTTACGTTTCTATTGGAAGTCCCTTCGTATTATTGGAAGTAAGTGAATTGTGACAAGAAACTTGAGAGGAATATCACTGGTCACTTATGTTCTATTTGCCAGTGCGGCATTCGAGCATATGGAGCAGCTGGTGCCTGGCCAGGACGTTAGCCTGCTGGGGAATGTCAACCTGTCCTTCACATTTATGATGCCTGACGACTATGCCCTAGATTACTTCTCGTCAAGCGAGCTGCAGGCCTTTCAACGAATTCCAGATGTTGAGAAGCAAAGGTAATACAACACCAACTACATGGCAGTTTGTGTTAGTTAGTTCATACGTTAGATCGTTAGTTAGTTCGTTATTTCGTTCCTTCGTTCGTTAGTTCCTTAGCTATTTTATTAGTTAGCTCACTATTTAGTTAGTTAATTAGTTTGTTATTTCGTAAGTTCGTTAGTTAGTTTGTTAGTTAGTTCCCAAGTTCGTTAGTTATTCGTTCGTTAGTTATTTCGTTAGTTCGTTATTTCGTGCGTTAGCTAGTTAGTTAGTTTGTTAGCTAGTTCCTTCGTTAGTTCCTTATTTAGCAGATTAATTAGTTTGTCATTTTGTTAGTTCGTTAGTTAGTTAGTTCGTTAGTTATTTTGTTAGTTATTTAGGCAATTAGATAATTAGTTCGTTAGTTAGTTCGTTAGTTCATTCGTTAGTTCTTTAGTTCGTTTGTTAGTTCGTTCATTGGTTCGTTCGTTAAGCAGTTCGTTAGTTCGTTCGTTTTTTGTTGTTTGTTCGTCAGTTAGTTGGTTCGTTCGTTACTTCGTTAGATAGTTAGTTAACTAGTTAGTTAGTTAGATAGTTAGTTAGTTAGTTAGTTAGTTAGTTCATAAACAAATACGCGTATATTGATGGGCACTCATAGAAGTAGAAAAAGGAAGTAGACACCAGAGGACATAGTAGGCAATATAACAATTAAAATATATAGTTCCTTTCACGTCCAAATTACCACAGCGCCTCGCTGCAATAACAAATGTACGATTAATGACCAAATAGACACCCCTTTAAAACAAATTGTCTTCATTAGACATATATATCATCCACATGAATCCACAACTATGTAAAATTGGACATAATTCGCAGCTAACCTTTGAAATAGAAACAACGGTCTCAGAATTGTTTTTTATTAACTCAAAGAAGTCAAAAGCAAACACGCAAACATACCGGATCGTATTACTCTGTCTAGTAATAACGAACATTTGAAGAAGAGATAGGATCACCGATAGGGTCTCACCGGTAGCCTTTACTTCCAAGGGAATTATCTAGTGCCCATTTTTGGTTGGGTTAAATTGGAAAATCCAGGCCAATTTACACAATTGGCTTTGATGGGGAATTGAACGTATAAATCCCGATGATCAGACAAGCGTTCTAGCTACTGCGCTACGGCTGTCTCATGCTGTGGAAAACACAAGAAGAACATTCTTCATTTTCCTTTCACTGCTTTCATTGAAATAGAAATTGCTTCTGAAAATGCTTAATTGTTTTTTGGGCTTTCTGTCCGTCTGTCATATTTTTTGTTTCTGGTGTTGTATTTCAGAACATTTTGGCGCCATGCAATAAATGGGAGCACTCTATATTATGAGGATTTGAAAAACGGGCACATGACACCTGACGTTTTACCACAGGAGGTCACTGTTGACATCCAGAATGAAGGTAGGGCAAGTATAAACTCTTTTGTCCACTTCTCCAATGTCTTCATTTCCTTCTTTATCATCTTTTCGTTTCTCATTTTTCTCCATTTCCTCCTTCATATTATTTTTATCCTCGTTCTTCTTCGTCGTCTGCTGCCTCTTCAGCTTCATTTGCTCCTTCGTCTTTTTGTCTCCTTCAGCTTCCTCTTCTCCTCCTGCGTTATCGTCTCTTCCTCCTCCATTTTCTTCTTCTTCTCCTTCATTTTCTTCTCCTCCTTCATTATCTTCTTCTCTTTTTCCTATTCCTCCTGCTACATCTTCATCTCCTAATGCTTCTCTTCTCCTCCTTCATCTTCTTCTCTCCTTCAGCTTATTCATGTTCTCTTCCTTTATTTTCTCCTCCTTTTTCATCTTTATCTCTTCTTCATTTTCTCCCCCTTCTTCATTTTCTTCTGCGCCTTTATCATTTTCTTATTATTATTCATCTTTATCTCTCCTACATCTTCTCTCCTTCATTTTCTTCGCCTCCTTTATCTTTTTTTTTTTTACCTCTTTCATTGTTATCTCTTCTTCATTTTCTCTCCTGCATCTTCTCTCAAATACCAACTTCTTCAACATACGAAATGATATAGAGGATAGGTAAATCATGGTAACCACCGGAAGCAAATGAAAACGGGAAAATATCCACCTCTTGCCAACACACAGATTACCGGGGATAAATTTTAGAAATGTTGAATCGAAAACGAGCCATATGTTTTAATTAACTGATTCAGCGCCCCAAAAAAATGCATGTTTGGACCAAACATGGTTAACAACCAAATAAATACAATTATAATGTAAATTTCCGTTCAGTGAGCATTCAAATTGCGGAGGATACTACGAAGCAAAACAAATAATATGATGACCCTAGAATGGCGATATATCGTCCTTCTGTACAATTAGGAGGTCACATTTGACGATATATTATCCCTTGGCAATAGTACCATGCCGTAGATTTTCTCACTATGATGCATGTCTTCGAAATTCCGCTCCCCACATGTGTTTTTTTCTGTTAAAATGCCACCCCCTTATGAAGCCTCCTTACGGTGCCGCCTGATGCGGCTGCCTCTCTGTATCATAGCACGGCACAGCCCTGCTTGACACTGAATCAGTTAGTCTGGGCTTGTAAAGCCCCATCTATTGAGGCTATTGTAAGTAAAGCTTCGTACTACGGTACAAAGATTGTATCAGCGGGACATGATTGATACAGGCATTGGTTGTGCACCTTGTGAAAACGTTGCCGCTGGTAGCGTTGAGTAGAGGAAGAGATCAGGAATGGAATAAAGATAAAGGAGAAGATGGTTGCAGATAGGTCACACAGAGCGTGTGAAACGTCGCTTCAAATCAGTGTTTGTCCGTCAAGAATGACGATGACCATTCATTTCATCCAGTGGTGTTGAAAGTATGGAGCCGTGAGTTCTATGATGGCTGATAAGACCTATTTTGGCTCGAAATGTTCTTTGACAATGTGGGCAAATAATGCTTGATGTTCCAGGAGGAGGATCTTCTCCAGTGTTTTTTCTGTCCAGCCTTTTCTTCACAGCTCTTGCAGTCCTGGCTGCTTCACAAGTGACTGCGCCCTTGCGTAGTGATATACGCCACGAATTTCGGTCTTTGGCAGCAGTCTCCCAGGTGTCAAGATGAATTCCAAAAGCTTTCAGTGAGATTTTCAGAGTGTCTTTAAAGCGTTTCCTCTGGCCGCCTTGGGAGCGTTTACAACAACGCAGCTCGCCTGTAACAAAATTCGTTTAGGGAGCCTGTGATCTGGCATGCGAGTTAAGTGACAAATCGAATTCTTCATTAGTAGATTGTGGATTTTCGGCATGGACGCTCTTTCTAGAACTTCAGTGTCTGGGATCTTGTCTTGCCATTTAATCGTCAATAGCTTCCTAAGGCAAACTGTGGAAGTGGTTCTAATTTCCTAGCGTGATCGGTGATAAACAGTCCAGGTTTCATAAGCATATAGCAGTGTGGATAATACAACTGCTTTGAAGACCTTCAGCTTTGTTTGCAGGCTTATTCCATTTCTGTCCCATACAT
Source organism: Cepaea nemoralis (assembly GCA_014155875.1). NCBI lineage: Eukaryota > Metazoa > Mollusca > Gastropoda > Stylommatophora > Helicidae > Cepaea > Cepaea nemoralis. The sequence goes on from JACEFZ010000657.1 coordinate 390,421, forward strand.
TCTTGTACAGTCTGCCAAATGCCGCGCTGGCCTTGGAGATTCTTGCATTCACTGCGTCATCAATTGTGGCAGCTTTTGACACAACGCTGCAAAGATAGGTGAATTTTTCCACAACACGCTTCAAACCACTCACTCATACCGGAGTGAGCGATAATGAACGCGCAAACCAGCTAGCAGCAAATATTGCACCAGTACAATCGGGGTGGATCTGCGTGTTCGAAAGGATAAAAGCCCTGGCTCTTAAACTCTCGTTGCGCTGATGGCGAGATAGGCAGTTTAACCCCCCCCCCCCCCCACACCCCCACCCACCCCCACACACACACACTGGCATTAAGTTGGACTTAAACGCTGATTTCTCGTTCAGTAAGTAATGGCAAACTATTAGACAATCAAACCTGGAGTTGATTGCAGTGTCCTGCAAAGAACATGCGATAATTGTTTAACAGTCGCGAACGGAGCGGTTCACTTTGGCTGCCTCTACTTCCCATGACATTTTCTGGTATCCATTTAAGGCTGAGTGGATTTGAGAACCAGGACAGTTTAAAATATCCCCGGATTGATGGAAATTCGAAGCACATGAACTTAGGGTCGGAAGGTAAGCGTGCTAGCGACTGAACTATCCATTGCTTGGTACTGGAGGGTAGTACAATTCTAAGGGAGGGGTAGTAGCTTGGAGAGGAGGAAGGATAGTAAGGGACGGAGGGGTGGGGAGAAGAAGAAGACAGAAGAAGAAGAAGAAGAAGAAGAAGAAGAAGAAGAAGAAGAAGAAGAAGAAGAAGAAGAAGAAGAAGAAGAAGAAGAAGAAGAAGAAGAAGGAGGAGGAGCCGGAGCAGGAGCAGGAGCAGGAGAGGGAGGAGGAGGAGAGGAGGAGAAGGGAAGGAGAGGGAGGAGAAGGGAAGGAAAGGGAGAATGAGGAGGAGAGGGGGAGAAAGAGGAGGAGACGATAAGGAGGAGACGGTGTAGAAGCAAAATAAGAGGAGGAAGAGGAAGATGAACAAGACAAAGAATGAGAAGGAGAAGAAGAGGGAAGAAGAAGGTCGTGACGGTGATGATAATAAAAGTTGGGCTTTGTGAACAATAAGTTAAGTGTAACGGTTTCTCTTTCAGCGGTCTACCTTCGATACAAGAGTGTACGCAGCAAGATCAAACAGTGGAATCTGATTGCCAGCAATGGTGTCATACACATTCTTAAGAAGTTCCTCTACGATGCAACACAGACTACAGATAAAACAACACCAGCTGAAGAACACCCGGATGATCCATTAAACCGAGTCGAACGCTGGGAACAAACTGGGACGGCCATCAGGATTTCGGTATCAGAAGTGGCGTTTGTATCGTGTACAGTGTTATTAATAGTAACAGCGAGATATCTGGTGTTTGTAAATGCATCATGATATGGAAGACACAGTGTGTCTGTGTTACACGTAGTAATGAGTGAGTGCCTGCAGACTCGATCAAACGAACGCTTAAGAAGGTTATGTAACGTGCTGTTTTACATATGAAATAATGAAGGATAACTGAGAAAGTGTTATCTTCTTGTCAAGTTATTGATATGCATAATATGGTTCCGCTATGAAGTTTCCGGCATCCTAATCCACTTGCGAGGGACTTTGAATAAATATGGAACATGAAAACGTTTATATTCGTATTGGTCATGGCGTAGTGTATCAGATGCCTAATCTTTTCAGATGATTGTGAATAAATATAAGGCCCCAGTGTGCACACTGCTGAGCATATAGCATTCGGAAATCACAACAACAACAAAATGGGCCGTAATTAGTCGCTGTTCTGAATTTAAAATAACAATTTCGAAAACAAATGTGAATAGCTACTCACATTAAAATGTATATAGTATATTTCATATGTGAAAGTCAAAGATAAGGGGAAAAACCACCACGTTAATTCCCTTATGATATGTTTAAGAACAGCCACAAAATTACATGTATGGTGGCGTGATGCATTAAATACATGATGCCAGTCTTCAAACTGTGTAACCAAGTAGGCAGCCCCTGGAACACAGATTTACTAGCTCACCTTAAGAAAATCAGGAGTGAGGATGTCAGGCAGTTAGTAAGGTGGTGTGTAACTAACTAGTGCATTATTAACCGGCGTATGCATCTTTGGTAGAGCACACTTGAGAGGGTACAAGCCTTATCCTGCCGCCAGGAAATGCAGTCTAAAGACTAAATGTCGTGACAGAGCATACCAAGCCCTAAGCCTTGGTTGGCAACTGGTCTAGGATCAAAGCTCCGACAGGTGGACAGTTAGAGCATTGCTTTGCTGATTCGACAGCTTCTGTAGCTTGTCTTGTTCCAGATGTACTGGTGTTACCTTTCCTCTGGGGTAAACTAGGCAGGCCGAGAGAGGGATCATGTTACATGGGCAACACATGGTCTCTACAATTCAACCCAGGTTTTGTGCTATGGAGAGGTATAATTCCATCCTGTGTCCCCACCATGAGCTGTAGTTATTATGCTTATGATATTATAAGTCGGCCGCTCATAAAGCGATGGCAAACTGTTGAAATAAAATATAAATGCACATCTCAAACAGCCAGTAAATGCTGACATTGATTGCAATGCCCTGTAAAGGGTATGCAATTAACCACTTTTTGGAAGTGGGAAGGGTGGGGGTGGGGGTGGGGGGGGGGGGGGGTAAATTATTATTTAACTAACGTCAAATCATTCCTGCTGTATGGGCCAGAAATATGGAGACAGATCAAAAAGGTTACTAATGAACTCCACACAGCCATTAATTGGTGCCTCAGCGGAATGACTGTCACCTGACCATCTTGACAAATGATAGTTTGTGACATAGAGTTATAACTCTCCATAGCACAAAGCCTGGGCTGTATTTGGAGACCTTGTGTTCCCCACACAGCATGATCCCTCTCTCGGCCTGCCTAGTTTACTCCAGAGGAAAAGTAACACCAATACGTCTGGAATAAGACAAGTTGCCGGATCAGCAAAGCAATACTCTTGTCTGCCTGTCTTCCATTCTAGACCAGTTACCGACCAAGGCTTAGGGCCCGGTCTGCCCTGCCATGACATTTAGTCTTTAGGTAGCATTTCCTCACACTTTGATAAGGCAGGTACCCTCCCAGTTGCCCTCATCCACCTAAAGCCGTTGACCCATTTTGGTGTGTCAGGTTTGGTGAGCACTGCCCAACAATTGGTGCTAACAGAAATCAGGTAGTACCATCTACTGTCATACAGTAGCTCAGTCGTATCTGACTAAGACCTGAGCTTTTGTCTCAGCAGAACGCGGCACTAAAATGATATGCCACAATCACCAACACGGAACTCACGGAAAGAACTAAATAACTGGGTGGGGTTAGGAAAAGATATTGACTCTGGACACAGACTGTGAAAACCTGTTCATATTGTAACTAGAAAGCTTTTCTTATGGAACCCATAGAACAAAGGTGACAGAGGAAATTCTAAAAAACACACAGAGAAGAGAATTCAAGACAGTTGAATAACATAGGAAGGACATGGGGGGAGCTGCATGAGACAGCAAAGGTTAGAAAGGCTTGTGGAATTTAGTTGAGGGTTATGCTCCATTGGGAAATAAAAGGCAGAGTAATAAATGCGACTGTAGGTTGATGTGTAGTGAGCTAAAAGACTACTGAATGGTGTCCATTGACTCGGAGAAAGTAAATTACCAGTACCTCAGAAGTTGGAGTGGGTTCGCCTGATGGCAAGGGACATTAGTAATAAGGAAAGTTAATTGACATGCAAAAAATCAGTCTATTGCACGAGAAATAGTAGCAAGTATATGGACTGTGCTTCAGTTAAAAGTGAGCAAATATTAAATACAAATAAAGAATTGTACAACAAGGAAGATTAAGACAAGAAATAATACATCAATAGATGTGTACAACAAGGAAGATTATGACAACAAATAATCAGCACAATCTGTACAGCAGGGAAAATTACAATAGATTATAAATCAACAGACTTGTACAGCAAGGAAGACTATAACAAATAAACAACAAATCTGTACAGCAAGGACGATTATGACAGCAAATATTCAGCAAACTAATACAGCAATAAGATTATGATAGCAAATAATGAGCCAATTTTTACATGAAGGAAGATTATGACAAAAAATAATCAACAAACCTGTACAGCAAGGAAGATTATGACAACAAATAATCAATAAACATGTACAGCAGGGGAGATTATGACAACAAATAACCAATAAACCTGTACAGCAGGGGAGATTATGACAACAAATAATCAATAAACCTGTACAGCAAGGAAAATCATGGCAACAAATAATCAACAAACCTGTACAGCAAGGAAGATTATGACAACAAATAACCAATAAACCTGTACAGCAAGGAAGATTATGGCAACAAATAATCAACAAACCCATACAGCAAGGAAGACTATTTTAACAAATAAACAACAAACCTGTACAGCAAGGAAGATTATGGCAACAAATAATCAACAAACCTGTACAGCAAGGAAGATTATGGCAACAAATAATCAACAAACCCGTACAGCAAGGAAGACTATTTTAACAAATAAACAGCAAACCTGTACAGCAAGGAAGATTATGGCTACAAATAGCAACAAACTCGTACAGCTACCAAGTAATGAACATAGATGAAGCAATACAAAATACATAATCGAAATGTAAATAACAGACAGTAGTTTCTACATTTTTATATTATACTATAGGACATTACAATGTTGTTGCAGGCGTGTTAAATGTCTTAATGTTATACTTTGTTAACATGAAAAGTTAAAATGCTGTTATAATTATGTGTTATGATCGTTTTTCTTATCCCATATTCTTATTATTCAATGAATTATTTTCATTGTAATATATCTAGTCAAACATGCGTATGATGGGGGTGTTGTGTATTTGAATGTTAAATCATCTTTACTGAAATGTTATATAGAACCTGTTCTGCTGTGTGACAGTGAATCTTGGAGTGTCAGTGAACAAATTATGAAGAGTTTGGAAGCCACAGTGATGTGGTTCCTGAGACGAATGTTGTGAAAACCCTTGACTGCTGGGGTAACTAAGAACGAGTGCTTGGGAAGGGCTAATGAAAATAGAACATGTGATACAATTACAAGGGGAATTCAAATGAAAACCTTAAAAGTGTGATAGAAATTACGATAACCATGCCATTGTCTTGTAAACTGTAAATATTGATGTTAAGGATGTCAAGAGTGTTAAGCACGTGACATTATGGTGCAAACGAACACAATGACATCATAAGGACAATTTAAAGATGGCCGCCCCACTTTTGCCATGCACCAAAGAGGATCAGCGTCTTGTCATCCTTTTTTTTTAATCAACGAAGGGGTGAAACATACAGAAATTCATTGGCAAATAAAGGTCCAGTATGATGATGCTTGCCTGTCAGTCCAGCAAGTGTATGAGTGAAGTAGGAAGTTTCAACCGGAAATAAAATCCAAATGACGTAGACGTCTGAGTAAAAGTGTTCTTTTGCAACATGACAATACGTGACCCCCATATTGCCCATGCAAAGATTGAAACCATCAAAGACCTCCACTTTCAGTGTTTCCCACATAACCCGCGCTCGCCAGACATAGCCCTGAGTGATTTCCACCTGTCTGGACAATTCAAAGAGTCATTGGGAGGGACAGGTTTTCATTTGAAGCACCCTCATAGATAACACAGACAAACAATGTTCTATGGTCACATAAAGTGAAAAGAGACATTTGGAAAACACTGCAATTACTAGAAAGTTCCGTGGTACAAAGGGAAGATTCTGGATGGCCAAAGATAGTGGCATGAAGATATACGAGGGAGCTTCACATTAAAACCTTTAAAATGTGATAGAAATTACAATAACTATGCCACTGTCTTGTAACCTGTCAATATTGTTTTTAAGGGTGCCAAGAGTGTTAAGCATGTGACATCACGGTGCAGACAAACACAGTGACGTCATAAGGACAGTTTAAAGATGACCGCCCCACCTTTGACATGTCATGTGCTTAACACTCTTGATATCCATAACAACAATACAGACAGGTTACAAGACAATGGCATGGTTATTGTAATTTCTATCACACTTTTGAGGTTTTCATGTGAATCGCCTCCGCACAATCAATAGAAGTAATCCAGAACAGCAAGGACTGAGATTTGTGGAGATACATGAAGGACCATGGTATTTGGCAGAAAGCATGAAGGTAATGATGATGATGATGATTAATAATATAACATGTTGTTAGGAGATTCAAAGAAATATGGGAGATTGAGATGTGGGAAATACAATAGTCATGGAGATGTGGGGGATGATGGTCATATAGAGATATGAGAGTCATAGAGATTTGGAAGATATGAGAGTCATAGCGATTTGGGAGATATGAGGGTCATAGAGATGCGGGATATATGAGAGCCATAGATATGTGATATAGGAATTATGGAAAGTTTGGTGGTAGAAAAGACAGAGAAATAATATTGAAATAGCCAAAGATGATAACATGGAGAGTCACAATCAATAGAATTGATCCAGAACACCAAGGATTGAGATCTGTATAGATACACGATCGCCTATGGTATTTGGCATAGTATATAATGATGATGATGATGACCATTATTACTTTCATAACACGCTGTTTTGCTGTATTACTACTGCAGTTTGGCCAAGAAAGTAAGATTCAACAGTCTCAAATAATGGTGTGCTGAAGTTTAATGTGTTGACCAAAAGAGGCAGATATTGCTTCTTAACTGTAAATACGTCCTGTAAAAAGTGTGTGTTATCCAAAAGTGTGTATTATGAGGCAGAGGTACTTTTTTATTGTTTCATCATGATTACTATCAAAACATGTTGCCAGGTTGTATCACTAGTGCAGTTTGGCCATGAAAGTAGAAATCAAAGTGGGACATTAAACCCAGTCTCAAATATGTTATGCTCAAGTTTGATGAGTTGACTGAAAGATGCAGAGATTGACGACAGACTGTAAAAGATCACAAAATCAAGCACAATTTTCAGCATCAAAAAGCAACATGAAGGAGAATGTAATGTTGGTTATAAAACAAAGGAGCCAGTAATTTCATGTCTGTAAACCAGCATGTTACTTTCTTTAAATATACACAGGTTGATGTCTGGTCGGGTGTAAAGAAGAGGAAGATTCACCAGTCACTTAGTACATTTTCGCTTCATTTCCCCGCAGTATTTAAAAAATTTCTGATGTTGTTTTGATTCAACCATCACATATTTCCAGCCATGCCTTATTATGTTTCATGTTTACCACCATTCCCCATCTACTCTTATTACTGTATTTGTTTATTATTATCTGATCCGGGATTACAGATTTGATTCAAATTCTCCAATACTTAACGTGAGTACAAAACAAAAGCCATCTTCTTCACTGGCAGAGACTATAGAGTGCATAATTAAAGGACTAATTTACAAGCTCTAGGATTAATTGGTTACATGGTGCTGTAATATCATCAAATGGCAAATCAGAAAACGAGATCGAAAATATATGCAATAAGGCAAACCAACTAATTGGACAAATGGCACCAATACTAAAGAACAATCATGTACCAATAGTTACTAAGAAAGCACTTTACAACACAATCTTTCTACCAACTCTATACTACCGATGCCAAACCTGGACAATGACAGAAAACGTGAAAAGAAAAATCACAACAACAGAAATGAGATTCCTGAGAAGAATACTCAATGTATCAAGAAGAAATAAGATCAGAAATGAAGAAATCATGACGAAAGTAGGGGTTGCAGTAGTAGTAGTAGTAGTTATAGCGCTAGATTTTATTAGAAGGCAGCAAGTCAAATGGTTTGGCCATGCAACTAAGTAACCAACTAACAGTATACCACAACAAGTAATGATGTACACACCAAATGGAAGCAGAGGAAGAGGCCGACCACGTAAACGATGGATGGAAGGAATAGCCAAGTCCATAGGAATATCGATACATGAAGCCCATAAGCGGGAACTCTACCGCTGTTTATATTTCACCTCGACACCGCAAGATACAAGAGGAACATGATGAGATGAAATGAGATGAGATGAGACGAGATGATGCTGGCACATATTTGTATAGACCAATCGGCACTTGGTGGGTGATGTGATGTGGTCAGTATCACCCTGGCCAGCTTTACTTCTCAAGATATTTCTGGGTACCTATTTTAGACACAGTCGACCTGAAAATGGTGCTCAAAATTTAAAGATCTGCCTCGCTACACATTTGAACCTATGACCATCGAGCCTAGCAGATAAGTGTCTAGCCACTACACCTCTGTGACTCCAAGAATAAGGATTCTAGATAGATAAATAACTTGGCATCACCATTATCATGTGCCACGCTGACAGGCTTGGTTCACCATTATCATATGATCACTAGTTTTGTATCTGGTCTGCGTTCTAATCCCAATTGTACAAGGGCATACACTATACTGGAATGCACGGTTAACATTGGGGTTATGTTCTTGGAAAACGCGACTTTAAGTGAAACGACGTATAGCAAAACACTATACAGGTGTATAAACAGGTGACGACGTTATGGCGAAACGTAGTGATGTTAAGTGAAGTTATGTCACATTGTGACAACGACGTTTTAGCTAAATGACGTAAACCGAAGTGACGTATAGCGGGGCCTTCCAGTAGTATGAATTAACAGACAAGCTGAGAAACATCTAGTGGTAATAGAAATATAGTGTCTACAGAAAGTCATATGAGACAGTCCAAGAGACAAATGAAAAATGGAGATTGATTGGGGAAATTAGAAGTAGACAGTCAAGATTCTTTGGACATGTTATTAGGAGAAATGGACTTGATCATTTAGTGACAACTGACAAACTTGATGGGAAGAGAGCACGAAGAAAACAAAGGGATAAATATCTTAATGGTTTGGCAGCATGACTTGGTCGGGACAAGAACACAGACCTTATTTGAGGCTCTGGTGACCGTGTGAGATGGCGAACCATGACCGCCTACGCCTTTTGGCATGGCACTTGATGATGATGATACACTATATAAGCTCAGCCCATTGCTCACTCCCCTTACACAGTAGCCTGGCCCACAAGTTTACCAGCTTGTTCTACTCCTCTTACACCTACATGGCCTGGTACAAAAATGAAGCCAATATTTGTCAGCTTTGACCTTCTCAAAGACTTCTCCCCCTGTCTTCGAGTCCAATCTTCCTGAGCATGCTCATTGAGTCACTGATAAATCATGCCTGGGTGAGAGTCTGTGTCTCCAGCCAGGCTATTGCTCTAGTTACTGCCATGACCTCCATAGTCAGGCTACTTGTTTTCATGAGAAACACTCTGCAGTCTTCCTTCACAGTTGTCCCCTGTAATCTGAGCTGTAAACGCCAATAAGCTCCTCGTGTGTTCAACAACTGACTCATCTGTGTAGATATCTACATCACCCTCAGAAGATTTCTCACATATCAAGGACTGAACTTCTGCTCCCACAGTTATCGGGTTTTGTTGTCTCCATCCACTATCCAGCTATGCTGTGACAGATAAAGCTAACTCCTAAATAAGCAAAAACGTTTTTTTTTAAAACTCATTCTGACCCAGATATTTGCTGCATCTGCCAGGGACAAAAGAGCCGGCATTCAAGATACAAAGTTAGTTGCATATCCTTTACATGACGTCACAGTCAATTATGGCATTTTGTGACTGTTTGTGGTTTCTTGGCAAGTTTACGTTCAGTAGTTTGCCATTGCTTTCTGAACAACCGGCACTCATATTATTGCATGAAAATCAGCACAAGGCAGTCTGCTTCCAAATCACGTGCAGCTGTGTTTCGTATGCAGTATGTGGTATTATGAATTGTGTTCATAACCCCTTCACAACAGAGCCAGCTGTTCAAGATAAACACAAGAGTTATTTGTTGTGTTTACTACTTATCCTGACACATACATTTGCTGTAACTGCCTGGGCCAGAACGATGAGAGATAAGTGTGTGATGAATGTAGTCATGAATGAATGTACAGTTTATTACAGTAGTAATTTTTCCATTACCCCTACCCTATTCAACCTCATAAGTGAAGATATAATTAGAGTCCATCCCAGCTTCATATTAATAATCCTGTGACCGATTCAGCCACATTTCGGAAATTAATTTGAAAGGGATTTTAGTCCATAGGAAGTAATGATTAATAAGTTTCATCATCATCCAATGTCTTGCTGGCAGACGTGGGTGATCATGCTTCTCCGATGGTGTGGATCAAATCGTGTGCTGACACCCTTCCATGCCATAAAACAAAACTCAAAGAATTTTCTAACGCTGCTTCCTCCTCCCATCTTTCCAGTTGCTATAACATATTTCAGTTTTTCTCTTCTCATACTACAGCCCAAATAAATGATGACTGCATCTTTCTTTGTGATAAGTTGTCTTTGTAACTTAGCTCCCTCAAAATGTCCAGATTGCCCATTTTGGCTGCCCAATTAATCTTCCACATTCTTCTTTAAGACCACATCTTCAAGGCTTCTAGGGATTTTCCCCCTTGTTTACTGACCAGGATGTGCAGTCATATGTTAAAATTGCTTCTAAGTAACATGCAAGAACTCTTTTTCTGACTTTCAAGGACAGGGACTTATTGCACAAAATGTTATTCATTTGATAGAATGCAGTTTTTACTTGCCCTATTCTGTTCTTTATCTCTGTGATGCATCTTCCATTTGATGTTCTCCATGTGCCTAGATATCTGAATTTCAGCATTTGCCTCAAAATAACATCATCTAATTTAATTGCACATTAAGGCACAATATGTTTCTTTGATATCACTATAACTTCTGTCTTTCTATTTTTCAAGTTAAGGCCAATTTTTCACTTTCTACACTACTGTATCTATAATTTCCTGTTGTTCCTTCTGACTTGTTGCTATCAAGGTGGTGTAATCAGCATAATGTAAGTATATGTAGTTTATAAGTATATGTAAGTATAATCATTCATCATCATCAACAGTATAATCATCAAGTATAATAATTACTTGTATATTACAGTGTTAATGATGATCATTATATACCAGCAGACAAATCAGGAATTATGTGAAAGCCGCAGAGATGTGGTTTTATAGAAAAACGATGAGGGCATGGTGGATGGATAGAAGGAACAATGAAGATATCTAGATACAAGTTAACTCACAAACATAACTGGTTACATGCTTCATTCTGTTGGTATGTCATGAGAAGGGAAAAGTGGATAGATAATTTCCACATGATAGCAACAGAAGAGAGTCATCATATTGCTTATGATAGAATGAGACGCTGCTACTGTGGCACATGAAAGGACACTGGATGATGATGATGAATATCAATTTAGTTTATAAAACCATGGAAATAATTAACCTTTAATTGTTAACAGTAAATTAAAACTCAGAGAAATCCTCTCCCAAAACCTCAAGTTCTTGAGTTAATAATACAGGGTGTATTTGTAATGACTGCAGTGATTGAATATATTGCCGGTCCAAGTTTTGTATTTACCTATTATGTTGCATGAACTTTACAGAGGGTGAATACAAAACTTGGACCGGCAATATTTTCAAACAATGCAGTCATTACAAATACACCCTATATGGTATTTTGTATTATGAATGCCATTCAGTCAACATCAACATTCACTCACACATAAACAAAATCTGTATCCACATTTCTGAAAATTTGTAATAAAATTGTTACATTTTCATTGTTTCGTTTCTCGTTACATATGCATGTGCAAATCTGTTCCCTGAAGTCATGTTTTTAGGATGTTATTTGCTGCCCATAATGAGCCGCAGCAGCAGGCTAGCTGGCATTTTTTCCCGTGGTTATGCATTCAAATGTACATCCAGGCAAATTGTTAAAATTGATCCAGCCTGGAACAGGTACCTGGAACTGTCTTAGGAAACAAAAACGGCCAGCATGTTATTGACCACTTCACCCCTAGAATATATATATATATATATATATATATATATATATATATATATATATATATATATATATATATATATATATATATATATATATATATATGTATATATATATATAGACCACAGCGCCCCTGGATCTAATCTTTTAGCTTAAATGTTTCGGAAAAATTCTTAGAATATCATGGGCCATGAAAAATACTGGCATTATACATGATTCATAAACAGCATATTTCAGAAACTGAAATACTGTGGTCATATTAAATGTTATGGTTAAGTTAGTTGAACATCCTTTACAGGACACGTCAGTCAATCCCAGCCATTATTTCCCTGTGTGTAATTTCTTGGCAAGTTTACGTTCAGTAGTCTGCCATTGCTTTCTGAATGACCAGCTCTCATACCTTTGTATGTGAATCAGCCGCAAGGACATCTGCTTCTAAATCACCCAAATTTGTGTTTTGAATGCAGTATGCAAGTTCCAAATCCATTTTGCGAAGAAAAAAAAAACTTTCCACCACCTTTGAACTATCCTCCATGGCTTGGTTAAAATCATGGTGAGTGGGATAAGTTTGTCTAGTTTTCTGCGCCAGTATTAGCTGGCTTAACTATTAGCAGGGTTTGAGCCTGTGACATCAGCTGGAGGATTGATTGACCGGCAAGTTTTCCTTTGAGTCCGTCTCCTCTGGTGGTTTCTAATGTCAGTGTCGGTTACTTGTGCGTTTTGCTTGGCTGGGTGCAGTCCTTATAAGGGTTTTTTATTTGGTCTTTTTTGCCTCCTTTTTGGTGTATTGTCTGTAGAAGCTTTTCGATGTTTTTGTTTTCTCCTTGCAACATTTTTCTCTTTCAAATTTGAGTTTCTGCTGCTTTGTTATTTTTTTCTCTGTGGTCAACCATGGGACAATCTCTGTGCCATCATAATAGTACCCATCTGGGTATTCGGAGTGTTCGTCAACATAGTGTTTATCTGGGTATTCTACAGAGGTCTGGAGGTACATTGGTTTCCCCTTGAATTTCTTGACCTTGTTTTTTTTTCCTTTTCTGCCATGCACTTTTTGAATTCCTTGTGCCTGAGTATGATTTTCCTTTCTTCTTCTTTGCACATCACGACGAGGTACTCCAAGGTATGTGTTGGGGATGACAGGATGTACTCTATGTTGTCGTCCTTCTGCTCATCTGGGTTTTCTTCAGAGGCCTGGCGGGATATTGGTTTCCCCTTGAATTTCTTGGGTGTCATGGTTAGGCTGCTGGCTTTAGCTTGTGGTTCCGGCTCGGTCTTTTGTTGGGTTTCATCTTGTGGCTTCTCTGTGTTCTTTTCAATGGCTTCTGCTGGTTTGTTTTGGGTCAGCTCCCTTTCAGTTTGTTTGCATTTCTCTCTCTGCTTTCATGGCTTGTGGGATCTCTTCATTCTTCTTTGTCGTCTGCACCATATGTTCCACCTATTGTTTGATGTTTTGTTGGATCTCCTTTATTTCAGCAAGCAGTTTTTCATTGTCCACTGGTTGGTGCCGATGTTTGAAGTAGTTTGATTTGTTTCTTAAGCTCGTGAATCTGGTCTTGCAGTTGAGCTTTTTCAGCTTGTGAGACGCATATGGCTGTCTCGCACCTCCGCATTGCTTCCTTGTATGGTGTCTTTGTGGTAATGGCAATCTTTAAGATTTCTCTGTGTCTTTGGAGGTACGGACAGCCCAGGTATCTTGCTCCATGCTTGCCCAGGCAGGTGGCGCACTTTCTCTTGTCATTGGGTTTTCGAAAATCCGTGTCTTGTTTCGCAAGCGGACATTTCTTGAATGTATGGTGCTCGGCACAGTATGCGGGATTACAAATTGCATTTATAACTCCTTCACAACAAAGCCACTGTAATGTTACAGTAGCTTTAATGTTACATTAGCCATAATGCTACAGTAGCCATAATGCTACAGTAGATGTAATGTTACAGTAGCCATAATGCTACAGTAGCTGTAATGTTACAGTAGCCATAATGCTACAGTAGCTGTAATGTTACATTAACCATGATGCTACAGTAGCCAGGATTAAACAGTAATGAAAGAGGCAGGAGTTAACCAACACAAAGATGGGTACAGGACACTGCAGGTACTTTCACCACTGGACATGGGAGTTGGCAAAGGAACAGAATCCTTGTTTGGTGGACCAAGATTAGAGTGATGTTCTGCACTGGACCTGTTTCATGATGACCATATTAGATTGTGGCACCTGGGAGGTTCAAGGGTACATAGAGGTACATGATGACCATATTAGATTGTGGCACCTGGTAGGGTCAAGGGTACATAGAGGCACATGATGACCATATTAGATTGTGACAACTGGGAGGATCAAGGGTACATAGAGGTACATGATGACCATATTAGATTGTGACACCTGGGAGTGTCAATGGTACATAGAGGTACATGATGACCATATTAGATTGTGGCACCTGGGAGGTTCAAGGGTACATAGAGTTACATGATGACCATATTAGATTGTGGCACCTGGGAGTGTCAATGGTACATAGAGGCACATGATGACCATATTAGATTGTGGCACCTGGGAGGTTCAATGGTACATAGAGGCACATGATGACCATATTAGATTGTGACAACTGGGAGGATCAAGGGTACATAGAGGTACATGATGACCATATTAGATTGTGGCACCTGGGAGGTTCAAGGGTACATAGAGGTACATGATGACCATATTAGATTGTGGCACCTGGGAGTGTCAATGGTACATAGAGGCACATGATGACCATATTAGATTTTGACAACTGGGAGGATCAAGGGTACATAGAGGTACATGATGACCATATTAGATTTTGACAACTGGGAGGATCAAGGGTACATAGAGGTACATGATGACCATATTAGATTGTGGCACCTGGGAGTGTCAATGGTACATAGAGGCACATGATGACCATATTAGATTGTGACAACTGGGAGGATCAAGGGTACATAGAGGTACATGATGACCATATTAGATTTTGACAACTGGGAGGATCAAGGGTACATAGAGGTACATGATGACCATATTAGATTGTGACAACTGGGAGGATCAAGGGTACATAGAGGCACATGATGACCATATTAGATTGTGACAACTGGGAGGATCAAGGGTACATAGAGGCACATGATGACCATATTAGATTTTGACAACTGGGAGGATCAAGGGTACATAGAGGTACATGATGACCATATTAGATTGTGACAACTGGGAGGATCAAGGGTACATAGAGGCACATGATGACCATATTAGATTGTGACAACTGGGAGGATCAAGGGTACATAGAGGTAGATGTTAACTGATTCACTGTCAAACATAATAATAGATGTTTCCAATTTGTTTGGAGGTGACTTGCTTGCTTTAATCTTAAACATAGTCGATACACATGCTACTACTTCTAGCAGCACTGAACTGCATTTTGCGCATGGATTGTTACTATTGTCCCTGGCCATCAGGCGAAGCCATTCAGACTTCACAGGTACTTGTAATTTACATCCCCAATTCAAGGATGAGAAGTCAACATTTTAGTCGAACTGCCTGGTGTAGGGGGTTGAACCCCTTACCTCAGCATCAGCATACTGGATGTTTAAGAACGTGTGTTCTTATCTATTCTGTTATACTAACCTCCAAAACATAGGTTTGACCAGACAAGGTACACAATTAAATGAACAAGTATTATAATGTAAATTTCTGTTCACAGAGCATTGAAATTGTGGAAGATACAAGAAACAAAACAAATAACACAATGACTGTAGTATGGTGATGTATCATCCTTCTGTCCAATTGAGAGGTCACATATCATATCATCAAGTGCCATGACTGCTGGCCAATCACATGACCACAAAAAAGCTGTTTGCCTCTTTCTTATTGTTGTATATAACGTTCTGGTTTCATTAGTCTCTTTCAGACCGACATTGTTAGTTACTTTGGCAGTCCAAGGAATTTACAACACTCGTCTCAGGAACACACCTCTGTTGCTTCCAATCTCTTCCTAATTTGTCCATTTACATTCCAAGATTCATAGCCATACAGCAAAATAGGTTTTATAAAGCACTTCAGCACTCTTTTTCTTACATTCAATGATAGTGAAGATCACATATGGCGATAGTTGTTATCCTTTGACACTGAAGCAGTTAACAATAAAAAAAATGCTGACTGGTTGGCATAGTGACATGGAAGACAATCAGTGGCCGAACTTACGAAGAACACAGATAACAAATGTTTATGAGCATAGACAACAAGCAAACCATCATAATCTATTAAAGTATATTGAAGTATAAAACCAGATGTGAAAAATTGGCACATTCTGTCATGATGGAACTGGCAAGTTCCCATTACCACTATCTTGTTTGTTCACATTCTTTGCATTTGATTTAAACTTTCTTGGCCAAAAACAACATTATTCTGATTTTTGAGGCTCCTCTACTCTCACGACTAGGGTTCCTTGTGATTTATGGCTGTTTCCAAAGCTGAAAATGTAACTGAAAGTGTCCCAATTTGTGTCAATAGAAGACACATGGAACTTGACAGCCATTCTGTACTCTTTTCCAAAAGAGACTTCCATGAAATGCTTCAACCAATAGCGAATGGAGGTTGAGATGGAGAAGTGTGTAGTCCCAAGAAGTGTATTTTAAAGAGGATTAGAGTCTCATACCACCAGGTAAGAAATTGTATTGTTCCAGGCCAAAAGTCAATTTTTTTAAATCAGACTTCATATAGCCATCATAATCTGTAAAAAATTAGTTGCATATCCTTTACAGAAAATCAGTCAACCCTAATATTTTTTTTTTAGGTTGGGGGGGGGGGGGGGGGGGGGGGGGTGTGGGTGTGTGTGATTTCTTGGCAAGTTTACAATCAGTAGTTTGTTATTGCTTTCTGAATGACCAGTACCCATACCATTGTGTGAAAATCAAGTAAAGTGGTCTGCTTCCAAATCGCCCGCAGCTGTGTTTCAAGTGATTACAAATGGGATTACAAATTGTGTCTGTAACACCTTTGCCACAGAGCCAACATAATTGTAACCCCACTTATAAAATGTGTGCCCTTGCAGTTTGCATGAAATGTTGAATTCCACTGAAGTGTATATTTTTCATGGACAAAACAACATTTGAGCATTTCACAAATTCTACAAGTTACAAAATGTTTGTTGCATCTCCTTTGCAGGACATTGCATCAACCTCTGCATGTATTGGCTGTTTATGTGATTGACCAGGCAATTTTAGTCCAGTATTTTGCCACAGCTTTATGAATGGTCAATGTTTCCACTGAAATCAACACAAAATAGTCTGCTTTCATATAGCCACTTGCTGACTTTGTACCATCGACTCAATATATCCATTAATTATGAAACTTCATTCACTATCCTCTAAACTACATTTTCCGATATTCTACAAGTATATAAACATTTATAAAACATAAAACACATACATTTAATACATTAAGATGGCATGAACATAATGTGTTGCCAGTAATATATTTAGTGAAAAATGGCATCTCATAATTCAGAGATGGATAAAAACTGAATCCATTTACTTAAACATAAATAGTTGGGAAAATAACACCACTATGACGTATGTTTTGCATTACATAAAATATCAACATCCTGTATCACATTGACTTCAGAAAGTACATTAGAAATTATCATTCAATCATTGGCTGTCTTTCTTTAACACATTCAATCAAACATCAATTTCTGAGTTGTTTTTGAGTTTTTAAAAAATTTCTTTCTCTCATTGTTGTGGATTATTTACAAATAAATGTGAGTAACAGGAATATTCTGGTCCTTGCTAATAATTATCATCAGGTTTGTCAGTTTAAGAACTGATGTTGAACATGTCACTTCACTGTTCCATGTTGACATCATCTTATCATGTCATCCCACTGTCCCCTGTTGACATCATCTTATGCCACCCCACTGTCCCCTGTTGACATCATCTTATCATGTCACCCCACTGCCCCCTGTTCATCTTATCATGTCACCCTACAGTCACCTGTTCAAGTTATCTTATCATGTCACCCCACTGCCCCCTGTTCAAGTTATCTTATCATGTCACCCTACAGTCACTTGTTCAAGTTATCTTATCATGTCACCCCACTGCCCCCTGTTCAAGTTATCTTATCATGTCACCCCACTGCCACCTGTTCAAGTTATCTTATCATGTCACCCTACAGTCACTTGTTCAAGTTATCTCATCATGTCACCCCATTGCCCCCTGTTCAAGTTATCTTATCATGTCACCCCACTGCCCCCTGTTCAAGTTATCTTATCATGTCACCCCACTGCCACCTGTTCAAGTTATCTTATCATGTCACCCCACTGCCCCCTGTTCAAGTTATCTTATCATGTCACCCTACAGTCACTTGTTCAAGTTATCTTATCATGTTACCCCACTGCCCCCTGTTTAAGTTATCTTATCATGTTACCCCACAGTCCCCTGTTCACAGCAGTTCTCTTTGGTTAAGCAACCCAACCCACATTTCATGTTATATCTAAGTACTATACTTATTTGTTGCATGTCCTCTTTCTCCTTTTCCCCGAGCTTGTATCCTCCAATATGTTAACTAACAGACCTAGGCATCTCGTGTATTGCTCCTGTAGCACATAAACGTCAGAAAGTACATTATAAATCATCATTCAATCATCTTCTGTCCTTCTTTAAAGAAATTAAACGAAACACCAACTTCTGAGTTGTATTTGATTTGAAAAGCTACTGGTCAGATTTTGTGTGTGTGTCAACTTCATGACTACTGTTCCAATTAACATCTGTTGATTCAATCACACTGGTCTTCTTGAAATTAAAACCATGACTTGAATTCAAGTCACTAATGTTGGACACGTTCGGTGTGTCAAAATATTCATATGCAACACTTGTTGTATTGCTTTCAGCCTTACCAAGTTGATTTTGATTTTCCTCGCTATTAACATCAGTACTAACTTCTGAGGTACTTGCTGGATTTGATGTAGAGTTGGTAATTGGGTGAGCACTCAGATTGCCTTCCAGTAAACTCTCACTGTAATCTTCTTTATAACTTTTGGTATATTTATCACTTTCAGAATTGTCATAAATGTTATCCTTGTCAGAAAAATTCCCATCACCATCATTATCAAATTTCAGATCCTCATAATCAACATTATAATCTGAGCTGTTTTCGTGATGTAAAATGACAGTATCACTAACATCATTCACAATGCTACTGTTGACAGTGCTGATGTCTGGACTGTTGTCAGTACCTGACAGTGACAATCACATCATGATTGTGGGTGTATTCCTCCGAAGAGTCATTCTCTTCATATTCACTACTGTTGTCATAGCCATCTTTGTTGCTATTGTTGTGGTTGACTGCTCCATCTGAATGCACTGGAGGCGAGGCTTCAGTGGCTGAAATGGTGAATGAAACAATCATCAATGTCTACTAACTTGAAGCTAAACAACAACAAGAAACTAATGTCAAGCTAACAAACAAAAACTAATCTGAATAAAAACAATAAAAAACAAATATAAAACAAAAACACAACTAATTTGAATTAAATGTCTGCTACAAAGATAAGCTAACATCTTCTCATATTATAATGACAATATTAAATGACAGTGATAACAAAAACAGATAGTTAACAAAAGTTAGTTGCAAATCCTTTACAGAACGTCGCAGTCAACCCCATCATTTTTGGGGCTCTTTGTGATTTCTTGGCAAGTTTACTTTCAGTAGTTTGCCATTGCATTCTGAACAACCAGCACTCATACCATAGTATGAAAAGCAGCGCAAGGTGATCTGCTTCCAAATCGCCTGCAGTTGTGTTTTGAACACGGTATGAGGGATTACGAATAGCATCCGTAAAACCTTCACACTAGAGCTGGTGGAAATAAATTACAAAAATTAAATATGAAATTTTACTTTTACCATAAGAAAACCTACAAATTCTTGCAAGATAATTTTATTACAAGAATGTAAAATGTCAAGGAAAAAACAGATATATGGAAAGTTGTGTAGGCTGTTCATCTGTGAGGATGCAAATGCTGGATATTGAATAATGAAATGGTAAAGATACTGAATGTTGTGGGGCAGAAGTTTTGAAGAAGAACATTGAGAACAACATGGACAAAGATGAAAGCATTTGTTTAACAAGAAGAAGAAGACAAAGCTTACAAAGCCCTGATGTATTGTGAAAAATTAGCAATAACTGTAACACATTATACTAACATCTACATTGATAGAAAAATTACAAATTGGACATACTTTGTGGTTCTGTGGTATATGATACTGTTTTACTGAAAAGTCCATATGCAGCAGAATATCGAGCTTGAACCTAGTAAATTACAAATTCATTGGAGAAATCACAGGTACAAGCATATAAATAAGTATACAGTTGATGTAAACTTTTTTGGCTAATGTTGCGAGGTCTTATTGTCAGGTCTTAGTCAAATATGACTGAGCTATCGTTCAACAGTAGATGGTACTACCTGCTTTCTGTTAGCACCGAATGCTGGGTGGCGCTCACCAAACCCAACTCGCCACATTGTGCCAATGCTTCGAATGGAGTGCAATTGGGATGGTACAAGCTTTACCCTAGTGCAAGTAAATGCAACCTAGAGACTAAATGGTGTAGCACGGCAGACCAGACCCTAAGCTTTGGTCGGCAACTGGTCTAGGATTAAAACTCCGATAGGCGGACAATTAGAGCATTGCATTGCTGATCCGGCAGCTTCTGTAGTTTGTCTGGTTCCAGGCGTATTGGTGTTACCTTTCCTCTGGAGTAAACTCGGCAGGCTGAGAGAGTGATCATGCTGCATGGGCAACATATGATCTCTAAACTCAGCCCAGGCTTTGTATTAAGGAGAGGTATAACTCCATTTTACAAACTATCGTCTGTCAAGACGGCAAGGTGCCAGTCAGTCAGTCAAAGTGTCCATATGTTACCAGCCCCTTAATGAAAGCAAAGATTAGTAACACTGTAACCTATCATGCTTGTTGTAAGATGAGAATAAGGAGGGTTAATGGTGCATCGGCAATTCTATCCCGTAGAACACTTTAGCTCCAAACTCCAGCATGAGAATGGAGGTGGAGGCAGTAACAGAAGCATTCTGTTAGTTAGAGGAGACCACTGCAACATACATTGCATTCATTATGAATTCAAGAAGTGTACTTTGTAAGGTGGAGAAAGGAGCGTTTCATGTGGAATGGCTATCCTTGCTTCAGAGATCACAGATTGTTAGAATTGTATGTTTTTTTTTGCCCTAGCCATGCAGGAGTGCAGGGGAATAATCAGGCTGATAGGATGGCAGGGAATGCACCTCTTGGTGGTAGATTACCTATGAACAAGGGAGAGGTGGTTTCATGCCTGTTGGACCAGGCGTAGAAGGCGGGGGGAACAGATTGAGAACCTGTATGTGGAAAGAATGATAATGCAGGGGATTGGCAGGGGTTCTGGAAGAATCACAAAATTAAGAGGGAAGACCAGGAGAACTTTCAATCAGATAGGGTTGGGAACGATTAGTAGTATGATTCTTGGCTAGCTGTTGAACAAGGGCATGGAACACGAATGGGAATGTCCTGAGTGCCGTAATGTCAGTTCTTAGCTCAATTCAATTCAACTCAACTCCAGCCAACTATCATAACTGGTGCGTGGGTAGAAATGAAGGACTAACATCATATCAAAGAATCATTACTGTGTAGTTTAGGGAGAGAACTAGACAGAGAGTTGAGTTGAGTCAAGAACAGAAATCACTGCAATCAGGGCATTCCAATAATCGCTCAGTCCTCATCTTTGACAACCAGCAAAGAGTTTCAATACTTATGGTGCCCATTGCACTCTGATTATATGTCCATCTTGCTTTACCTCTGAGTGACTACAGTTGACCAGATCCTCCGACCACCTCCTGCTGCTGCATTCTCTCTAGATCATGATAGTCCATCTGTTCCTCTGCATTATTCACATTCTCCCAGAGGGCATTCACCACATCTGCCTTATCATGCATCAAATCACCCCTTAAATGATGCAGCCCCGGCCCATCTGTCTGCTGGTTCATTTCCAACCACACCAGAGTGTCCTGGAGAAAAGATCCAGCGAATATTCACATCCCACGACCTCTGAATTGAAGCAAGCCATTCAGCATGAAGCATGTCAGTTTTCACCCTTGTCAGCATGCTTTGTGAATCAGTTACAATCACAATATGTGAATGCAGTTTGTTCTCCACCCAGCGGAATCATCAGCTTGAAAAACCAACAACATCCTGAAGGAGGTCAGATGAGACGAATGGATAAGAGCACGCACTCTTAACCTTCCAATATGCTGATGCCAAGGTAGTGTGTCCAACCCCAACACCAGTCAATTGGACTAAAATATTGACATCTCATCCTTGACTTGGGGGGGGGGGGGGGGGGGGGGGGGGGGGTAAATTTCAAGTACATCAGAGGTCGGAGTGGGTTCACCTGATAGCAAGGGACACTGGTAGTAGGGAAAGCTAATGCACACGCAAAATTAATTCCAATGCTCTAGATGTATTAATACGTGTATGGACTATGCTTGATAACAAAATAACAACACCTGAACATACAACTACAATAATAACCTTAAAGTAGTAGGTCTTATTGTAGTCCAGTCCCATAATGACTGCGTCCAAGCCTCTCTCTATCTGAACTAGCCAATCAGCATCTTCATTGATGTCATTAGTATAATACACCATGTAACCTGAGTGAAAAGATAAAATAGTCAACCTGCATCATCAACATCATCTTTATCATCACCTTCAACATCACCTTCATCATTATCATTTTCAACATAATCTTCATCATCTTCAACATCATCTTCATCATTATCATCTACTACATTATCTGGATTATCATCTTCTTCATTATTGTGATAACATCATTATCATAAAAAGTGGTTGAAGAGCAAACAGGAATGTGATTACATAGAATATAGAATTGCGAGAAGACATGTGAGTAGAATAGTAAAGAGAGAAAAACAAAAAGACTGGGAAGAGTATGGAGAAACCCTAAATAAAAACTACAAGGAGGCAACTAGAAACTTCTACAAAAAGATTAGTGCAATGCGAACCAGAGGAGAACCCTTTGACCCAGCTGAAATAATTAACAGCGAAAATGGAGAACCAATAAGTGAACAAAAACAGATCCTAATAAGATGGAAGCAGTATTTCGAACAACTTCTCAACATCCCATCAGATGTCACAGGAATTCAAGAGACCTACACAGAAGTCACCGAAGAACTAGAACCAGACATACTAAAAGAAGAAATTATAGAAGCCATCAGATTAGCCCCATTGAACAAAGCACCGGGAGAGGATGAAATCAACTAATTAAAGCAGCAAGAGAAGTAGGAACAGATTGGCTACATAGACTATTCAACCATGTTTGGGTAGAACAACAGACACCACGAGACTGGGGAAACACTATAATTATCCCAATTTGGAAAAACAAAGGCAGCAAAAGAGACTGCACACAATACAGAGCCATTTCACTGTTGAATCATACAGGGAACATAGTTTGCAAAATTCTTGAAAAAAGATTACGAACTACTTTAGAACCCCAGCTAAGCGAAACGCAACTTGGATTTAGGAAAAACAAAGGATGCACAGATGCCATTTTTGCTCTTAGACAACTTATAGAAAAATCAATCGAATTCAATAAAACACTCTACTTAGCCTTTGTCGACCAAGAAATGGCATTCAATAGGGTAGATAGAAACAAGCTGTGGGAAATCCTTAAACAATATGGAGTGAGTACACATCTAACAAACCTATGTAGAAGTTTATACAACAACAGTGAATGCATAGTGAGAGCAACTGGAGGACACTCAGAACCCTTCACCATAAGATCTGGAGTACGACAAGATTGTGTCCTGTCCCCTCTTTTGTTCATAACATATATAGACAACATATGTAAAGAAACCAGCCAAGCAGAGACAGCAAGAATACCGCATGACGAGAACACAGAAGAAGAACCATCTGCAAATCTAACCATTAGAGAACTCCTGTTTGCGGACGACCAAGCACTAATAGTAAAATCAGAAGCTGAATTACAAGACCACATGAATAGTCTAAACGAAATGTGTAGGGAACATAACATGAAAATTAGCACAAGAAAAACAGAGGTAATGACTATAACTAAAGAAGAACAAACAACAACAATTCACCTAAATGAACATCCCTTGAAACAAGTAAAGAGTTTCAAGTACCTAGGAAGTATAATATCATCAAATGGCAGATCAGAAGATGAGATCGAAAATAGGTGCAATAAGGCAAATCAACTCATTGGACAAATGGCACCAATACTAAAGAACAAACTACTAAGAAAGCACTTTACAACACAATCTTCCTACCAACTCTGTGCTACCAATGCCAAATCTGGACAATGACAGAAAAAGAGAAAAGAAAAATCACAACAACAGCAATGAGGTTCCTGAGAAGAATACTCAATGTATCAAGAAGAGATAAGATCAGAAATGAAGAAATCAGGACTAAAGTGGGGGTTAAAGCAGCACTAGATATTATTAGAAAGCAGCAAGTCAAATGGTTTGGCCATGCAAGTAGGTTACCAGTCAACAGCATGCCACAACAAGCAATGATGTACAGACCAGATGGAAACAGAGGAAGAGGCCGACCACGTAAACGTTGGACGGAGGGAATAGCAGAATCCATGGGAATGTCGATATATGAAGCCCATAATCGGGCACTCTCATGAAGTTTATACTTCACCTCGACACCGCAAGGTACAAGAGGAACATGATGAGATGAGATGAGATGAGATCATTATCATCTTCATCATTATCATCTTCAATGTCATCTTCATCATTATCATCTTCAGCATCATCTTCATCATTATCATCTTTAACATCATCTTCATCATCTTCAACATCATCTTCATTTTCAACATCATCTTCATCTCATCATCTTTAACATCATCTTCATCATTATCAATATCATCTACATGATTATCGTATTCAACATCATTAATCTTCATTATTATCATCCTCAACATCATTATCATCTTTAATATCATCTTCATCATTATCATCTTCAATAACATTATCCTCTTCAACATCATCTTCATCATTATCACCTTCAACACCATTATTATCATCAACATAAATTTCATCATTATCATCTTCAACACCATTTTTATATTCAACAAAACTTTCATCATTATTATCTTCAATATCATATTCATCATTAACATCGTCAACATCATCCTTATCATTATCGTCTTCAACATCATCCTCTTTCCCCAAGGTGACCCACCGAAAGCGCAGCACAAAGCATGAACTCCATAGCTCCAGCGATGACTCCCAGGAGTCACCTGAAAAATGCACTCATGAACAGAAAAGGCAAATGAGTCAATTCAGTGACAGCCGGCCATTGTTCTGAACATGCAGTTCACTGTGCAAACAACAGCAGGACTGATGTAAAAGCATTCCACACAAATCTCACAGCTCACAGTGTCACACCACACACTCACTCAGTAGCAGGGAAACGGAACCCATGTATTACCAGTCCAACATGAGGAAAATGTGAATGCAAACTGAAGCCACAAGCATAAACACGCCTGAGGACTTAACAGTTCAATGCCTAACTGCCATGTTGGGGACCGGAAGTTCATATAAATACATATATTCATCATAATCATCTTCATCATTATCATCTTCAACATAATCTTCATCATTATCATCTTCATCATCATCTTCATCATTATTATTTTCAACAAAATCTTCATCATTATTATCTTCAACATCATCTTCATCATTATTACCTTCATCATCATATTCATGGAACGCAACGGTGTTTCCAAAGCACCAGGGCCAGGTTCTATACAGGCCAAGATCTACTAACATGTCCTAGTCATGCATCCTGGGCAACAGGTCCCTTCAGGGTCCTGGCTAACGTAGTAGGATTGCTGATTCTTCCGAAGTTGGAGAGTATCTGCTTGCACGGCGAGGAACCACCAGTCTGCACACCAATTGGCCAGACATGGGACAACAGATACTCATGCAAAACTCAGTCCAGTATGACATCACACTGATGTTGGACAACAGGATGTCACCATCCAACATACAGGACTTCACGCTGGAGTTCACAGCCAGCAAACGCAAGCAAGCAATCATATTCATCATTATCTTCATTATTATCACCTTCAACGTCATCTTCATCATTATCTTCAACATCATGTGATGAGTCAGACAGGAGATAGTATTCAAATCATCTGATCATGTCACTCAATCATTTCCTCTTCTCAGAAATCCACTTCAACACAGATACACAGCTTTGCAATTCTCCCAAAATGAAGTCGAGGAATTAAAATCAGCCACCAGTGATATAGAAGCAGATCGATTGGCATTTATTTTCATGGTGTGAAACGTCAGCTGTTCAGATTGCAATGGCAAACTTCTGAACTACAGCCAATCTAGCATTTAAAAAAATAAAACACAAATAAACTAATAATGTGTAGTTATCTAATTTTCACTCTCTCTCCCTCTTGAAATCTCACACACCTGTAATCTGATCCACGATGTCTTCAGGCATTGACCAGGACACCTTCACAGTTCTGGACATGTTGCCATAGAGACCAGTCACTGTTAAATTTGTTGGTGCAGCTCTGTTATCTGTGAAGAAAGTTGTTCGTGTAGAATACAAATCATTATTTATTTATAGATATATAATATTGCATAGAACCAATTTTAACATATGGCTGTGAATCTTGGACAATTAGTAAACAAGGTGAGAAAATCCCTGGGAGCCTTGGAGATGTGGTTTTATAGAAGAATGATGAAAATTAATTGGACAGCCAAAATGAGCAAGGGAAGCTGAGTCATAAAGACAACTTATCACAAACATCACAAGGATGCAGTCATCATTTTTGGCCACATTATGAGACAAAACAAACTGGGACATTTTGTGATAAATGGAAATATTTGTGGAAAGAGAGATAGAGGAAGACATCATTTGGAAATTCTTGACAGTTTTGTGTTGTGGCACAAAAGGGAGTCAACACATGAATTGATCCATGCATTTGAGATAGCAAATTATGAAGAAGCATGATCACCCATGCCAGCATACATATATATATATATATATCTGATGACAAGGGATCTGAGTTAGTGTAGTGGCTAGAATGCTGGCATGGTGTACATGGGTTCCAATTCAAACTGAAGGAGTCTCTGTGGAGAAGTGGTTATGCCAAATGCCTCGCTTTCTGACGGTTGTGGGTTTAATTTCGGTCAATATCATTCAGTTCACAAGTACAATGTTCTTGGAGACTCCTGGGGATCATCGCTGGAGTTCATGCTTTGTGCAACGCTTTCAACGGGCTATCCTGCCGACAGAGATCAAGTCATATAGGATAAAATCTGGTGCAATGAAATTGATCCTCTAGCGATTTAAATCTTTTTTTTAAATTTAGAATGAAACAGATTTTTAAACAAAAACTGATCTGGACTCTGAGGTTGATCCAGTCGAGAATCTGAACTAGAAAATAACTTTTAAAGTATATGTGGCTAGTCCGATAGTGACCACATCACTGCCCAAGTACTGATTTTTCTGTACAAATACAGGTCTAATGCCATTTGCCTAGTACACCTCAGTCCATATTTTCTTTTTTCCACGTTTCCATCCTGTTTCAGGATATTGCGGTAAACATCAGCATATTTCAGCTGTATGTTGATTCCTAGGCTAGATTACGCTCATCAGCATGCCATGTCTTTCTGAGCGACCGGCGCAACTCGAACCACTTCCAATTCTTATACGCTCATGTCAACCAAGAGAGTATTCAGGGTTACAGAGAAAGGTGCTAACCCCTCAGCCAGGGAGACCGGCTCAGTCCATATTATCTGTGCAAAATCATAATCTAGCAACATTAGTCCATTGAACTAGAAGCATTAGTATATGTATGCTGTGTAACCATTGTGTAACCACTTGATCATGCAGCTCATGCTAGACGCGACCAAATTATCACACTAGAATATCACAACATCATCCATTGTAGGCTAGACACCCACCTCACATGCCAATGATCCGGAGTTCAATCCCGAGTCCAGTCAGGGATATGAACTACTGACGAGCTGAAAAGAGAGCGAAAATCGAGTCTAGTGCTTCCAGTCTGACGTGGACA
The DNA here is from genome assembly GCA_014155875.1 of Cepaea nemoralis. Lineage (NCBI taxonomy): Eukaryota > Metazoa > Mollusca > Gastropoda > Stylommatophora > Helicidae > Cepaea > Cepaea nemoralis. The sequence goes on from JACEFZ010000657.1 coordinate 418,415, forward strand.
AGGCCCAAGGTTCGTACCATAAAATGATCAGCATTGCCAGTAGTTGTGGCGCAATCTTCACACCTCAAATCCCGAAACAACCAAATAAATCAACTTACATCACTGTATGAAAGCCAACGCAAGGTAATCTGCTACCAAATTGCCTGCAGCTGTGTTTCAAACATGGTATGTGAGATTGCAAATTGCATCCCCAACTCCTTCGCCTCAGAGCTGTCTTAGAATACACAGGTAAAGTAACAATGAAGGCACTGACCTGCCGGAGGATTATAAGCAACAGTTTCACTTAATGGCCCATAACCTGCTCTATTTCTGGCCTGCAGCTTGAAGAAGTATGTTGTATGGGGGATGATGTCCGTAATTTTCACTTCCTGTTTCTCTGTTCTCATCACAAGCCACAGTTTTGTATCCAGAGTAGGATCAGAGGTCAAATAAATGATGTATTCTAGAAAACAGAGAACAAGATTGGTTAGAAACAAAAATGTGCTCAGTGAAGATTATATACGGTGTATATTTAATGACTGTGGGATTTTTGTACATATTGCCATTCCAAGTTTTGTATTTACTCTCTGTGAACTTATGCAACATAAAAGGTATCGGTGACAATAGTTGACAAAAGTGAAAAATTTGCAATGATAAATGCAAGTTCTTTTCAGGGCTTAGACAACTGAATGACAATGATTTAATGCCATGTTCATCATTGGCACCTTGCCGTTTTGACAGACGATAGTTTGTGCTTTAAAATGTCATAATAACTTCCAACTTTCCACCATTAATTTTTGTTTGGTCCAAACCTACTTTTTTTGGGGGGGACTGAATCTGTTAAAGAGTTAGAAATACCAGATAATTCACATCCAACCAACAACAATATTAATAACATTTAATAGCATTTAAAATCATTTATTTAAACTAATTTCATAACATTTGAAGCAACCTTATATGATTAACTGAGGCTATGGTTAGTATGCTTATTTACTTAGTACGTAAAAAGTAAATGATATTTTCTACAAGTCTCTACTTAAATTATGGCTTGGTGATGAAGGGGTTATGGATGCAGTTGATAATCCTGCATACAGTGTTCAAAACAAAACTGCAGGCGATTTGGCAGCAGACCACCTCACATTGTTTTTTTAAAATGAAAATTGAATGAGTGTTGGTCATTCAGAAAGCAATGACAAACTCCTGAACATATACTTGCCAGGAAATCACAAACAGCCAAAAAATACTGGGGTTGACTGCAACACCTTGTAAAGGATATACAACAAACTTTTTTCGGCTGTGTCACAATGGGGATACAAGTGCAATTCGTAATCCCTCATACCATGTTTGAAACACAGCTGTGGGTGATTTGGAAGCAGATTGCCTTGCGTTGGTAATTCTGTACAATGGTATGTGTGCTGTGCCCGTCATTCAGAAATCAATGGCAATCTACAGAAAGCTAAACTTGCCCAGGAATCATAAACAGCCAAAACATGCTGGGGTTGACTGCTACATCCTGTAAAGGATATGCAACTAACATTTTTAAAGCTTAAATTACATTTAATATAAATTACATTTATTTAATAACGTTTAAAATAACCATATATGATTAAATGAAGCCGTAATTGAATATTGGTTAGCACACATGTTTGCTCTAAGACAGAGAGTTAATGATTTTATTTTTGTACATACCTGTGCATATTTGGCACGTAGTGCTGACCACAAATTTTATAGACCAGTCAGGGGTAAAGTGGTCAATATCACGCTGGCTGCCTTTACAAACATTATGCTAGAGGTGGAAATAGTGACCTCTCAGGTGTACCTCCACTTGTTTGTAATGTCTAATCTTATCTTATTTCCCAACAATTATAATAACAGGAACAGAACAATTATAATAACAGGAACATGTAGTAAAGACAACAACCAATCAGGACACAGGCCCCCCATATCCTGTACTTGCCTTCAATTTTGCCATTTGGAGAGGCTGGGTGGGACCAGCTCAAGGAGATTAAAGATGGGCTGCGTGGAAGTGGTGACACAATGATGTTTTCTGGTGCACTGCTAGGAGCTGTGGATCAGTGTTGAAAAGGCCTCAGCATGAAAGCTCTTCAAATAAAGAGACATACTAAACAATGGCTTGATTTCTGTATGTTTATATGGAGTTCATGTGGCATGCTTTTGCATCTGTCCATGGTTGATAGTATTGTGAACTGTATGTACAGAACAATGGCAGATGATCGGTTTACTGAACTAATGGTTTTGCCTGAGATTACGGACATAATTCATAATCCCAAACACTGTTTGAAACACAGATGCAGATGATTTGGCGTGTGACCATCTTTTGTTGTGTTTTCATACAATGATGTGAGTGCCAGTCATTTAGAAAGCAATGGCAAACTACTGAACATAAACTTGCCAAGAAATCACAAACAGCCAAAATATGCTGGGGTTGACTGCAACATCCTGTAAAGGATATGCAACTAACTTTAAAATAATGTGTGTGCAACTGCTGGTTTTATTGTGACTGCTGCTTCCATCAATGATGAACTGTAGTTTTAGTGGCGGACTGTTGTTTTGGTATTCTGGCAGCAGCTTTAAGCATGAATGCCTGTGTTGGTTTGTTGGGACTACTGTCTGTTCTACTGTTTTCAAGTTTAGTTTAGTTTAGTTGACGAATCAACATTACGGTAGATGGGTATAACCCATAAGTACTCCGTTCTACACCTAACTCAAGCCTGAGTCAAGAGAATCTCAGCTCAGTGCATGAACTCCGTAGCACCGGCGAGGATCCTGAAATACTTGGGTAGATTTTTAACTCAAAATTTTGCCCAGGCAGTGCCGCTAGGCTACTCTTTCTCAGTTTCCAACTGCCAAGGGATTTTTTTAAATGCATAACAATATACACCGGCATCCGATTTCACTACCCAGAGACCGGGGGAAATATTGTTACTAGAAGTCCACGTTAAAATATCCCGGCCCTCACCAGGGCTTGAACCCGGGACTTCCAGCACTCAAGGCGGACACCATACCTCAAGACCACTCAGCCCTCCCTGTTCACAAGTAACAGTGAGGAGAATTTTGTGTGATATTCACTGGCACAATTATGGAGCATTATGGGGTGACCATTTGCCGTGAAGTTGGGACAGTGACTAATGACTAACTATATTTTTATAACAACATTTCAGTGATATCTGTTGCTTAAGTCTTCTTCTTCTGCCCTATATATTCTTCTTCTTCTTCTTCTTCTTCTTCTTCTTCTTCTTCTTCTGCGTTCATCCGGAGTTTTTTTTTCGGACGTGATTGCGTTGTGCCTGTTTACAGCAGAGCTGCATTCTTGCGCCGTTAGGCCGACACATCCAACTTCTGCGGGCATTTGTTGACCGGGTTAACCTTCCCGGGGCTATATATTCTATTGGAGCAGAACTTTCAACCAGCTCTTCCAACCTGTCCCATCTTTTGCTGTCTCCTGCAGTTCCCTCCATGTCCTCACCATATTATTCTGCTCTGTCTATAATTTTCTTCTCTATATGTTTTAGGTCTCCGTCTATTTCATTTACCTTGTGTGTTCCAGAAGAAAAATCTTCTTGTTATACTATTATCAGGTTATCTTAATGTGTATCCTAGCCATTGCAAACAGCTTTTTCTCATCTCTCTATTCCCTTGGAATCCGTCTAGATCTCTCTGTAAGCTTCATGTCATTGATGACTATGTCATACAATTTTAGACCTCCTTTTCTGCTAGGCACAAGTTATGATGGTTTGCAGGAGTCTGCAGCTAAACTTTTCTATAGGATAGCATTGCGGATCCCACATCAACCCATAGTCCTTCTGTTCTGTGCAAGTATCCATTAATGAATGTTTGTAGTTTATTTGTAGCTGGTTTGTTGTTTATTTCTCCAAGTTTTTTATCCATACAACATTGCTTATTTATAATTAGAGTAAAACACTCAATGTTCGGCACTAGGTTTAATTTTTATTGACTTCCACACATTTCCAAGTGTGGTGAAAGCACCTATTTGTAGCTCAAGATCTATAGTTTAAAGCTTATTGAAATACTGGATGCAAAGTTAACAAATTTAACAAATGCATAACACTCCACACAAAAAACAGACTATATTCTTCTTCTTCTGCTGCTGTGTTCATCAGAAGTTTTTATTCGGACGTGATTGCGTTGTGCCTGTTTACAGCAGAGGTGTGTTCTTGTGCCGTTAGGCCGAAACATCTGACTTCAGCAGGCATTTGTTGACCGGGTTAACCTTCCTGGGGAACAGACTATCAAAATATACAATTAAAAATGTATGGGAGAATGGGTTAAATCTAACCGATTTGTTGAGTGGAGTTTACAACTGGCAAACTCCATGAACTTGAACTGTTGCCCCTGACAATCTTCACTGAGATTTCATATTTGGTTGCTGGTGTAAGGTTAGACAACTCAAGATGAAGGCTGCTGGTGTTTATATAACTATATGTCTCGCCTGTTAGAGGTGAGAATCGTATCTGTAGGAGAAACAAAGTGGGATTAATGATGTGACGTGAGACTGTCTCTCTCACACACTCTCTGTCATCTTCCTAATTCACTATTCTTTTGTTTTCTATTATTTTGTCCTTTCTCTTCACAGCAGGTCAACATCTGTGGCTTAGTAGATAGTGATACTTTTTACATGGGAAAATCATATCAAATGATAAGACTAAAAATGGAATGTTATTATAATTTTAACCTGGCAAGATGACATCACATGAGAGACTAAACATTGAATGTTATGTTTTTTACATAGAAAAATGACATCACATGATAGACTAAACATTGAATGTTATGTTTTTTACATGGAAAATGACATCAAATGATAGACTAAAAATGGAATGTCATACTTTTTAATTTGGGAAGATGACATCAAACGATATACTGGAATGTTATTGTGACGAAATGCCATGACAGCACAAGAATTATTCTATCATTCTCTAAGTAAAAGAATAATTGTCCACCAGAAAATAATCTGAGTCCCCAACCAAGGAATAAGGAAAAACTAACAGAGATTGAAAACAAGAGAAAAATACATTTTGACTACGCACGCTCCATCATTTCTGTAATGCTAGGTCTGAGAAAGCTTTGATGTACAGATCAAACGTAAAACCCAGACACCCCGGCACCAGTCGTCCGTGGGCTATCAAAGGTTGAAAACTCATTGTTTTCAGTACAAGGGAAGAGAAAGACGGCACAGTGTGCCTATTGATCTAAAGACGGCAATATAATGCAGGCCTAACACCTATCTAAAGTCCAGACTTTGTGGAGCCGGGACAACGTCTGTAGTTGCCACCACAAAGGAGCAATTAGGACCAGATGCTTAACACCTCACTGCAATACGCGGCAAAGTAGGAACACATGGCTGACACATTCCTGCCAGCAACCAGGGAAGGCTTGCAGATGGGGATGTAGTTATGACGCAATGTCTATTGCATCGCTAGCGAAGCATGTTTCATTGTTTCAGGTCGTGGCAGGGCATCATCAGTCAATTTAATTGGCAGAGAGAACTAGTCCATGTGGAAAATAGGTGGAGTTAATGAATATGGGACATATTAATTAGCCCACGTGAAAACCATGTCAGGGATGAAGAGAATAAAACTACAAGCATGGCCAGCAAGACTTCAGATGCATTCACAATAGCGTACCAGGGAAGCCGGAATTTTAATTTCTGGTGAGAGATTACCCTCTCGTTTTGTTACTTCAATACAAAGTCTTATGACAGGATTTCCTAGCTAAACTCAGGTAATACCACATTATTGTTACTCTGATACGTTTCTCTGCTAGTCTGAGCCTGTGTAGTTTTCTTGTTCTGCATATTCTCCCAAACTTTACACTGGTGGATTTTCTGTGTTACTCAGTGTTCCAGTTTCTAGGTTTACTATTACACTGTGAACTTTATCTTCTTCTTTCATTCACTACTTGGTTGTCTGATTTGTTGTATGTGATAATTTGGAGAAATCCATTATCCAAGCTACATGAGCATGTGGCTTATGCTTGTACAGGAGATACATTTAGATTCATCCTGTATGATGTTAATCATTGGGGAGACTGACTACTTAGGAGAAATTCCTGAGAGCTACCAGTCTCTTTATAGCATCCAAATTAACGTTCATTATTTGGACCAACAATCTGAATGCCTACCAAGATTGGGGTGAAACCACTTGGTTTGAGGAATGGCACCAGTTCACCTTGTCTGCATGATGTCTGCATGAGGACAGACATGACTGAGGACATTCAATATCCCAAACAGATTCAGGGAAGGCATTTAATGTTCGACAGGGACTGTGCGACCAGTCCTTCCGACAAGACAGTATGAATGGATTAGAAAGGGAGAGAGTAAGTGAGGTGAACTTATAAGGGAAACTTATAAGGGAAACACTCCATTATATGTATGGAGGTGATTGTGTATGTTTTCAGCTATAGATGTTCTAAATGGTTTTATGAATATATACATATATATTTATTTAGAACTGATATATATGTATGTAACATGCCATCATATATCATCATACCATCATATATTATGACTTTAATGTATGTTTATATGAATGTATAGACATATGTGTTTGAGATGTGTAGACGTAGAAACCACCCATCTCCGTTCGTTTCATTCCAGATCTCTTAGGAGCAATGGACAGTCAACATCTCATATCAGGGTGTGACTTAGCCAAGTGAAGGGACCAATTTGGACTCCTTCAGTCTGACAGTGAACTGCGTCTCACTGGGGGAAGCATGACCTATGTAACCTCTTAAGTTACGTATACCATATTATAATCATCATCATCATATTATCATCAAGACTAGAAATAATAAACACAGTTGGTGTATTTTAAAACTCAATTTGTCCGTATAATTCTAAATGTTTATAAATGTTTGTGTAGCGTAATCAAGTACACACATTATTATATCATTTAGTGGGGGTTCGAATACATTGTCCAGAAGGGGGAATTTATGTCAGGGAGGTACCTTGCATATGCAGTCATAAGTAATCAGATTACGTTGCATAACTTAACTCCTCCTTTCTCACTTCTGGTGATACCAAGTACAGCCAAATCTATATAGATATATTCTATCTTCAACGAGCCACTTCTTGGCTGTTTTCTTGAGTATCAGGGATGGTGTCTTAAATCAGCATAAAAGACACTAGTTCCAGGTTTTCTCTCTGGGATCTGGGGTGGTAATTAGTCCAATCTGACAGAGGTAAGGGATCTCAAACTGCACCCAGAACTAAACTCCAGTAGGAGAAAACGAATTTGGCTGAGTGGTTGCCCATCTGGGATCTAACCCCAGCCAGTTGGCGACAGTTATTCTATACCATGTTCACAAGTGGAAAAAAAAATATTGAAGATTCTTAAAAGCTGACCTTAAATATGAAGGTGGCACATGATCTAATCTATTCAAATGCACTACAAATATGGTCGTGATGCTCCCTCTACATGGAAATGATGTTCCCTCTACATGGATATGCTGTTCCCTCTGCATGGATATGCTGTTCCCTCTACATGGATATGATCTTCCCTCTACATGGATGTGAATTTTCCTCTACATGGATATGATCTTCCCTCTACATGGATGTGATGTTCCCTCTATGTGGATATGATGTTCCATCTATGTGGACATATTGTTCCCTCTACATGGATATGTTCCCTCTACATGGATACTTACAAGATAAGCTCGTCCATCTGGTTTCTTCTGAATGCTACTAAGACCAGGGTCCAGCCATGAGAGAAGCAGTGAAGTAGGACTTTCTGACTGAACCACCAGTTTCACTGGTGCAAGCAGGCCTGTGGTCAATGGTGCTGCTATATGTTTAGAAGAAGAGTATTCTTAAACAAGTGAATCAGTACAGTTATCTCAGAACAGTCATAACATTTGATGGGAGATGCCTTGAAGAGATTGGAACAAAAATCGCCATGGCAAAGGTAGCATTTTGTAAGATGGAAAAACATACTGACCAATAAAAAGATGTCATTTGCAACGTAAAAAAGTGTGTTGAGGTGCTACATAGAACATTAATTTTGCATGGATGTGAAGTGTGGACAATGATCAGACAAGCTCAAACACATCTGATTGCTGTGGAAATGTGGTTTCTGAAGAAAATGCAAAGAATACCATTGACAGACAGAAAAACCAATGACACAGTCCTACAAGAAACAAATGAACATCGTAAACTTATTAGAGAAATCAGATGTAGAGAGTCAAAAAATTTTCGTTACGTTATGAGAAGAAATAAATTTATTGGTATGCAGACTGGTGGTTCCTCGCCGTGCTATTTATTTCTATCCCTTGCCCTTGTTCTCTTCCCCTCGATCTTGCCAGTTGTCACCAATTTCTCCAATGTGTTTCTTCCTAACCATCTTTATTCTTCGTTTCCTTCTGGATGTCAATATAAATCAGAGCATAATATTACACTGTTTTTACAGTCTTCATGATGAAGTCACTCATATGTTGCTGGGACACCAATTGAGAAGTGACGAATAGTAACAGTTACTTCCCATGAAGGTAATACAAACTGATTAAAAAATGTTGGTGCGAGACTAGCTACTTCACACTGGAGAACAATTCAATCAAAATCATGAGAATGTACTTCAAAATGAGAAAATCCAGCCCAGAATTTAATGAATCTAGTATATACAAATGCCATCCTTCCTGGTGCTACAGAGTGCATGCCAGTCTTTCCTTTGTGATATTTTGGTAAGGACCAAAGAACTTCTGGCAGAATGTGTGTGCAGTGAAAGTGAATAAACCCAATCCAATCAGGCACATATTACCAGCTGATTCTATAAAACTGTCATAAAATATCACCCATGTGGTACTGGAATCCTTTAGAGAAGAAAATAATAGTAACAGTAACCTGTCACACATGTCATATGAGGCATGTAAGGAGGATTGGCATGTAGGTGGCTCTCCCAGAAAACTTTTAAAACTTAGAAAATTTTAGCTGCAAATTTCAAGCAATAATGAAAAAGTCTACAAAGGGTATGGTGTGATCTGGTTGTGGGTCAATGCCTCATTTGGAAATGAAAATCAGAAGAATAAAAGAGCAGCATAATTTATGTGCTTTTGTTACAACTATTTTCGGACTCATTGCATATTGCTTCAAGATGGACTGTGGAACACATTATTTGATGACATCATGTACTTCATTTTTCATATGTGTTCTACATATAAAGTGCAGTGAGTCTTAACAAACACCTGGAAGCTTCTGGCTAACTTACTTGTCCTTGTCCTGACAATGCTGAACGTGGGCGAACTCTCACCGATGTGATTGAAAGCCCTGACACTCGTGATGTATTCTGAATCTGGTTCTGAAAATACGCATAGTTCAAATACATTTTAACTAACAATAGAATTATAATAATGATTGACTTGAGCACTGAAAAAACTGGATTGTAAAATATTTCATGTGTTGAGAATGAACTAGAGATCTTTAAGTTCATTTAATGAACATGAAAAAGAAAATAGAACTATTAATATATTTTTTTTTTTTTTGGTGCTCATTTACTTTGAACTTGAGTGTAGTCCACACAAGCACTAGACTGATTTTGCATATGGGTTAATTTTCCCTATTAACAGTGTCCCTTGACATCAGGTGAACCCACTCCAACTTCTAAGGTAGTTGTAATTTACGAGGGGAACTTCAAATGAAAACCTTAAATTTTTTTTTTGGGGAGTGAATATATTCTGAACAAGTAAAGACCAAATGTACAATGTATTTATGAAGTCACCACTGCATTCAATGCAAGTCCTCCAGTGCTGATAAAGTGCTTGGATTCCTGTAGACAAAAATGCTCTTGGTCGCATGTGTGAACACTCACGCACCACCTGCTATAGCTCTTTATCAGACCAAAAAGTCTTTCCTCTCTATGACTCTTTGAGTTGTCCAAACAGGTGTAAGTCACTTTGGGTTAGGTCTGGTGAGTACAGGGGATGTGGTACACACTGAAAGTGGAGGTCTTTGATGGTTTCAACCACTGAATGGGCATTATGGGGTCGAGCTTTGTCATACTTGCAAAAGGACAATTTTACTCAGAAGTCCACATCGTTTGGATTTGATTGCGGGTCAAAGATGATTCCCTGATATGATTCCTGTTGCAGGCACCAGTGAAGCATAAGTGCATTAAACATCTCAACCATGCCAGCCTTCTATTGTTTTGTTAGTAAATGTGGGTATTAAAACAGCAATATTCTAAAACATAATTATTATTTTGGTTTCTGTATGAACAATTATTTTGATCTCACTCAGTGATTTGATTGTGAAGGTCGTACTGTGAAGCACTTAAAATCTGTTTGTAGACTTCAGGAATAAATTGTCCATACCCAACAATGTATCCATGAACAGGGGACCCTGAAACAAACAATACAAAGTAGTCACAAAACAACAAGCAGGTTTAACATAATCAGCTAAATTGTCCATATTCAACAATGTATTCTTGATCAGGGAATCATGAGACAAACAATAGAAAATAATCACAAAACAATGAAACGAAAAGCAATTCTCATATGATTAGATAAACTATTTCTAACACAAATACAAAGTAGTCACAATACAAGAATAATGGTTTTACATAATTTAGTAAACTATCTGTATCTAGCAATACATCCTTGAACAGGGAATTCCAAAACAAAGATTATGAGGTATTATCACTTGACAATACAAGTTTGACGTTAAATTAAACTGTGTTGGACATTGAGGCCATGAGGAAAATGAGACATCAATCCAATGTCTTACAATCATGTTCATAAGATGCACAAGATTTAATAGCTGTGACCTGTATGTCAGCCACACCACAGTGGTCAGTCAGAACTTTTAAAGTGTATGAATACTGGTTTCTGGGCACCACTGTTGATGTCTGAGAGGTGCTACCTAAATCTGTCAACTGGACATAGACCTGTTTCTCCGATATATCTAATGTCACAAAGTGTGCAGGAGAAAACCTCATGGATGTAAAACATGATCTTAGGGAATGCCAGACACAAGAGTTCTACCTTAATAAGTGTATGATTCCAACACCAGAAAAATAATTATCCCATATCATTGAGCAGCCAACCAGTCTGAGAGAAAGCACCAAATGGTAAAAAATACATTACTTAAAAATACAATTCTAGACATCAAAAACATTGTGCCATTTATGGTACTCTTATAAAAACAAAACAAACACTTGCATATTCATAATTAGAGTATGACGGTTTTATAAGACTAACCTGTGAACTGTGGTGGTTTCCATTGTAATGTCAAAGATGTTTCAGTTCCTAACACCGACAGATTTTGAGGTGGACCTGGTTTTTCAGCAGCTGAAATTTGAAATTATATTGTAATTCTGGTTTATAATGACATAACAGTTTTTGTAGTTTGTTTGCTTGCTTGTTTTCGCTGGCTGTGATCTCCAGCGTGAAGTCCTGTATGTCAAATGAAGACATCCTGTTGTCCAACATCAGTGTGATGTCATACAGGACCTGAGGTTTGCATGAGTATCCGTTGTCCCATGTCTAACTTATTGGTGTGCAGACTGGTGGTTCCTCGCCGAGCAGGCAGACACTCTCCGACTTCGGAGGAAGTTTTTGTAGCATAAGACATTAACATTGTAACATCATTGCTTATTAAGAATTGTATATGTATTTATACTGTTATGTTTTGATGAGGCGACATAAATCAAGGTATGCAGAAGAAACAGCTGCATTTCATGGGAGCTAAAACAAACACAAATATATAATTGGAAATGAAAATCTGGCTGATAGAAGTTCATGGATTTTGTGCCCAAGAAAGTAGGTTTTAATAAATTAAAATGGATGGCGGAAAATGGGAAGAAGGGGTGTGTCATATTTATGATTTAAAAGTTAACATGATATGCTGTATTATATATCAAATTAAAGGGAGTTACACATGAAAAACTACTCTCTATAACCACATGGCAGATACAGGATGTCGCTTTAGATGATTAATCATCCCATAGCACTTAATCAGTTATAAAGAGCCAAATACAGGGTGTATTTTTAATGAATGTGGGGTTTTTGAAAATATTGCCATTCCAAGTTTTATATTTACCCTATGTGAACTAATGCAACATAAAAGGTAAATACAAACCTTGTAAGGGCAATATTTTCAAACATCCCACAGTTATTAAAAATACACCCTTATTATGACATTGTAAAAAGACATGACACATTTATAAAATCATTATACTAGAGAGAAACATTGAAAACATATGAGCAAGAAATCAGCAATTATATGAGTTAATTAAAAGTTACATCAACAGATGCAAGTTTAACCAGTCTATAGTGTTTACAACTAAAGTGAGACAGAAAGTGCTGGAGATTCACTGAAGCCGATCATCACCCTTGTATGACCTGGAAAAAATATCTACACAAGGTCCTACAAATTTCAGTCACTCATGCCACAACCAGTGATTCATAAGTTTCCAAAATGTGGGCTGAAAGGTAGAGACCAGTTATTGAAAATTAAGCTATAAGCAGGTTAAAATGTGATGTGGAGGCCTGGACAATGAACAAGCAATTAGAAAGTTGAATAGAGGCTCTGGATATGTGGATATACAGAAGAATATGCTGTATTTCATTGAAACAAAAACAATCAAATACAGAGGTTCTAGAAAAACTGGGATTGAAAAGTGAGTTGATGAAAGAAATAAAACAGAGGCAAGTTAAAAGACATAACACTCTTATAAAAACCGTACTGGAGGGTAAGGTTGAAGGCAAGTGAGAAAGAGGTAGACAACAATATAAAATGGAAGATAACATCAAAAGATGGATGAAAGCAGTCTGATAGAATGTACAATCAAGATGAAAAACAGATAATGTTGGAGATCCATTGCAGCTAACCTTCATTGTGGAGAAGCACCTGATTGATTGATTGAGGTTAAAACATGAGAAAATAACCCACAATATATCTGACAGCATTAAATCTTCTTGTGTGATAGTGGTTATTAAGGTGTAACTACTATTTATTTCCCAAGATTAGCTTTATAAAGCTAGGTTTATCATGAAATCATAATATTTATATTCATCATCAGCATCGTGTTAGGGCTTGTCAGACATGACTGAGCTACTATAAGACAGTGGATGATAATGCCTGCTTTCTATTAATGTTGTCAGTTGGGCAACATCCACCAAACCTGACACTCTACATTGTGCCAACAGCTTAGGGTGGAGGAACACAACTGGGGGATACAAGCCTTGTCCTAGTGTAAGGAAATGCAACATAAAGACTATATGTCATGGCAGAGCAGAGCAGACCAGGCCCTAAGCTTTGGACAGCAACTAGTCTAGCATAGAAGCTTTGACAGCCAGACAGTTAGAGCATTGCTTTGCTGATTTGGCAGCTTTTCTTGTTCCAGATGTATTGATGTTACATTTCCTTTAGAGTAAACTAGGCAGGCTGAGTGATGGATCATAGGCAACACACAGTCTCTATAATTCAGCCGAGGGTTTGTGCTATGGAGATTTATAACTTCATCTCTGGTTCCCGCCATGGGTTGTAATTATTATACCTTTTTTGTTTGTAACACATGTTAACAAACTATTGCCTGTCAATACAGCAAGGTGTAAGTGAGTGATCATCATGCCAACTGTCATAGAAGCTCATATAATTCCAAAAATTTAGGTTCTCTATTAATTATATTCCTCTCAGCCACCATCCCAGTCCATCCAACATCATTTCTCTCAGTTGGCACCAGCAGATAATGGAGTGGCATGTGAAAAATATCTTACACCAGTCTTCATAGGGAATAACCTGGCATGACACAGATCATTGGAATCTCAGAGGTGAAGAGGTCAAGCAGCCTGCCTCTCATTCTGGAGATCATGGGTTCTCTTTCTGATTGGTCGGTGCTATGACGAAGGGGTTTTGAATGTAATTTGTAATCCTGCATACAGCGTTTGAAACACAGCTGTGGGCGATTTGGAAGCAGACCACCTTGCACTGATTTTAATATAATAGTATGAGTGCTGGATATTCAGAAAGCAATGGCAAACTACTGAATTTCAACTTGCCAATAAATCACAAACAGCCAAAAAATGCTGTGTTTGTCTGCGATGTCCTGTAAAAGATATGCAACTAACTTTCCTGATTACATTATTCATCGATAAGTATAGTTTTTTCAGAAGTCCATAGGGTTTATTACTGGAGCTTAGAGTTTTTGCACTATGCAGACACATTCTGCAGAACGCTCTGCAGAAAGAGACCAAACTTTCTGGGATAAAACCTGGTGCAATGAATTTGAACCTCTTGCTTCTCATGAACATGCACATATACAGAGCCCCATGTGAAGCAGCTTAGTACAACCGTTATCAGTAATAACAAGAAAGAATAACTCACGTGATGATAAAGCACATTCAATCCAAGGGGAATAAACTCCTGTTCCATTAACTGTCATGGCAGCCATTCGAAATTTAAATGTCCTTGATGATGGTATATCTAAAATTGAAATAAAATTAGCTTTTATAATGGATGAAGTAAAACACCATGGGCTTATATAACTGAAAACAAAACACACCAAACACATAAAAGCTCTTCAAGGTACTTTACTCTGTATACCACAAATTATTTGAAGTAGCAAACACCAGACGCCAAAAATGTAGTACTTTTTTAAACTAAGCACAATTTTTAAATAGTTATTAACTGATTAAGTTCCATGGGTTGATAAATGATCTTATTCAAACTTCCCTTACCTGCCATGGCCTTATAAATCGTCAGAATGTTGACACTAAATTATTTGTTTCTTTTCCCATATCTTTAATAATTTTAATGCACTGCAAATGGAAATTCACACTCTTTCTAAGTTAATGGTAGCGAACAGTCATGTCTCTCAAAAATTGAGTAAAACCTGTTAATTTGTGGTAAATTTTCTGATTTCAATTTCATCAATTTACATAAGATTATCATTTCAAACAATTTTAAATGATTGTGATTCTGATTTAAAGGACTTGGTTAAAGACTCTTAACTGGTAGCATGTGCAGTAATGTAGTCCTTCAGTAAATTATTTATCAGGTGCGATAGGTAAAACAACACTGTCAGTGAAAGTTTGTCATCATATGATGGCACATTCTGAATTATGTGCCCTCTAATGGGCCACATTTGTGCCCCTGAGTTTTCTTAGTCTATCACAAGTAAACTGAACAGTATTTAAATAATTACATATTGTATATATTGGTTCTTATTCTAATGAAAACACATATGCCCATATTTTTCCTGAACATTTCAATTTTGTTAAAAAATTATCTGCTTCTAAATATGATGTTATGATTACATTCTGGTAGTACTGAGTAGCAGTTCCTGGGATATATATGTGAAGAAAAAAATGGAGTATTTATCATTATTCAATTAATTTCACACAATGAGGAAATTTACCTTGGTAAGTGAACATTTTAAACAATGTTGTGCCTTTTTTTTTTCAATACATGTTAGATAATAATCATAATATAAAATTATTTGAATGATTTTTTCAAACGATAGTTCAAATATTACATGCGGCCAAATTCCTCAGGCTTAAGACCCCCCTGCAATACACTGTGAGTTACTATATTGGCAGTAAATGACCGCTTTTTAGGCTGTCCTAGAGGCTAGAATGCCGGATTCTCCTTCAGGAGACCCAGGTTCAAATGCTCCTAAGGTGTTGAGATGTTTTCTGTCAGGGGCAAAAAGAAAACTCTAACCTGCACAGTTCGTTGCAAATGCACTAGCCAGGCAGACTTAATTTCTCAGGCTCAAGACCCCCCCCCCCCCCCCCCCCCCCATCCCAGCCATACACCACACAGTCTTTTTCCTTTTCTCTAAGTAAAGCTCCTTGTAACAGTTGATGGTGCTAGTTACTGCATTAAACTTCATATTCTCAGACAAGTCATCCAGATTGATTGGATGACCATGGGCGTTATCCAATAGTAGCAATATCTTAAATGCTAGATTTTCTCTAGCACAGAGAGCAGGGATATTATAAACAGTTACCCATTCCTGGAATAATGCTCCTGTTATCCAAGCCTTTCTGTTGGCACACCATGTAATGCGCAGCATAGCAATACAGGTGACGACGTTATGGCAGAACATAGTGACTTAAAGTGAAGTTATGTCCCCTATGTGACAACGACGTTATAGTGAAACAACGTATACCAAAGTGGCTTATATCTAGGCCTCCCTTTTCTATATTGGCAGTAAATGACAGTTTTTTGACAGAAGCTGTTTTACTGTATGGCAGTGAATCTTGGAATGTAAATGAACAAATTAGGAAGAACTTGGAAGCAACAGAGATGTGGTTCCTGAGACAAATGTTGCGATTTCTTGAACTGTCAAAGTAACTAACAACGATTGCCTGAAAGAGGCTAATGAAACTAGAACATTACATACAACAATAAGAAAGAGACAAACAGCTTTCTTTGTTTATGTGATGAGAAGCGAGGCATTGGAGAACATTATGACACTTAGAAAGATCAAGGGGAAGAGATGGAGAGGCAGACCAAGAGAAATGATGATGGAGGATTAAGATAATGGCATGTAGGAATATCAGCAGCAGAGTTGATCCAGAACACCACAGACCGAGATCTGTGGAGAGACATGAACTCCTACGCCAGCTGGCATGGCATTTGATGATGATGATCTCATATTTAAAGTATCAATCAACTCCTGCTAAGCCCTCCCATATTTTTACAACCTTTGCATATTATTAAAAAGAACAGTTAAGATTATGTTTACCAGCTATCCTTCTTTTTATGTACTACTACTCTTTATATGCTCTTTATCTCATCTCATATTTAAACTGTCAATCATATCAAGCAAAGCCCTCCCATCTTTTTAAAATCTTCACAGCTCTCTCCATGTCCTCCTAATATTATAAATCTCTGTCTCTAATTCTCTTCTTAATGTGTTTGTGGTCTCCTTCTATATCTTTTTTCCTGTGGTCTCCAGAGAAATAACTTTCTAGTTATACTAGATATGAGATGACTGGCTGCAGCTGGACATAATAATACAAAATGGGTAGAAGAAAACCAATTTGATATATTGCTAGGGTGTTACTTTAAAAGAAGCTAAATATACAGTGGGAGTGGCAACATGTAAAGCAAAATATCTTTAGTATGCTCAGGCCAAATGTAAAAAGTAAAGACAGCAGGCATCATATTGACCAGATCACCCACCGAATGTCAACTGGTCTATAAAAAGATGGGTCAAGCCATGTCCAATGGGTCTGACATTACGTAAAGTGTCCTTTCTTTTATTTCTAGATGTTAATTTCTGTAAGCTCTTCAAAAACTAAAACTGAATAAATTGTGGCTTGTTTCAGATATATCTACAAAAATTAGATTTTTAAGAGCAAGAATCTTTCTCATTGCAGCCTACGCCTGTGAGACCTGGACACTTACTAAAGCTGAACAGTACATAAATGCCTTTGAATATAAATGTTATAGATGGGTTCTAAGAATATCTTGAATGCCGAAAATAACAAATGCACCGTATGATGAGATCTGAATATTGAAGAAAGTTGGCTACTAAAGACGAAAAACAAAGAAAATTGAAATATTTTGTTCACTTGAAAAGTCATGAAAGTTTGGAGAGAACAATAATGTAGGGGTATTTGCCCGGGAAGAGAGGAAGAGGAAGGCCAAAGAAAAGATGGGTGCAGGATATGGCAAATGATCTCCAGATGGATGTATTGGATACGGGACATTTTGCTTGTGACCGAGAAGTTTTCCTGAAGGTTGTTATTGGAGCGAGATTCTACAAAGGACATGACACTGAATGAATGAGTGAATGAATATCTGTAATGTCTAAATTATAGAACCAGAGAAAGACAAACTCACCGAGATATTCAAATGCTTCTTCATCCTGTTCAATAGTTTCTTCAAGGCTGTGATGTAATCTGTTCTGTTTCACTGTTGATTTTGGTGGGAAATAAACAAGCAGACATTTGTTATTCGCAGTTCCATCTTCACTACAAAAGGACACCCCATAATGCTTCTGTTTCTGTGTCAGTGATAACATCCACAAAATGCTCCTCATTGTTCCATGTGAAAGGTGGAACAGACAGCAGTCTCAATAAACCAAAAGCACACACAGGCATACATGCATAAGGTCGCTACCAGAATGCTAACACAGCAGTCCACCACTTAAATTACAGTTCATCATCAATGGAAGTAGCTAGAAAACCAGCAACCGCACACACATTACTGCATAAGCAAAACCAGCTCATTCAGCAACCAGTGTTCTACCATTTTTCTGAACATGCAGTTCACAATACAAACCATCACAGGCAGATGTAAAAGCATTCCACATGAAATACACAGCTCACAGTGTCGCTCCACACACTTAACTAAACAGCTGGGCAACAGAGCCATGTACAACCAGTCCAAAATGAGGAAAATGCATAAAAACACTGCAGCTTGAAGTGAAATCACTACAAAGGCCTAAACGACTCATCTACACCCCCATATTGGACCAGTTGGCCAAAAGAGGAATATTTAGCAAATATTTATATACTAAACAATGAAGCAAAATCAATAATTCTACACACCTACAATAAAAACAAACTGTATAAATACACACCCAGGATATCTTAACAACAATGTATATCATTGCCTTCAAGGAATATAACAAATATTCATTGGTTTTGGGTTTGGAAAATAATGACCTACACTGCAAATAGATATCTTCATAAATGGCTCCAGTATCCTGCCATATATGAGGGGGCTTCAACTGAAAAACTTAAAGTGTGATAGAAATTACAATAATCATGCCTTTATGTTGTAACCTGTCAATACTGTTGTTAAGGATGTCAAGAATGTTGAACACATGACATCACAGTGCAGACGAACACAATGACATTATAATGACTGTTTAAAGATGGCCGTTCCACTTCTGACATGCACCAAAGAGGAGCAGCGTTCTGTTATCTGTTTTTTAATCAGTGAAGGGGTGAAAACTATAGAAATTCATTGGTGAATGAAGGTCCAGTACGGTGACGCATCCTTAACAACAATACTGACAGGTTATAAGACATTTCTATCACACTTTAAAGTTGAGTTGAGCTAAGAATTGACATGACTGCACTCACAAAATTCCCATACACGCTCCGTCCCCTCGTTCAACAGCCAGCAAAGAGTCACACTACTAATCCTTCCCACCACTATCTGATTGAAAGTTCTCCTGGTCTTCCCTCTCAGTTGTGAGATTCTTCCATGACTCCTGCTGATTCCTTGCAATCTCATAACTTTTAAGGTTTTCATTTGAAGCATATTATCAGTTTTCTGAATGTGTATTTTATCCAGTGCCAACATCTTTTCCTCACTTCTTGATTTCCTGGAATCTATCTAGTTCTCTCCCTAAGCTTGGTGGGCTGCTGAGTGTCAGGGGCCCTGCTGCATCACAGTTTCTGAAATCTGCATCTCTAGAGTCCACCAACTCCAAGATCCCCTGCCAGTGTGGTTCAGGTGATGATAGCCATTTGCCAATGGTATAAAGTGAGGACATATGGCATGGGGGTTCTGTAAAACCAGCACAGTGCCAACTGGCATATGTGGTGAGGTATAGGATATCCTTTTATATGCAACACACAGCCTTAAATTTTTCCAGTTGCCAGGACTGAAATCACCCAATACACATTCCAATTTGTAAAAAACAAAAGAAGAGGTCTTCAGCACGGAGAACTTACTCAAGAAAATGTAGCTCTTAGCTGTCCCTGGAACTGTAAAACTGGTGATCCTTGACCCTCCTTTAGCTCGCAGGACCAGCTTGTACCCAATGATGTCACCATTTGCCTTCTCAGCATCCGGAGGCTTCCAGGTTGCTGTAAGTGCCTGAAGCAAAGGTTACAGGAAACAAGGATTTCTACAAGAAATGGAGGCACAATGTTATCATCTATTTAAAAAAAGTCGCTTAAATGTCTACAGGGTCATCTTCATTGCACTGGGTTTTATCCCATATGGCTCAGTCTCTTTCCGCAGCATTGGTGGCACCTCTGTAGCTCCAGCAATGACCCCCAGAGTCTCTGAACAAATGCGCTTGTTAACCAAAGGACGCGGCCCGGAATCAAACCCACAACCTTCTGAGCCTGAGTCAGATGGCTTGACCACTTCGCCACAGAGTAAATCTCTCAACTGATTAAGTGCCACTAGATGATTTATCATCTTAAGTGACCTCCTGTACCTGCCAGGGTATTATATACAGTAGTTTTCCTTATGCAACCCCCTTTAATCTCATTTATGATACAACACGTCTGCTACCATATTAACCACTTTTAAGTCATAACTGTGACACACCCCTACTTCCCATTTTTCGACATCCATTTTTGTTTGGTGCAAACCTACTTTTTGCTTGGCACTGAATCTGTTAATAAAGCATGCAATGGGTCAAAAGGCAAACAACAACAACAACAACAAAATATGTCCCAAAGCAGGAATTTACTGCGGGACTGTGATGTGATAGAGTCATTATATTTTGTATGACTGAATGCATAATATAGATGTTATAGACGAGTTCTAAGAATATCTTGGGTAAAGAAAAGAACAAATGCATCCATACTTCAAGAGCTGAATATTAGCTATTCATTCATTGGCACCTTGCCGTCTTGACAGACGATAGTTTGTAAGGGATGGAGTTAGTTACCTCTCCATAGCACAAAGCCTGGGCTAAAATATATAGATCATGTGTTGCCCATGCAGCATGATCCCTCTCTCGGCCTGCCTAGTTCACTCCAGAGGAAAGGTAACACCTCTACATCTGGAACAAGACAAGCTGCAGAAGCTGCCGGATCAGCACAGCAATGCTCTAACTGTCCGCCTATCGGAGCTTCGATCCTAGACCAGCCGCCAACCAAGGCTTAGGGCCTGGTCTGCCCTGCCATGACACTTTGTCTTTAGGTTGCATTTCCTCGCACCAGGGTAAGGCTTGTACCCTCCCAATTGCGCTCTTCCGCCCGAAGCCATTGGCACAATGTGGGGTGTCGGGTTTGGTAAGCGCCGCCCAATGTTCGGCGCTAACAGAAAGCAGGTAGTACCGTCTACTGTTATACGGTAGCTCAGTCATATCTGACTAAGACCTGACACAAATATTGGCTATTAAAGACGATAAACCAAAGACAATTGAAATATTTTGGTCACTAGAAGTCATGAAAGTTTGGAGAGAATAATAATTGAGGGGTATATGCCTGGGAAGAGAGGAAGAGGAAGGCCAAAGAGATGATCGGTAGAGAATGTGGTGGATGATCTCCAGATGGGTGTATTTGATGCGGGAAATCTTGCTTTTGATCTAGAGATTTTTATGGGCGGTAAGTTCATCAGAGGACATGCTACTGAATGAATGAATGCACAAAAGAATATGTGGCCAGTCTTTTCCTCTGTTAGCAGATGATGAACGCAGGTGTTCTACCCTAGTCTGATCTCACTCAAAACATTATCAGCATGGTCTCCTATAAACTGCATACACTAACTGGCCCACCGTTGGGTCAAAGGCCAAGTATTTTCCCTGTGACTATGTGTTTTATTTGTTTCAGCTCAAGTATTATTCATTTAGTGACTTTGTATGATATATAACTCTGCAGTATGCACCTGACGAGATGTAGCAAATTATCATTATCCAGTGTCTTGCCGGTTGGCATGGGCGATCACGTTTCTCCAAAAATTGTGATCACCAACAGCATGGATCAATTCGTGTGTTGATTCCCTTCCGCAATATGTCAAACATTTTCTCATGTTGTCTTCTTCTTTCTCCCTTTCCACAAACATTTGCCGTTGTCACAACATATTGCAGTTTTTTGTGTTCTCCACAAAAAAATTATGTCTGCTTTTTTCTGATATTTGTGATAAGTTGTCTTTGCAATGTTGATTCCCTCAAATGTACAAACTGCTCATCATGGTTGTCCAATTAATTTTCAGCAATTTTCTCTAAAACCACATCTCCAAGCCTTCCAGGGATATCTGTGGCTGTTTACTAATTTACCAGGATTCGCAGTCGTATGCTAAAATTGGTTCTATGTAATATGCAAGAACTCTTTTTCTAACTTTAAAGGACAAGGACTTATTGCACAAAATGTTCTTCTTTTGAAAAAATGCAGTTTTTAATGTATCTTATTCTGTTCTTTAACTGTGCTGTGCATCTTCCATCTAATGTTATTCATGTGCCTAGATATCTGAATTTCTGCACATGCCCCAAAATAATTTCATGAACTTTAATTGCACAGTTAGGCACAATCTATTTCTTTGATATTGCCTTGACTTCTGCCTTTCTATTATTTCCAATACTAATGGTACCAGTAACAGTCTGGTTATATTTTAAAATAAAATAATATTACAGTCATCACAAAACACAGATATGATTTACTCTTCTAATTTAGTTAGTGAAGACTTTTTAAATCTCACAATTGAAAAGTGATATATAACATATATCTTACTTAAGAATAAAGAAATAATACGTAATTCTTACTATCTTGGAGCATATGTTGGAATATCTTATTGTAATGATGTTTATTCTTGAACTCAAATATGTGGTAATATATTATTGTAATGTGGGTCAGCCGGTCTCCCTGGTCTTAGGGTTACACAACTTTCTCCGTAATCCCATATACTTTCATGAGTAATGTGACATGCGCGAGAATTGGTAGCAGTTCTCTCCGCATCGGTAACTTACGGGGTATGTGAGCTGGTGGTTCAGAAAGCAATGGCAAACTACTGAGTGTAATCTTGCCAAGAAATCAACAATCAGCTGAAAGATACTGATGTTGACAGTGATGTCCTTTAAAGGATATGCGAACAAAACAAACAAACAAATGTGGGTCAGCATGGCCGAATAGATAAGAATGTGTGTCCTTAAACATCCCATGTGCTGATGCCAAGGTAAGAGGTTCAACCCTTACAGCAGACAGTTGGACTAAAATGTTAACCTATCGTCCTTGACTTGGGGATGTAAGTTATGAGTACCTCTGAAGTCAGAGTGGGTTTGCCTGATGGTGAGGGACACTGTTAATAGGGAAAGCTAATCCACACGCAAATTCAGTCCAGCACTTCTAGAAGTAGTGTTCATGGACTCCGCTTGAGTTCAAAGCAAGCAAGCGCAAAATAATTTTTTAAAAACTCTTATTGTAATGATGCTGATTCTTGAACTCAAATATGTGTGAATGTTCTATTGCAATATGTTGATTCTTGAACTCAAATATGTGGGAATATCCTATTGTAATGATAATTCTTGAACTGAAATATTTGGGAATATATTATTGTAATGATGCTGATTCTTGAACTCAAATATGTGAGAATATCTTATTTTAATGATGTTGATTCTTGAACTCATATTCATACAGACCCAAACCCAATGCCAAGAAGGATTTAGCCTTAATAAATAACATGTAAATCTCACACTAGAGTTAAGGCTGCGTATGGACACATCTGTAGGAGGTCCATCAGGCTTGTCTCCAAACGTCTGGGAGAAAATGACGATCCCCTCTCCCAGCAACTCTCCATGGTAAGGGATGATCTCAAATCTGTAGGCGAGTGCAAGCGTTGGGATTAGCTTTTGTTGTTTGCTCAGTACTAATACAGGGTGTTTGTAAAGTCTCATTATACTTTTTATGTAGAACAAATTTGAAAAATGAAGTGCATGATGTCATAAGAACAGTGCTCCACAGTCCATCATGAAGCAAATATGCAGTGAATAGCTGTCGTCTGCTGGAGTAATTCTTTGCACTCCAAACAGAGTGGTGTTATCAAAGGAAGAAATAATTTGCTAGGTTGAACAAGTGTTTCGAAATGGCAATTGATACACATGGAAATAGCAACAGACTCTTTTCAGAAGTTGTTTGACAATATGAAGAGACATGTAGTCATGTCTTGAAGCCTGTGGTGGACATTTACAACACCTGTTATATACTTCACTCATACTTTCCAGCTACCCCAAAACAGTGTTAGACAATAGCAGTGACTATTGTGAACAACTTTTATAATTTTTTAGCACATTTTTAATGACGTAAAGTACTTAATTTGTATAATTTTTCTACATACTAAGTGTAGTGAGACATTACAAACACCCTGTATATTCATTGTTACAGCAAATAGCTGTATCTTAAAAGATCATCAGCAGAAGAAGCAAGAACAATACAGACTAGCACAACAGTAAAGGGTGTTTTTAACTTATATAGGTGCCATGGAATGATTAATCGTCTTAAGTGACTTCCTGTATCCCATGGGCTTATATATTGCCAACGTGTTGACACTGTTATAATACAACATGTTTGCTACCATATTAACAACTTTTAAATCATAACTGTGACACACCTCTTCTTCCCATTTCCCGCTATTCATTTTTGTTTGGTCCAAACCTACTTAGTGTTTGGCTCTGAATTTGTTAAAACACCATAAGCTGTAATAGGCATTTGTTGCAAGACCTATATTTTTGTAGACCAATTAGCACTCAAGGGGTGATAAGGTCAATATCAAACTTGTCCTCTTTGCTTCCCAAGACATTTTCTGACAAAGGGCAATAATCAAAATTTCCATCATTGTGAAATCAACCTCATGACAACATGGCCAGCAGACAAGAATCTATTCATTATGCCAGCATGGCTGCCCACAGACTTGCATTCATAAATTTCTTTCTTTAGCACAATCAAATAGAGAAAGTTGGGAAAACCCTTAATACTATTCATAATATTCTGCTTCAGTTACTAGTCTAGAGCAGAACTCTCAAATCCTCTCCATCATCTGATATTTTGATTAAATCTGTGTGCTTAAATAATCATTTCTGTCCAGCTGTTTACACTTTCCATATGCATCTTTCTCTGTCTTCCTCTGCCTCATTTTCTGAATATTTTCCCATGAAGGCACATCCCTTGTCCTTTGTCAAGCGGTAATTCTTCTTGACACTGATTTAGACAAACATCTTCTGGGTTAGGCTCACTCCACCATCTTGCCTGTGATCAAACGCCAGATGTTCATCTATTCTTAGCTTGTTTACAACTCCAGTCATTGATAATTTTCCACAAGAAAAGGGGCAATGTGGGGAAGTGTTATTTCTAGAAAACATAGGCATGTTCACTTCAAACGCCCCCTAACATAGAGACAGCCATGGTCTCTGTATTTCTGGTTTTTCAGTATGTTTCTGGCTGAACAGAATATATTATGTGCTGGGCTACTCTTGAGTTTAGGCCAGCGAACATTTAAAAAACAAAACAAATAGCAGACCCTAAAATTACATGGACAGACATGAATATGTGGAAGACATGGAAGGAGCTACAGAAGACAGTAAATGATAGGGTGGCACACAACTAGGGTTGCTAGATACATGGGCACCAAAAGGAGGACATAATAAGACAAAAAAGAGGACAAAGGAGGACATATTGAATGTTTCATTTAAATCGTTCCAGATTAAACCCCCAATCAGTAGAGTTTTATTACAATAGCTGCCAATAAGAGTATCTTCCTCTTGGTATAAATAGGAAAGTTAAATAAATATTATTAAGCAGTGGGTTTTAATAAATATGTAAAAGTAAATAATAAAAAGAGTAATGAGCCAGATACAGATAACAGTCAGAATTAATATAATCAACTAGTTCACAGAAATGCGTAGACTTTTTTACATTTTAACAATGTAAACATATGGTAGAGTAACAATAATACATACAAAATTATAACTTAAAATTTAAGAAAAGCCGGACATTTTAAATGTTTGTAGCTTTGCCTGCCAGATGGAGATTATTAGATTAAAAAGGAGGACATGTCCTCTTTTCGCCAGACGTCTAGCAACCCTACACACAACAGGTATTATGTTTCTTCTCCAAAGTAGTAGAGAGCTCAATCATTCTTAATCCCATATCACCTGGCTGAGCCACAGCTATACAACTTATGGCCCCAATGAAGGAATACAGCACATGCACAGACATACAATAAGAGATTATTTTGAAGTTACCAAAAAAGTTAGTTGCTTATCCTTTCCAGAACATCACAGTCAACCCAAGAAATATTTGTCTGTGATTTCTTGGCAAGTTTACATTCAGTAGTTTGCCACTGCTTTCTGAATGAACAGCACTCATACCATTGTATGAAAGCCAGTGTAAGGCAGCCTGCTTCTAAATCGTCCTCTGCTGTGTCAAATAAGGTATGTGGGATTATGAATTGCATTCGTAACCCCTTTGCCAGTTACCAAACATGTAGATAAAAATAATACATACCGATAGTTGCTTCGTTTTTTCAAACTTCCTGCAACATAATTCTGGAAGTTTCCAGCCAGCCATGCACTCTGTTTGTCTTTGTGACCAGGCCGCCAATAGCGGATGTGATACTGTGTTACTTGACCTCTCCTCGGAGGCTCCCACTGAACATGAATTTCAGTGGAGGACACAGGTCGAGCTACAGCATTCTGGACCATACTTGGAGGACTGGCTGTGAATAACATTGAAAATAGCCAAGAAAACAGCAGATGACAAAAGAGTTCTTCTTAGTGTATGAATATATACTTACTGTCTATTTAATACATCTTTAATAGATGTATGTCTTTTGCCACTCTTTAATTGCCTGTGTGTCTGCAGTTGTGTGGTGTGGTAGCGGCATCTCCTATCAAAGAAAAGGTAAGACACTTCCTTCCTTCTGCTAATCTACAGGACACCATTGAGAAAAGTGGAGTATCAGTTTACCCTCCAACCAGGGTTATGTGAAACCACGTGAGCAGGTGATAGATTGAGCTTAAAAGTAGTTGGCAGATAGTTGTTGATTATTCATTAGTCATGGTTCCAACTTCATGACAAAGGGTCACTCCATAATGCTCCATTCCTGTGCCAGTCACACAAAATGTTCCTCACTGTCCCATGTGAAAAGTGGAAAAGACAACACCAGAAAACGAGTAGTTGCCCACACATTACTGCATATAACAAAACCAACTGGTTCTGAAACTGACCTACTGCCATTTTTATAAACATGCAATTCACAATACAAACCACTATGGACAGATGTAAAAGTATTCCACAGCATGAAATCCACAGCTCACAGTGTCAATCCACAGTTCACAGTGTTGCTCCACGCATTTAACTCAGTAGCTGGGAGACGGAACCATGTACTACTAGTCCAAATTAAGGAAAATGTTTAAGCAAACAATAGCCAGAAGCAAAACCACTCCAGAGGCCGTACCAGCTCAACAGTCTGCCCGCCATATTGAACCAGGCGTCAGTTGTTGATTAACTGATACATGGTGAACAAAAAAGTAGGTTTGGACCAAACATTGTACACAATAAAATTAGCAAATATTATAATGTAAATTTCTGTTCACTGAGCATTGAAACTGCAGAAGATACCACAAAACAAAACAAATAACACAATGACACAAGTATGGCTATATATTGTCCTTCTGTCCAACGGGACAGTCACATCTGGTATATATCATCCTTCAGCGCTGAATCACTTAATTTCTTTGCAGAGACAATGACGAGAGTGATGAAGCAAAATGGCCACTACCAAGAATGAAAGCAGTAGCAGACTATCTTCTTTACAGATACCCAGTAAATTATGTTTTGATAAAGTTTATTGGAAAAAGGCAAGGGGAAAGACAAAGAGATGGCTTGGCCATATGGCCTTATTCAGACTAAAACACAGACCTGATACAGGGTGTATTTTTTACTGACTGTGCAGTATTTGAAATAGTTCCTGTCCAAATTTTGTATTTACCTATTATGTTGCATGAACTTTACAGAGGGTAAATACAAAACTTGATAATATTTTCAACCACTGCACAGTCAGTAAAAATACACACTATATAAGACTGTTGACTATGAGATATGATGAATCATGACCACACAAGCCTATGGGCATGCACACGACGACAGTACCATATGCATCAGTATAATTGTGATTGCCTGATTCATAAGTTTGTTCTTAGTCTACCTCTTCATCCTTTTTCCCAGTGTTTTGCCTTCTAAGACTCTTTTTGCCATTTCTACATGTCTGAGAATATGGCCAAGTCATGATAACCTGTGCTTTCATATTACTTTAAGAAATCTTTATCCTATTATTCTTTCCAAAACTAGTTATTTGTCTATTTTCAATGCAGCTTGTTTCTGTCTTTATTTATGTACACTGTATCTCAAATGCCTGCATAAGCTTTTCATCTCAATTATCCAAGGTCCTGAATATACAACTAACATATTCTGGGCACGTAACAAGACCTAGTGACTGACTGGCACCCTGCCATTTTGACAGACAATAGTTTGTAAAATGGATTTGTATTTCTCCATAACACAAAACCTGGTCTGAATTTAGAGACCATGTGTTGCCCATGCAGGATGATCCCTCTCTTGGCATGCTTAGTTTACTCCAAACACTAATACATCTGGAACAAGACAAGCTGGAGAAGCTGCCAGATCTGCAAAGTATTGCTTTAACTGTGTAAATATTATCATTTTTTACTGCCACTTGATTCTGACATGTACTATATGCACTGTGTATTTCATCAATTTTATGTCAATTTCAGGAATTATATTATTGAATTGCATCACTATGGTTTACTTTACACGATGTATAACATACTCTTTTTTTTCATTTACACCATTTTCCCATTTTTCTCACTATATGTGTGAGTGTGTGTGTGTGTGTGTGTGTGTGTGTGCGTGTGCGTGTGCGCATGCATGCATGCATGCATAATGTGTGTGTGAGAGAGAGAGTGAGACAGCGGGAGAATGGATGTGTTAGTGTGTGTGTGTATGAGTACATGCATGTGTGTGAGTGTGTGTGTGTGTGTAAGAAAAATAGAGAGAGTTGAGTGCTAGCATGTCGTGTAACATGCTTTTCCATATTTTTTGTGTATTCTCATCTTTCATATTATCACTTTGAATGCCACTTGATTTAATCATGTATAATATGAGCACATATAAATTATGTTGCCACAAAGTATACTTACATATGCTTATTTCATTATGTTTATGTAAATTTTAGGAATTTATTTATTTAATCGCATCACTATTTTCTACGTTTCACAATGTATATGTACAATTTTTCTCCATTTTTTACATTTTTGTAAGAATGCTCACAATAATCGTTGATACATGTGTATGTAAAGAGTGGGAGTTTGTTCATACTAGTTTCAATGATTATGTGTGTCTAGATGTGAGGATGTGTGTGTGGGTGTGTGTGGGAGATGTGTAAGTGTGTGGGGATGTGTGTGTGGAGGGGATGTGTGTGTGGAGGTGGTGGGGGTGTGTGTGTGGGGGTTTGGGATGGGTGTGTGGATGGGTGGTGGGATGTGTGTAGGGGATGTGTGTGGGGATGTGGTATGGGTTGGGGATGTGTGTGGGGGTGTGGGGATGTTGTTAGGGTTGGGGATGGGTGTGTGGGTGGGAGATGTGTGTGGGGGATGTGTGTATCGGTGGGTGATGTGTGTGCTTTAGGGATGTGTTGGTGGATGGGGTATGTTTGAGTGAGTGGGTGTGGGAATTTGTGTGTGGGTGAAGGATGTGTTGGTGGTTGGGGAGATGTGTGGATGGGGGGAATATGTGGGTGCATGGGGAGATGTGTGGTTGGGGGAGGGATATGTTGGTTGTTGGGAGATGTTTGGATGTGTGGGGAATGTGTGGGTTGTGGATGTGTGGGTTGTGGATGTGTGGGTGGTGGATGTGTGTTTTGGTGGATGGATGGGGGTCTGTGGGTGTTGGTGGTTATGGGCAATGTGGGTAGGTGGGTGAGGGATGTGTATGTAGACGGGTGAATGGGGGTGGTTGGGTGGTTGGGAGTACATGTAGGGGTGTGGGGGATGTGTGTGTGTGTGTGGGTGGGGATGTTGTGAGTGGGTGGGGGATGTGTGGAGTTGGGGATATGTGTGTGGGTGATGGGGGATGTGTGGGTGGGTGAGGATGTTTGGGTGAATATGGGATATATGTGTGGAAGGAGATGTGTGTGTGGGTGTGGGTATGTGGTGAGATGTGTGTTGATTGGGAATGTGTGATTGTGTGGGGATGTGTATGTGGGTGGGGGATGTGTGTATGGGTGGAGGATGGTGATTGATGGGGGATGTGTAGGTGGGTTTATGATATGTGTGTGAGTTGGGGATGTATGTGTGTGTGTGGGTAGTGGGGGAGGTGTGGTGGTGGGGAAGGTGTGGGTGGTGGAGGTGTGGTTGGTAGGGGGATGTTTAGGTGGGAGATGTGTGTTTGGCTGGGTGGTTGGTGGATGCGTGGGTGTGGGTGGTGGGTGGGTTGGTGTGTGAGTGGGGGATGTGTGTGTTGATGGGTGAGTGATGTGTGTGTTGATGGGTGGGTGTGTGTGGGTTGGGAGTGTGGATGGGAAATGTGTATATGGGTGGAGGATGTTTGTGATGGGATGTGTGGGGTATGTGTGGGTGGGTGAGAGATATGTGGGTGGGTGGGGTTGTGTCAGTGGGTGGGGTGTGTGTTTGGGTGGAGGATGTGTGGGTGTGTGGGTTGTGTGAATGGTTTGGGGATGTGTAGGTGGAGGGGGGGGTGTAGGTGGGGGGGGGGGTGTAGGTGGGTGGGTTTGTGGAGAGGGATATGTGTGGTTGGGTTTTTATAGGGATGTGTGTTGGGGGATGTGTGGGGAGATTGTGTGGGGAGATGTGTGTGTGTATGTGAATGTGTGTGCGCATGTGTGCGTGCATGCGTGTGTGTGTGCATGCGTGCATGCATGTGTGTGTGTGCATAGGTAAACATTTGTCATTTAGTTTGTGATTGTGACTGGGTATATGTATATGCGAGGGAGTGTGTATTTGTGTGTTATTGAGTGAATGCAAATCTGTAAGTTTGTGCAAATGATGTAAGTATGTATGCAGATTGTGTTTTTACGAATGTGTGGATGCACATGTGTCTGCCTGTC
The DNA here is from genome assembly GCA_014155875.1 of Cepaea nemoralis. Lineage (NCBI taxonomy): Eukaryota > Metazoa > Mollusca > Gastropoda > Stylommatophora > Helicidae > Cepaea > Cepaea nemoralis. Next base: position 449,202 of record JACEFZ010000657.1, read on the forward strand.
TTATAACATGGTAATATGCATTGTTTATGTTTACAACATTCATTTGATAATGTTTTGTTTTCCTATGTGAATGTATATTGCACTATTGATGAATGAAAGATGAGTGATTGGAAGGGTTGAATGTAAGACGGGCCTGCGTGCTCAATTTGTTACCCTTTGAAAATAAAGTTTCTTCGTTAGTTTCTTTGTTTGCCTGTTGGAGCTTCCATCCTAGACCAGTTGCCGACCATGGCTTATGTCCTGGTCTATCCTGCCATGACATTTAGTCTTTAGGTTGCATTTCCTCACACTAGGGGGATTGTAGCCTCCCAGTTGCGCTCCTCTACCCGAAGCTGTTGGCACAATGTGGGGTGTCAGGTTTGGTGAGTGCCGTCCAACAGAAAGCAGATAGTACCGCCGTCTACTGTCATATGGTAGCTCAGCCGACATTACCATAATGAAATTATGAAACTACCAGTAAAGTTAAAGTTAGTTACATATTATTTACAGGACGTAGCAGTCAACTCCAGCATTTGTTGGCTGTTTATGATTCCTGGCAAGTTTACATTCAGTAGTTTGCCATTGCTTTCTGAATGACTAGTACCCATACCACTGTAAGAAAACCAATGCAAGGCTGTCTGTTTCCAAATCACCTGCAACTGTGTTTTAAACGCAGTATGCAGGATTACAAATTGCATTTGTAACCCCTTCACCACAGAGCCAACTAACTACCAGGAAATAAAGAAAAATACAAAAAACTAAATACAGAAAAATAATTTGTGTTGTTAATAAAACAGAAAAAAACTCTATGGGAAAAACATCCAATAACATGAACAGTTATGAAATATAATGAAAAAATCATTAGCAGGATTATTGAAGTAAAATAATTTAAATGGTATACAATATATGCATCATATTTATATTAATAATATCCTATTCAACTCCTTGTGGGCATAATTAAGATATATAGTGTCTATTAATGTCTGGAATAATTGATTTGTTAGTTTATTTATTCCTATCTTTTATAAATTATGATCATAGCTTCACCATCTTCAGCATAGGGACATGTAGATTACTATGTTGTTATTTTGATAGACACACCCCCACGCTTTCTTCTTCCTTTTCTTCTGATTCTATAACACCTGCCATCTGGTTATCATGCCTGTCAACAGCCTTTTGTCTTGTGCACTGCCAATAATTTCTGAAATAGTTGTTCCTCATTGTCTGTCTGGCATTTTTTCTCTTGATTTCCCCAGGCCTCTTTTCCCTCTACAACTTTTCTGTTGTCACAACATGATCCGGCTTTCTCCTTCTCATTATGTGCCCTAAGATGATGGACTGTCTTCTTCTCATGCAAGTAATCAGTTTTCTTTGTGAGTTAACTTTTTTCAAGATATCTTCATTACACTTTTTATATGTCTTTGATCTTCTTAAATTCATCTATAAAACCACATATCCGAAGCTTCCATATAATTTTGCATTAGTCTAAAAAGATAAACTACATGAATGAAATAATAATTATGTCAAAATAAATACTTGAAATAAGTGGTCACTGCGAAAAAAGAGTAATGAAAGATAACGAAAGAAGCCTGCACATAGAAAATATATTAAACTTTTACCTTGTGTTATGGTTCTCGTGTAGACAGGTTCCCCATCTCCAATGTCATTAAAAGCTCGAATAGAAATTATGTATTTTGTCGATGGTTCTAGAAAAATAATGAGAGAAAAATAATTTCATGATGTATTTACAATATACCAACTTCCTTCTGGCCATTTTCTTGTAATTTGTTGACAATGCATTGTCAGGTATAAGTCAGATATGACTGAGCTACCATATAACAGTAGTCAGTACTACCTGTTAGCGACGAATGTTGGGCAGCGCTTACCAAACCTGACACCCCACATTGTGCCAATGGCTTTGGGCAAAAGAGCGCAGTTGGGAGTGTACATGCCTTATCCTAGTGCGAGGAAATGCAACCTAAAGACTAAATGTCATGGCAGAGCAGATTAGGCCATAAGCCTTGGTCAGCAATTGGTCTAGGATGGAAGATTCGACAGGTGGGCAGTTAGAGCATTGCTTTGCTGATCCTGTAACTTCTGCAGCTTGTCTTATTCCAGATGTATTTGTGTTACCTTTTCTCTGGAGTAAAACAAGAGAGGGATCAATTTTCTCAGACTCATGGGGTTTTTCACTGGAGTTATAAAGTTCATGCTTTGTATGATGCTTTTGGCAGGCTGCCATGTGGAAAGAGACTGAGCCATATGGAATAAAACCCAGTCCAATGAATTTGATAGGTTTGCCTTTTAAAACCTTTTTAAATCTTGTCAGGAGAAAAGTCTCTACATCAACTTTACTCCAATAGATGCAAACTCTCTTCAGGGTCCAGAAAACCTCTAAGCCAATGTGTGTGACTTAACAAATTCAGTGCCAAACAAAAAGTAAGGTCGGACCAAACAAAAATTGATGGTGGAAAATGGGAAGTAGGTAAGTGTCACAGTTTGACTTAAAAGTTGGTAGCAAGGGAAGACAGAGAAGTAAATTTCTGGATGGCTTGGCCATGTGGCATGGTTGAGACAAGAACACAGAGCTGATCCATGACTCTGGTGATCATGTGGGATGGTGAAACATGACCGCCCACACTTATCAGCACGGCATATGATGATGAGCAGTTGTAGTAGTTTTGGTAGTAATAGCAACAGTAGTAGTAATAGTAGTAGTGGTGATGGTGGTAGTAACAGTAGTAGTAGTGGTGACAGTAGTATAGTAGTAGTAGTAGTAGTAAAAGTAGTAGTAGTAGTAGTAGTTATAGTGATAGTAGTAGTAGTAGTAGTTGTAGTAGTAGTAGTAGTTGTAGTAGTAGTAGTAGTAGTAATAGTAGTAGTAGTAGTAGTAGTAGTAGTTATAGTGGTAGTAGTAGTAGTAGTAGCAGTAGTGTAGTTATAGTTGTAGTAGTAGTAGTAATAGTAGTAGTAGTAGTAGTAGTAGTAGTTATAGTGGTAGTAGTAGTAGCAGTAGTGTAGTTATAGTGGTAGTAGTAGTAGTAGTAGTTATAGTGGTAGTAGTGGTGGTGGTGGTGGTGGTGGTGGTGGTGGTGGTGGTGGTGGTGGTGGTGGTGGTGGTGGTGGTGGTGATCATTGTGGTGGTGGCAGAGTAGTAGTAGTAACAGTATTTATCAATTAATTATCCATCCATTTTGGGTTTTAATTAGAACATATAGTATATATTGTTAATTCAGATAAAGTATTTTAACTTATGTTTCGCTATTTCATAATATATGGATTTAAGAAAAATGTTTTTCATTCATTCATCCAGTGGCTTGTTCTGTGCAGAATTTGTCTCCCATGACAGTCTTTCAAATTGTCTTCCTACCATACACCAGATGTCCTGCCTTTGTCGCAGTCATGTGTAAATTATCTATCACATCTTGATTTCATCTACATTGTGGTCTTCCTTTTCTCCACTTCCTTTTTATGCCTTCACACATTATCTTTTCTGGATATTCATGTCTCTTTACATCCCCAAAATATTTAATTTTCCTCAGTTTTATTGTCTTTATAACCAAACATTTTTCAATACCATGTTCTTGTTGAACACATATGTTTATTCTAATCAGAAGTGGGCAATGTACAAGAGGTCTTCAAATGAAAACCTTAAAAGTGTGATAGAAATTACAATAACCATGACATTGCTTTGTAACCTGTCAATATTGTTGTTACAGATGTCAAGAGTTTAAACATGTGACATCATGGTGCAGACAAACACAGTGATATAATAAGGAGAGTTTAAAGATGGCCATCCCACTTTAGAGATGCACCAAAGAGGAGTAGCATTCTGTTATCCGTTTTTTAAATCAGTGAAGGGGTGAAACCTATAGAAATTCATTGACGAATGAAGGCCCAGTATGGCATGCCTATCAGTCCAGCAAGTGTATGAATGTAGTAGGAAATTTCGACCCGCAATCAAATCCACACGACATGAACTTCTGAGTATAGGTGTCCTTAAGTGCCATGTCAATATTCTACCCCCATACTGCCTGCGCAATGGTTGAAACCATCGAAGACATCCATACTGCCTGTGCAATGGTTGAAACCATCAAAGACCTCCATACTGCCTAAACATTGGTTGAAACCATCGAAGACCTCCGCTTTCAGTATGTACCACATCCCCTGTTCTCACCAGACCTAGCCCCTCATGATTTCCACATGTTTTGACAACTCAAAGAGTCCTAAAATATTTAAGGTTTTCATTTGAAGCTGCCTCATATTTCTTCAGACACGTTATAAGCAGAACCATGGTAGCTCATAACACAAAAAGAAGAGAGGAACTTACCTAACCCAGGAATAAAATGCTTCCTGATGTCAGCCTCCAATGTCGCTCTACTGACATTAAGCGGGCTGTCTAGCGGTCCATAAACAATTTTGTAGCCCTTCAAAATATAAATAGAAGCATGGCATTACACAGAAAGCCTTGATCTAAATTTCTATTAAACACCAATCATCCTGGGCTTGGAGTGGGGTTTGTTGACTATGAATTGCATAAAACCCTTGGAGGAAGAGTTTCCGACCAAGGCCTACTCCCACCCAGTCTGTATGTGCTGTGGCAAATTATGACCTGGTTAAGGGTTAATGGCATTAAAGGTCAAGGCATTAAAAGTCAGAGCATCAACATCACTCCAATGGGTTTTTGCCAGATCTGATGTAGACTCTGCAGAATGGCACGTTCAATGATGAGAGTATCATCATCACTCCAATAGGTTTTTACCAGATCTGTGATAAGACCATCAACATCACTCCAATAGGTTTTTACCAGATCTGTGATAAGACCATCAACATCACTCCAATAGGTTTTTACCAGATCTGTGATAAGACCATCAACATCACTCTAATGGGTTTTTACCAAATCTGATGCAGACTCTTCCTGCAGAATGGCAAGCTCTGTTATGAGAGCATGTGTTATCACTGACACCTTGTTGTCTTAACAGATGATAGTTTGCTACATTTTGCTACACGCAAAAAAAGGCACAATAACTACAATCCATAGCGGTAAAGCCAGGGATGGAATTATAACTGTCTATAGAACAAAACCTGGGCTGAATGTAGAGGCCATGTGATTCTCATGCAGCATGATCAATCTCTTGGCCTGCCTTGTTTACTCCAGAGGAAAGGTAACACCAACACGTCTAGAACAAGACAAACTGCCAGATCAGCAGAAGCAATGTTCTAACTGTCCTCCTATAAGAGCTTCCATTCTAGACCAGTTGCTAACCAAGGATTAAGGTCTAGTCTGCCCTGCACTGACATTTAGTCATTAGGTTGCATTTACTCTCACTAGAATTGTTCTCCTCCATCCATAGCTGATGGCACAATGTGGGGTGTCAGGTCTGGTGAGCACCACCCAACATTCAGTGCTAACAGAAAGCAGGTAGCATTATATTGACCACATTACCCCTCAATTGCTGACTGATTTATAAAAAGTGTGAGGCTTGAACTGTATGACTAATATGCCTCAAGGCGTGCAAAACAGATTTCTTTGCTCACTGGGACAGCTCCACTAGTGTAGTGGCTAGCATGCTTGCCTGCCAGCCTGTTGGACATGGGTTAGAATCCCCACTAAGGCGGCATTTTGTTTTACTTAGCCTGGGCTCCCAGGAGAGCATTTATAACATTAGATGGAAGATGCACAATAGAGATTAAGAGCAGAATAGGGCAAGCAAAAACTGATTTCAGAAAATGAAGAGTACCTTATGCAGTAAGTCTTTATCACTGAATGTAAGAAAGCGATTACTAAAGTGCTACATAGAACCTGTTTGGTTGTATGGCCGTGAATCTTGGAATGTACATTAATGGATTAGGAAAAAGTTTGAATCAATAGAAATGTTCATGGCATGAATGTTGCAAATTCCTTGGACTGCCAAAGTAACTAACAACGATTGCCTGAAAGAGGCTAATGAAACTAGAACATTATATACAACAATAAGAAAGCTGTCTTTGGTCATGTGATGAGAAGAGAGGCATGGAGAACCTCGTGATGGCTGGGTAACATCGAGGGGAAGCAAGGCAGAGGCAGACCAAGAGAAATCATGCTGGAAGGATTGAGACAGTGGCATGGAGGAATATCATCAGTGAAGTTGACTCAGAAAACTAAGGACCAAGATCTGTGGAGAGCCATGAACACCTACGCCAGCTGGCAGGGCATTTGACGTTGATTATACACTCCCAGTTTGAGTCAACCTGTAATGGTACCTGGAGATATTCTGGGAAGTAAAACCAGCTGGCATAATGCTGACCCCATCATCCATTGGTTGCTGACTGATCTATAAAACATGGACCTAGCATAGAGGGATCACTGGGATCACAGCTGGAGCCACTAAGTCCATGTTCTGTGTGACGGTTTTGGTAGGCCATTCTGTGGAAAGAAACTGAACCATGTGGGATGAACCTCAGTGTAATTAAGTCAAACCTGTCGCCTTTTACACCTTATACTTAATGTGGCTTAGGGCATGGAAAGGAATCCTTTACTTTAATTAGTTATGTTGAGTAAAGAACCACCAACATCATAGCACTCAAGACTTTCCCATACGTGCTCTGTCCTAATCTGCAACAGTCAGTGAAGAGTCCCAATACCGAGATGAAAGGGTGCTCTTCTATATGAGGTATGGCACAATATGAAGAAAGCCATAAGGAGTCTTAGTCTTTGTGAAAGGGATGTCAGAGTAGATTCTGTATTTTTTTAAAGTCAAATATACTGATATAACACTGAACTAGCAGGAGGAGGGGGAGGAGGAGACAGGGGAAGAGGAGGAGGAGCAGAAGAAGAAGACGTAAGAGGAGGAAGGGGAGAGGAGAAGGGGGAAGATAAGGAGAAGAAAATGAAGATGAAAAGTAGGAGGAGGAGGACAGACAGGCAGGCAAATTCTATGCTGACAGGAAGGAAGGCAAATATGAAGGAAGGAACAATGCAAGCAAGCAATCAAGCAAGGAAAAAAACTCACCTTTATTTGCACACTCTGGGTCTGCAAGTCAGAATGACGTACAGGTGGTGGCTCCCATGACAGAGTTATCCCATGAGTCTTGGCTGTAGCCGTGACATTGAATGGTTTACCAGGAGGTAGATACACTGTAAACATCACACATAAATTAATTTGGAAACTTCAAGACAACTGTTTTCCCCGTAATTAATTTGAATAACAATGACACAAACAATAGATTGCATGATTTTATTTACTGGCATATTTCACTGCATCTCATCAGGTACATAGCACAAAAATCACACAATATAAACTAAGGTGATTAGATAAATCCTTCAAGCTTAAATAAACAACACACATACTCAAACAGTTATTTGAATTGTGTACCATGGTAGTTTTAAACTGACTATCATGTCATTTTTGTTTGCACAAAGTTGGTTTCTGTAAATGAATGCCAATTGAGTCTGCCAGTTTTAACCTGCGACCATTTTGTGTTTTAAACAACACACAAAATGCATTGTCCCTATTAATCACGTTACTGATTTCCAATGTGCTGTCCAATCGATGACGCTGGAAATGTGTGGTGTATGGGCTTTGCCAGGTTACCAGTCTTTGTTTATTATTCTGTCAATCCAACTGATCTTTATAATCCCATGACACATTCAATTGAACACATGTAAAGTAAAAGACCTTTAAAATGCTCTTTCCTGGAATTGTTCTTATTATGCTTATTATCTCTCTTTGGAGACTTGGACCTCAGTCAACTAACTCCACTCTGTCTATCTTATGCTGTCTTATGCTGTCCTATCTTATGCTGTCTCATGCTGTCCAATCTTATGCTGTCTCATACTGATCCAGCCATGTCCTCCCCACATTATTCATCTCTTTATCTCTTCACCATCATGTGCCATAATAATAAGTGTGTACAATCACATTATGCCATCTCACACGATCACCAGAGTCATGGATCAACACTGTGTTCTTGTCTCAACCATATCACATGGCCAAGCCATCCAGATATTTACTTCTCTGCATTCCCTTTGTTCTTTTCCCTCAATCTTGCCAGTTGTCACCATGTTCTCTAGTGTATTTCTTCTCTTGTACAGTACAGTACAATACAATATAATTCAAACCAGTACAGTCCAGTACAATGTAATACAATACAACATGACACGACACAACACAACACAACACAACACACTACAATACAAAACAATACAATACAACACAACACAACACAACACAACACAATACAATACAATTCAAAACTGTAAAGTCCAGACAATGTAATAGAATACAACATGACGCAACACTGTACAACACAATACACTACAATACAGTACAATACCATACCCTCTGATGGCTTTTGAATGCGAATCCAAGGAGAATGTGCTTCATGCCCCCAAGTCATTAGAGTAGAGATTTTTAAATAATATGTATCGTCTCGCCCAAGGCCTGGAAAACACGAAAGTATAGCTATAGTGAACAATTGGTTAATTGAGGTCAAGGCTATTAAATCTTGCATATCTCATGAAATTGATGATACGACTCTGGAAAATTGCATCAGTTTTCATTTTGTGTAGCTTTCACTGTACAGCCTTAAAGACCAGCACAGCTTGATTAAACCAAAACATGTTTTATTTAAATCTAATCTTCTCATCCCACAGTCACCTGCAATTTCCATGTGTTCATCTGTGTACCTTACTCTTTCTTTGTCCTGTATCCATCCCACTCATGTCTGCTCTATAAAGAATAACCTCATGTGCCCTCCTCCTCCCCCCAAACAGTTATTTTGTGGTAGCATACACTTTATCCGCTGTGTCACTTCCTGTCACAGCCTATGCTTTACTTCAGGGGATATTCCCTGGTACTCATTTTAGGCTGAGTTGACTAGGTTACATAGGTCAATTTTTAAAAGTTCTCTGGGTTACTTGGTTACATAGGTCAATTTTTAAAAGTTCCCTGGGTTGACCACTCACACAGGACAATTTTTAACCCTCGCCTGGGTTGACTAGGTCACAGAGGTCAATTTTTTACAGTCTGCTCGGTTGACAATGACACAAGTCGATTTTTAAAAGTCTGCTCGGTTGACTAGGTCATATAGGTCAATTTTTAAAAGTATCCTGAGTTGACTAGATCACAAAGGTCATTTTTTTAAAAGTCCCCTGGGTTGAGTAAGTCACTTAGATCAATTTTTAAAAGTCCACTTGAATTACTAGGTCACATAGGTCAATTTTTGAAAGTTCCCTGGGCTGACTAGGTCACATAGGTCAAATTTTAAAAGTCCACCTTAGTGGGGATTCAAACACATTACCAACAAGACAGCAGGCAGGCAGGCAGGCTAGCCACTGCACCCCCGCGTTCACATGATGAAGATGTAAAAACAAAAGAAACTAGCCTTATGTGGGGAAAATACTAAGAGAGGGAAAGGAAGACAGAGAAATATATGTGTAGAGATATGTTTGTAGAAACATGTGTGTAGAAATATGTGCATAGAAATATGTATGTAGAAATATGTGTGTAGAAATGTGTGTAGAAATGTAAGTAGAAATATGTGTAGAAATATGCGTGTAGAAATAGGTGTGTAGAAATGTGTGTAGAAATGTGTGTTGAAATATGTGTGTAGAAATAATAGTGTAGAAATATGTGTGTAGAAATATGTGTAGAAATGTGTGTAGAAATATGCGTGTAGAAATATGTGTGTAGAAATAGTGTAGAAATGTGTGTAGAAATATGTGTGTAGAAATATGTGTGTAGAAATATGTGTGTAGAAATATGTGTGTAGAAATGTGTGTAGAAATATGTGTGTTGAAATAGGTGTGTAGAAATGTGTGTAGAAATGTGTGTAGAAATATGTGTGTAGAAATGTGTGTAGAAATATGTGTGTAGAAATGTGTGTAGAAATGTGTGTAGAAATATGTGTGTAGAAATGTGTGTAGAAATATGTGTGTAGAAATGTGTGTAGAAATATGTGTGTAGAAATGTGTGTAGAAATGTGTGTAGAAATATGTGTGTAGAAATGTGTGTAGAAATATGTGTGTAGAAATGTGTGTAGAAATGTGTGTAGAAATGTGTGTAGAAATGTGTGTAGAAATATGTGTGTAGAAATAGGTGTGTAGAAATATGTGTGTAGAAATAGGTGTGTAGAAATAGGTGTATAGAAATGTGTGTAGAAATATGTGTGTAGAAATAGGTGTGTAGAAATATGTGTGTAGAAATAGGTGTGTAGAAATATGTGTGTAGAAATGTGTGTAGAAATATGTGTGTAGAAATAGGTGTGTAGAAATAGGTGTGTAGAAATAGGTGTGTAGAAATAGGTGTGTAGAAATATGTGTGTAGAAATATGTGTGTAGAAATAGGTGTGTAGAAATAGGTGTGTAGAAATAGGTGTGTAGAAATAGGTGTGTAGAAATAGGTGTGTAGAAATATGTGTGTAGAAATAGGTGTGTAGAAATAGGTGTGTAGAAATAGGTGTGTAGAAATAGGTGTGTAGAAATAGGTGTGTAGAAATAGGTGTGTAGAAATGTGTGTAGAAATATGTGTGTAGAAATATGTGTGTAGAAATATGTGTGTAGAAATATGTGTGTAGAAATGTGTGTAGAAATAGGTGTGTAGAAATAGGTGTGTAGAAATATGTGTGTAGAAATATGTGTGTAGAAATATGTGTGTAGAAATATGTGTGTAGAAATATGTGTGTAGAAATGTGTGTAGAAATAGGTGTGTAGAAATAGGTGTGTAGAAATATGTGTGTAGAAATATGTGTGTAGAAATATGTGTGTAGAAATGTGTGTAGAAATATGTGTGTAGAAATATGTGTGTAGAAATAGGTGTGTAGAAATATGTGTGTAGAAATGTGTGTAGAAATATGTGTGTAGAAATAGGTGTGTAGAAATATGTGTGTAGAAATATGTGTGTAGAAATGTGTGTAGAAATAGGTGTGTAGAAATAGGTGTGTAGAAATATGTGTGTAGAAATATGTGTGTAGAAATGTGTGTAGAAATAGGTGTGTAGAAATAGGTGTGTAGAAATGTGTGTAGAAATATGTGTGTAGAAATATGTGTGTAGAAATATGTGTGTAGAAATATGTGTGTAGAAATATGTGTGTAGAAATGTGTGTAGAAATAGGTGTGTAGAAATAGGTGTGTAGAAATATGTGTGTAGAAATGTGTGTAGAAATATGTGTGTAGAAATGTGTGTAGAAATATGTGTGTAGAAATAGGTGTGTAGAAATATGTGTGTAGAAATAGGTGTGTAGAAATAGGTGTGTAGAAATGTGTGTAGAAATATGTGTGTAGAAATAGGTGTGTAGAAATAAGTGTGTAGAAATGTGTGTGGAAATATGTGTGTAGAAATAGGTGGGTATAAATATGTGAGTATAAAGAATTGTGTAGTAATATGTCTTTAAAAATTTTAAATAGCTGGGAAACTAATAATAATATAAGCAACATCAAATTCATGTAACTATCCGATGACAGAGAGGAGAGGAGAGGAGAGTAATGATCCCCATATCTGCCCCAGACCAGGCTCCGGAAGCAGTAACCATGGTAACTGTTTCTTACCAATGAATGGAGTCTTCATGGCCACCTGCCTCGCATGCTGAAAGTTGTGGTTTCAGTTGTCGCCTATTGTTCCGTACACAGTGCAATTTTCTCAGAGACTACTGTGAGTCATCGCTGAAGCTATGGAGTTCATGTTTGTGTGACACTTTCAGAAAGACCACCATGTGGAAAGAAACTGAGCTATGTGGGATAAAAACCCGGTACGATGAAGTCAATCATATTTCCTCTTAAACCCCCTTTAATTTCCCTTACCAATGAGGAACTGTTTACTGCTGCTTCCTCGTACAAACAGTTTCTCCATCCTGTCCTCACCTTCGCGCCTTGTGTACACATTGTACCCTCGTATGTACATGTGAGATACGCTGCTCGGGGCCTCCCAGTCCAACTGGATAATCTGCAGGTAAATTAGAGGTGTATGAACAAATGGTTGCATGAGCAAATGGATGTATGAACAAATGGACATAACAAATGAACTTACAACCAATTTGACATGTGAACTAATGGGTATACAAACAAGTGGACATATGAACAATGAACTCATGGACATATGAACAAATGGGCATGTGAACAAATAAATACATGGATGTATGAACAAATGGATGAATGAACAAAATGGATATATGAACATAAAGAACACATGGACGTATGAACAAATTGATTTATGGACAAATGAACAAATAGACATATGAACAAATGGACATATTAACATATGGATATGAATAATGAAGGTATGAACAAAGTGACATATGAACAAATGAATTAATGGATGTATGAACAAATGGATATGTGAACAAATGGTTTTATAAACATATGTATGTATGAACAAATAGACGTATTAATAAATGAACAAACCAACAAGCTTTATTTTCAAAGGTTTACAAACAGTACATCTTAGAATCGACCCTTCCAAACACTCATCTTTCAAACATCAATTATCTGTTACGTACTATGTATATTATGATTTTCACATCAATAGCTGGATGACTGTCCCTACCAGACAACGATGTCATAAGACAGCCATTAATGCCGTTCACTGCTTCTGATATGTGACAATTCATGAAATCTTTGGAAAATAATGTGGCGGTTTCCCCTTACCTTCAACATCCACATGGGGGTATTTTACCTCTGCCTTTGACAGCCATTTCCGACTGTCATGACACGTGAGTGCCCTGTTAAGCTCAGCTGCAGAGTTGTCTACTTATCCTGGTGGATACTCGGCCCAGGGCTGCATTTGCCACACCATAGTGTGTTTCCCATCCTCTACCACAGGGAGGTGCAGCTGGGATTTTCCCTTCCTAAAGTTATGGTCTATGATGGCCAAAACTCACCAGTACTTTTAGAAGACTCATAGAGGGGAAAGATCGAGGGGAATAGAGGCAGAGGCTGACCAAGAGAAATGATGCTGGCTGGATTGAGACGGTGGTATGGAGGAATATCATCAGTAGAGTTGATCCAGAACACCAAAGACCAAGATCTGTGGAGAGACATGAGCATCTACGCCAGCTTCATGGCACTCACTCAGTGATGATGATGATTATGTATATTATATTAACATAGAGAAAGAAAAAACGTCATATGGTTTCTGTGTGTGTAAACAATGATTACAAAAATGTTATGAGACAGACATATGATCCTATTTGAGTCAGCCAGCCAGCCAGTCAGCCAGCCAATTAGTTAGTTAGTCGACAGATCATCCCCATATCACATCAAACCATTCAGTCCATAAGTACTTGAATCCCCTCCTCAGTAAATCCAGCAGCGTGTAGCGGCTAATGACACCAGTTCTGTGTTGGTTTATCCTTAATCTCTGTTGTGCATCTTATATTTGTTGCTATAATTTCCTCTGGGTATTTAAATGTATACACTTGGTTAAGCATGTTCTCTTCTATTGTTATTTCACATTTTATTGTCACCTTTTTCTTTGATATACTAGCATCTTGCCGGCCTGACAGATGATAGTTTGTTACATTGTGCTTCAAAAAGGCACAAGTGAATATGACCTCTCCACAGCACAAAGCTTGACCTGAATTTAGAGACCTTGTTTTTACCATGAACCATGATCCTTCTCTCAGCTTGCCTAGTTTACTCCAGAGGAAACGTAACATCAATACATTTGGAACAAGACAAACTGCAGAAGCTACCGAATCAGCAAAGCAATGCTCTAATTGTCCGCCTGTCAAAGCTTCTATCCCAGACCAGTTTCTGACCAAGGCTTAGAGCCTGGTCCGCCCTGCCATGACATTTAGTCTTTAGGCTGCTTTTCCTCACACCAAAATAAGGCTTGCATTATCCCAAGTGCACTCCTTCACCCAAAGCCATTGGCACAATGTAGGATGTCGGGTTTAGTGGGCGCTGCCCAACATTCGGCACTAACAGAAAGCAGGTAGTACCATCTCCTATCATAAGGTAGCTCGGTCATTTCTGACTAAGACTTTTCTCTTTGATAAAATCATCCTGCAAAAACTTTAGTTGCAAAATCCAATCACCCAGTAACACATCGAAACATAAGGAAAGAGAAATTGTAGAACTTACCGATGTATTTAATGCCTTCACTGTAACATTCGCCGGCTGCAAGCCATCATTAGTTAAGGTCATGACCTCCACTTCAGGACCAGATTCTCCAAGACTGTCATCAGTTCCGGCTATCACTCCTGGAAGCACCATCAGATATTGATACTGTTAATGAGAGGGACATCACGGTAGTGCATTCAACACAGCAGTGCATTCAACAGAGTAGTACATTCAACACAGTAGTACATTCAACACAGTAGTGCATTCAACTCAGTGGTGCATTCAACACAGTAGTGCATTCGACACAGTAGTGCATTCATCACAGGAGTGCATTCAACACAGTAGTGCATTCAACACAGCAGTGCATTCAACACAGTAGTGCATTCAACAGAGTAGTACATTCAACACGGTAGTGCATTCAACTCAGTGGTGCATTCAACACAGTAATGCATTCATCACAGGAGTGCATTCAACACAGTAGTGCATTCAACATAGTAGTGCATTCAATAGACACAACAATGGTTAAGATAAAAGTACTAGGGTTTTTAAAGTGCAAGAAAATTGTGCCAATTGTGAAGGAAAGATTTGAAGTGAATTTTTAAACAGATTCATGAAAGAAAGCAAGAGTGGAAAAGTGAGAGAGAAAAAAAAAACAAGAGAGAGAGAGAGAGAGAGAGAGAGAGGGGGGGGGGGGGGGGGGGGGTGGTAGGCAGGTAGGCAGGTAGGCAGGCATGCAGACAGACCAACAGCATAAGAATAGAAAACAATATGTATATTTCTGAAAGCTGTAGTAGCAGTGACTAGATACTTGCTGGCCAGCCTGACGGCAGGTGTGTGGACTGTGCATGCATGCATGCGTGCGTGCATGCATGTGTGTGTGTTTGCATATACAGGAGCTGGGGTAGTGTTGCAGCTAGATGCTTGCCTGCAGACCTGGTGGTCAATTATAGGTACACAAATATAGGTCTAGCACCATATACCCATTATGCCTAAAGCATGGCAAAGGGGTACAGTATTTATTGCAAACAGTGAGCAGGATCTGCAACATTTAATAGATGTGGTTGTTGCACACATAGTGAACGACTAGGGTTAGAATTAAATTTTAAGAAGACACTGATTATGGTCGTCACTAGGAAGAACAAAATACCACAATGTAACATTTTGTTTAGCTTGAGATCAGTATGTAACGTATGTAATGTTAACACATTTAATTTGGTTTGAGATCAGTATGTGATGTATGGAATTTTGACACATTTTAGGGGAGCTGAGTGGTCTCAAGGTACTCTGCCTCTGGTCTGCCTCGAGTGCTGGAGGTCCCAGGTTCAAGCCCTGGTGAGGGCCGGCATTTTTTCACGTGGACTTCTAGTAAAAAAATTCCGCCTGGTCTCTGGGTAGTAAGATCGGACGCCCTTGTGTATTGTTGGGCACGTAAAAAGTCCCTTGGCAGTTGGAAATCAAAAAAGAGTAGACTAACGGCGCTGCCTGAGAAAAATTTCAAGTTAAAAATCTACCCACAGTATTTCAGGATCCTCACCGGTGCTACAGAGTTCATGCACTGAGCTGAGATTCTCCAGACTCAGGCTTGAGTTAGGAGTAGAACGGAGCATTCCCCGGGAAGGTTAACCCAGTCAACAAATGCCCGCAGAAGTCGGATGTGTCGGCCTAACAGTGCAAGAACGCAGCTCTGCTGTAAACAGTCACGTCCGGAAAAAAAATCCGGATGAACGCAGAAGAAGAAGAAGAACGGAGCATTTATAGGTTACACCCATGTGTCATGATGTTGATCTGTTGACTAAACTAAACTGTAAATTCTGAATATTCATAAACACGTGAATTGGTATAACTATCCCAGAATAGTCATAACATCTGACGGGAGGTGTCTGAAGAGATTAGAAACAAAAATCACCATGGTGAAGGTAGCCTTTTGTAAGATGGAAATTATACAGACTATTAAAAAGATGTCATTTGCACCAAGAAAAACAGTGTTGAAGTGCTACATGAAAGCTGTACTTTTGTATGGATTTCAAGCGTGGACAATGAGCAGACAAGCTGAAAATGGCAGTGGAAATGTGGTTTCTGAGGAAGATGCAAAACATACCATGAGCAAACAGAAAAACCAATGAGCAAGTCCTACAAGACGCAAATAAAAACCGTTAGCTGATTAGAGAAATTAGATGTAGACAGTCACAATTTTTTGGACATGTTATGAGAAGAAATAAATTGGAGATCTTGGTGACAACTGGCAAGACTGATGGGCAAACAACAAGGGAAAGACAATGAAGTAAATATCTTTATGACTTGGCCACATAGTATGATCGAGACAAGAACACGGAGCTGACTCACCACTCTGGTGATCGTCTGAGATGGCAAAACATGACCACCTATGCTTATCGGTATGCCACATGATGATGCTGATGTCAAAGGGTCTTTGACTATATATACATACACCCATTTGTACATACATTCATATATTCACAATAGTGTAGAGAATGAAAGACAAGGCAGACTGCTCAACGTTACCTATAAGATATTCAGTGAAATGTTACCTATAAAATATTCAGTGAAATGTTGCCTATAAGATATTCAGTGAAATGTTACCTATCAGGTATTCAGTGAAATGCTCGAGGTCGTACAGCTCTGCTCTAACCCTTGTTGTATTGAAGACTTGAGGCTGTCCTCCATGTTTTTTTCTGTAACTGACCTGTTGTGTAAGATTACAACTGTGGTGATTGTAAAACAACTGTAATAATTGTAAAACAATTGTAGTGATTGTAACATAACTGTGATGATTGTAAACAACTGATGATTGGTAAACAACTGTGATGATTGCAAAACAATTGTGGTTATTGTAAAACAACTGTAGTTTGTTAGTTAGTCAACAGATCATCCTCATTGCACATCAAACTGTTCAGTCCATAAGTGCTCGGATCCCCTCCTCAGCAAATCCTGCAGCGTGTAGCGGCTAACGACACCAGTTCTGTGTTGGTTTATCAGTCTTCTTTGGCTTCCAGCGTAGTGTTCTTGTTTGGCCACCCCTCTTTTAATTTGCTGTTCTTGCAGTCTGGCCATGGTTGTAGATTCACAGTCATCACTTGGTTCTCACAAAAGTCTTACTTCTCGTAGAGCATTCAGAATGTCAGCCTGGCCCATGGCACGTCCGCCCTCCACAGTAGCGTTACCTGCGAGCTTGTCAGCCCGCTCATTCCCTTGTACTCCCGCATGCCCTGGCACGAAGATGAAACTAATCTTTGCCAGCCGAGACCGCTCCAGAGACAGCAACCATTCTCTTCGGATCCCCCCCATCTCTATCCTCTTGAGCATGTTCATTGAGTCGCTAAGGAAACATGCCCTATTGAATGTCTGTGTCTCGAGCCATGTTATTGCTTTACTTACTGCCATGACTTCCATAGTCAGGCTACTTGTGGTCTCAGCAAAAGCACCAGAGTCCTCCTTCACAATTCTCCCTCTGGCCTGAGCTGTAAAGGCCCATGAGCTTCTCACATGTCGGACGACCGACCCATCTGTGTAAATGACAGCATCACCGTCTAGCGAATTCTCGAAAATCAACGCTTGTACTTCCGCCTCCACAGCTGCCGGGTTTTCTTGTCTGCATTTTCTGTCTAGTTGGATGCAAACTGAAAAGGATGTGCAGAAATCTGTTGGCACTTGTACCCACTCCTCGCCAGGTTCTAAGTCCTCAAGTGAACACACCTGTTGAAGAATGTCTTCGGCTTGACCCATCCACGACCGTCCTCTTTTTAACCTGCTGCCCTTCACCTTCATAATTTCGCTATGCAGTGGATGTTGTGTGTTTGCGTTAACTCTGAGGTAGGCGCGAGCTCTGCAGACTTGTATTCTGTCTTCAATGGTTGGAAAATCAAGAAGGTAACGCCCTGCATGCTGTATCTCTTGTACATCCAAGAATAATGCGCATAGCTTCATTCTGTATCCTTTCCATCCTTTCTATCTGCTTACGGCTGAGAGTCAGGATTGCCATCGCATACTCAAAAACAGACATGACCAGCCCTTCGTATAGAAGACATAGATGGCGCTGCTCACAGTTTGCTGCCGCCATCACCCGCATCGCAGCCAACCCCCGCTTGGCCTTTGTTATCACCTGGTCTATGTGCTCATTATAAGCAAGGCTTCGATCAAACCGTATCCCCAGGTAATTCATTGCCTGCGTTCTTTCCACCGTCTCTGAACACAGATTTACAGTTGGTGTTGGAGTGTTGACAATATGATTATTCAACGAGAACCAAGTCACTGTTGCCTTTGTTGGGTTGACCATTGCCCCAGCCTCAACACACCAAGTACTTATGCGATTGAGTTCAGTTTGTAGTTCCACAGCAACCTGATCTCTATCCTTACCCTGGCGATACACTAAAACATCGTCGGCATATGACAATGTCCTGCCAGGTACATTGATCTCCTCACTGGTGATTCTCACAGTGTAGACGTTGAACAGTACCAGAGATAATGGTGATCCCTGTGGTAGGCCAGGATATATTGTTGTTGGTTCCGACGTCCAACTGCCACATCTAAAAACTGCTTTCCTTTGGAAGAGGGCTGCAGCGATCCAACTAAGGAGGAATGGACTTATTTTGAGTTCAAGAAGTTGAAGCATTAAAACATCCAATGGTACTCTGTTGTACGCATCCTAAAGATCAATCGCTGCAGCAAAGGTTTCAATGCCTGAGTGGAAACCTTCATAGACATCATGGGCAAAAATTGCTGCATTGGTCCAGGTTTCTCTTTTTGGACGGTACCCACCAAGGGTAGGTGGGAAAACACCTTGCTTCTCTAGCTGGCTTGATATTTTCCTGGCAATTAACTTCTCAAGTAGCTTGCCTACTGTATTCTGCATGGTTATAACTCGATATCCCTGAATTTGTGTGTGGTCTTTGCCAGGCTTCGGCAAGGGAATCAGATAGCTGTGTAACCACTCCTCCTTGATGCTAACACTCCCTATACTGTTGTTGTACATGACTGCTAGTCTCTCTAGCTCATTGTCGGTACACCTATTTATGTCGTCGTATCTTATGCCATCAGGACCTGGAGCACTGTTTTTTGATCGTCGAAGCACAGCCTTGATTTCTTTCACTGTGTCTTCATCCGAAGTGTTCTGGGCCTTGCATCTGTCTGAGGTGACCTCCTTGGCCAGATTTCGGCCTCCCATGTCTGTCTGGTTGCTCTGCTCAAGGTAGCGTTCAAAGAGGGCTTTGCCCTTGTCCTCGTCAGTCCTCTGCCAGATGAGGTCAGCACCTTGGAAGTCGGTGCACCTATTGATGTCGTCGTATCTTATGCCATCTGGCCCTGGAGTGCTGTTTTTTTATCATCAAAGCACAGCAAAACAACTGTAATGATTGTAAAACAAATGTGACAATTGTAAAACAATTGTGATGATTGTAAAACTGTGATAATTATAAAGCAGCTGTGATGATTTTAAAGCAACTGTGATGATTGTAAGACAATTATGGTGATTGTATAACAACTGATATTTAATGTAAATCAACTGTGATGATTGTAAAACAACTGTGATGATTATAATGAAATTGTGATGATTGTAAAACAACTGTGATAATTTTAAAACAACTAAGATAATTGTAAAACTGATGATTGGCAAACAACTGTGATATTTGTAAAACAACTGTGATGATTGTAAAACAACTGTGATGATTGTAAAACAACTGTGATGATTTTATAACAATTGATATTGAATGTACAACAACTGAGATTGTAAAACAACAGTGATGATTGTAAAATAAATGTGATGATTATAAAACAACCATGATCACACCTGTCCACAGCCTTCTGTTCCTTGTACTGCCAATTATTTCTGATACTGATGTTCCTCCATGCTATGATATTGAACTATCTAGCATGTTCTCTCTTGGTGTTTACCTGCTTCTCTTCCTCTCCACCTTTCCCATTGCCATGACATACTCCAGCTTCCCCCCTCTCATGACATACCCAAAGAACATGGGCCGTCCTCTACAGATGTGAGTAAGCTGTTCTCTTTGAGAGTTAACTTCTTTCAAGATATTTTCATTAGTCTTTCTGTCTGCCCATGGTGTTCTCATCATTCTTTTATACAATCAGATCTTTGCAGCTTTCACACAGTTCCTCACTTGTCTGCTAATTGTACATGATCTGTTTCTGTGCATCAGGATTGGTTCAATATAGCTTTTAAGAACTCTTAACCTAATCTTGATTGACTACAATAAATTTCAG
Organism: Cepaea nemoralis; assembly: GCA_014155875.1. Lineage (NCBI taxonomy): Eukaryota > Metazoa > Mollusca > Gastropoda > Stylommatophora > Helicidae > Cepaea > Cepaea nemoralis. Next base: position 469,453 of record JACEFZ010000657.1, read on the forward strand.
AGAATATTCTACATCTTGTAACAAATTATATTACAATAAAATTAATTTTTTATCATTAATTTTTATTTGTTTACTGTAACAAAAACGACTCTATGCTTTTTACTTGTATTTCTATGTTTTTGTTTTTTTGTTTTAACATTTGCTTTTCATCATTGTTTGAAACATTATTGCTTTTAGGTATTATTCCAAAGACTTTCAACTGTTGAATTCTACATTTGAAATGGAACATGCAGTACTTCCATCCATCCATCATGTGCCATGCCGATAAAAATGGGCGGTCATGTTTTGCCATCTCACTCGATCACCAGAGTCGTGGATCAGCTCCGTGTTTCTGTCTTGACCATGCCACATGGCCAAGCTATCCAGGTATTTACTTCTCTGTCTTCCCTTTGGTCTCTTCCCTTCGATCTTGCCAGTTGTCACCAAGTTCTCCAATTCATTTCTTCTCATAACATGCCCAAAAAATGTTGACTGTCTACGTCTAATTTCTCTAATCAGTTAACGATTATTTTCATTTCTTTCTTGAAGGACTTGCTCATTTGTTTTTCTGTGTGTCCATGGTTTTCTTTGCATTTTTCCCAGAAAACACATTTCCACAGCAAACAGATGTTTTTCAGCTTGTCTGCTCATTGTCCACTCTTCACATCCATACAAAAGTATAGGTTCTATGTAGCACTTAACACTCTTTATCTCATTTCAATTGATATATTTTTTATTGGTCAGTATGTTTTATATCTTGCAAAAGGCTACCTTCACCATGGCAATTCTTGTTCTAATTTCTTCAAGGCATCTACCATCAGATGTATGATTTCTTCAAGGCATCTACCATCAGATGTTATGACTGTATCGATTCACTTGCTTAAGAATATGCCCATTTACTCGTATATCACATTGTGATATTTCCTTGACATGACCATAATCTGTGTCTTCTTACAATTAAATTCTAACCCTAGTTGTTCACTGTGTGCAACAACTGCATCTACTAAATGTTGCAGGTCCTGTTCATTGTCTGCAGTCAAGACTATCATATGTATATCTAATGTTATTGATGCATCATCCCCCAATGTTGATTCCTTTCTTATCTTCTATATTTCTGAAAATATTTTCACTGTACAAGGATAAAAGATCTGGAGACATTACATATCCCTGTCTCACACCTCTCTTAATAGGCTGATATTGACCTACTTCATTATCAATTCTGATGGCAGCTTGTTGTTTCCAAAATAGGTTTTTTACAACTGTAAGGTCTTTTCTATCAGTTTGTAGATCTTCAAGCATCCTTTTCATGTCAACATGTCTCACTTTATCAAAAGCCTTTGTGTAGTCAATAAAGCAATGCTGTAGATCTTTGTTTACTCCTACAGAACATTCAATTACTGGTAATGGTGTATGGAAGTGATGATGATGATGATGATGGTGATGATAATGATGATAATGATGGTAATGATGGTGATGATAATGATGGTGATGATAATGATGGTAATGATGGTAATGATGGTGATGATAATGATGATAATGGTGGTGGTGGTGGTGGTGGTGGTGGTGGTGGCGGCGGCGGCGGCGGTGGTGGTGACGGCGACGGCGACGATGATGATGATGACAATGATGACGATGACGATGATGACAATGATGATGATGACAATGATAATTAAGATGTGCGGAGGAGATGACAATGGTGAAAGCCTACTTGATAATATGCAATGCTGTAGCCATAGTTGAGTGGAGGTAACCAGCTGACTGACACCCTCGAAGGTGACAGGGGTATGGTTTGAATTTTATGAACCGGACCAGGAGGAGGCACTGGAAGACAAGTGTTGCATGTACAATTATTGAAAATAATGGACAACTCATAAGTGTTGCATGTACAATTATTCAAAATAATGGACAACTCATAAGTGTTGCATGTACAATTATTCAAAATAATGGACAACTCATAAGTGTTGCATGTACAATTATTTAAAATAATGGACATCTCATAAGTGTTGCATGTACAATTATTCAAAATAATGGACAACTCATAAGTGTTGCATGTACAATTATTCAAAATAATGGACAACTCATAAGTGTTGCATGTACAATTATTCTAAATATTAGACAGTCATAAGAGATGCATGTACAATTATTCTAAATATTAGACAGTCATAAGAGATGCATGTACAATTATTCTAAATATTAGACAGTCATAAGAGTTGCGTGTACAATTATTCTAAATATTAGACAGTCATAAGAGATGCATGTACAATTATTCTAAATAATAGGCACCAATTATAAGAGTTACGTGTACAATGGTTCTAAATAAAAGACACCAGTCAGTTGAGATGCATGTACACTTATTCTAAATAATGGACACCAGTCGCTAGAGTTGCATGTACAATTATTAAAATAATGGACACCAGTCGCAAGAGTTGCGTGCACAATTATTCTAAATATTAAACAATCATAATATTTTAAATATTGAACAATCATAAGTGTTGCATACAATTATTCAAATTAATAGACACCGATATTAATTGTTGCATATACAATTATTCAAAATATTAGACAACATTTATAAGCGCTGCATGTACAAGTATACACAATAATAGAAAATGTTAGGTGTAAAACTATTTTTAAAAGTAATTATAATTTAATAAATTAGGTAGAAAATTATTTATACCAAAGAAATTTAAAGTAATAGCTGAGGTAGACAATTATATATACATATAGTAAATGTAAAATAATAGCTGAGGTAGAAATATTATTCATATATAACAACTGTAAAGTAATAACTGAGGTAGAATATTTATATTTTACAAATGTAAAGTAGTAGCTGAAGTAGAATATTATTTATGTATAAAAAATGTCAAGTAATAGCTGAGATAAAAACTTATTTATATATAACAAACATAAAGTAATTGCTGAGGTAGAAAATTATCTATATATAACAAATGTTATGATGTAGAAAATTATTTACAGATAAAAATTATAAAGTAACAACTGAGGTAGCACAGTGGCTGCATGCTTGCATGCCAGCCTAGTGTTCATGTGTTCAAATCATCATCGAATCCAATTTTAGTTAATTGAGCTGAGCTCCCAGGTCAACCTAACCATTAAAGCAGCATGTGATATACAGGGTGTATTTTTAATGACTATGCAGTGTTTGAAAATATTGCTGGTCCAAGTTTTGTATTTACCTATTATGTTGGGAGAGAGGTGTTAGGCAGGGATGTGTGATGTCTCCAGATCTTTTTTCCCTATACAGTGAAAATATTTTCAGAAATGTAGAGGATATAAATGGAATCAGCATTGGAGGACGAAACATCAATAACATTAGATATGCAGTTGATACAGTATTGATTGCAGACAATGCGCGGGACCTGCAACAATTAGTAGATGCGGTTGTTGTACACAGTGAGCAACTGGGGTTAGAATTACATTGTAAAAAGACTCAGGTTATGGTCATCACTAGGAAGAAAGAAGTGCCACAATGTAATATACAAGTAAATGGAAATATTCTTCAACAAGTGAATCAGTACAATTATCTTGGAACAGTCATAACATCTGATGGGAGATGCCTTGAAGAGATTAGAACAAGAATCGCCATGGCAAAAGTAGCCTTTAGCAAGATGAAAAACATTCTGACCAATAAAAAGATGCTAATTGAAACGAGAAAAAGAATGTTGAGGGGATACATAGAGCCTGTTCTTTTGTATGGATGTGAAACTTGGACAATGAGCAGTCAAGCTGAAAAACATCTGATGGCTGCAGAAATGTGGTTTCTGAGGAAAATGCAAAGAATACCATGGACAGACAGAAAAACCAATGACCAAGTACTACAGGAGACAAATGAACATCGTAAACTGATTATAGAAATTAGACGTAGACAGTCAAAATTTTTTGGACATGTTATGAGAAGAAATGGATTGGAGAATTTGGTGACAACTGGCAAGATCGAAGGGAACAGACCAAGAGGAAGACCGAGAGGAAAATACCTGGATGGCTTGGCCACATGGCATGGACGAGGCAGGAACACTGAGCTGATCCACGACACTGGTGATCGAGTGAAATGGCGAGTCATGACCGCCCACGCTTTCCGGCATGGCACATGATTGATTGATTGATTATGTTGCATGAACTTTACAGAGGGTGAATACAAAACTTGGACTGGCAATAGTTTCAATCTCTGCACAGTTTCTCCTACATTTAGCACATCACCCATCAAGTGTTGACTGGTCTATAAGTATATGGGGCTAGCACCATATACTCAATACACCTCAAGATATGGAATAAAGTCCTTTCTTTACTTTACTTTGAGTACTTTCATGATGTCTGTCTATCAAGTATGGTGATGACCATTCATTTCATCCAATGAGACTTGAAAGTTTTGAGCTGTGAGTTCTAAGATGGCTGGCAAGGTCTATTTTAGTTTGAAATGTTTTTTAACAGTGTGGGCAAAGAATGTTTGATATTCCAGGAGGAGGGTCTCCTGCTGTGGTTTTGTATTTCCAGTATTTTTTTTCCACAGTTCTTGCAGTTCTGTTGCTATGCAAGTGACTACATCTCTGCGTAATGATGTCAGCTGCGAATTTCAATCTTTGGCAGCAGTCTCCTAAGTGTCGTGATGAACTCCAAAAGCTTTTAGCGATATCTTCAGAGTGTCTTTGATGGTGGACTGTTTAGTCCTCAGTGGTTCTCTTATCTGTATTATCTTACCATGTTCCAAATATGGATGCAAAAGGGCCCTTAAAAAATAATAAAATAAATGTTGCATGACATTTGCAGGATGTTGTATTCAAGGAGTTTTATTTTCTATGTATTAGTAAGTCCTGTAGTTTGCCATTGCCTTCTGAACAAGATGTCAACGTTTAAGATTAACTTAACAGAGGAAGGGGGAAACCAATAATGGCAGCAGGTGCAGTGGCAATGGAAGAAACATTGAGGATGTCATTGGTGAAGAAAGGAATGGAGGATGATGAAAAAGAGAAACCTTGCCAGATGCGCATCAGTCATCTTATGCTCAAAGGAATGAATTAGAACAATTTATACAGAACTATGAACCACCACAACTATAGGGTGTATTTTTAATGACTGTGTAGTGGTTGAAAATATTGCCGGTCCAAGTTTTGTATTTACCCTCTGTAAAGTTCATGCATTATAATAGGTAAATACAAAACTTCGGCCAGCAGTATTTTGAAACAATGTGCAGCCATTAAAAATACACCCTGTATAACCAATGCCACTGAGGCTGGTTGAACGAGGTGGAAAGTTTCTTTTCTTTTTTCTTTCTACAAATCGGAATCGGAATTCACCTTAGTGCCGGTATAGGGAATGAAATATCTACCTCAACATCAGCTCACTGGAAGTTTAAGAGCAATGTATTTTGCAGGATGTTGCCATCTTCCCCAGCTTAGGTTGATGTACGAGGCAATGTTTATTTATAGTGTTTTTTGCCATTGCTTTCTGAAAGAGAAGTCAAAATATAAGTCCACCAGACATGTGTAGGAAACGATCCTGCCAGTCAGCTGTCAGTGCTGGAAGCTTGAGTGTAAGCATTTTAAACCCCTCTACTATGCTCGCCTCTACATTTACTTTACTTAATATAACATGGTAGGTTAAAAAGTAATAAATATGCTTCAAACATGCAAAATCCAACCAAATTAGGCAACACATCTAAAGATAAGGAAACAAGAATAATTTAGCGAAATGAGATGAAATGAGGCTCCTTTAGAAGAGGTATGATCAGTGTGGAGAAAGCTGCAAGACGTTTGGATCGCTGGCATACTTCATTTCATCTAGGAAAATCCCCAGAATTGGCAACTGAAATGTTAGAACTGTGTATGGATTAGGGAAGACAGTATAAGTGGTAAAATTAGAGGCATAAATGAATAATATGGGGAGGGCATGAAGGGAATTGTGGGGCTAGCAACAACTAGGGTTAAATTTAAATTGTAAGATGACAAAGATTATAGTCATCACTAGGAAGAAGGAAATGTAACATACAAGTAAATGGGAAAATTCTTAAACAAGTGAATCCATACAATTATCTCAGAGCAGCCATAACATCTTACAGGAAATACTTTGAAAAGATTAAAACAAGATTTGCCATGGCGAAAGTAGCCTTTTGCAAGATGGAGAACATGCTGACCAATAAAAAGATGTCATTTGCATAGCGAAAAATATTGTTAAAGTGCTACATAGAACCTGCACTTTTATATGGATGTGAAACATCAACAAAGAGCATGCAAGCTAAAAAAAACATCTCATGGCTGTGGAAATGTGGTTTCTAAGAAAAATGCAAAGAATACCATGGACAGACAGAAAAACCAATGACCAAGTCCTAAAAGAAACAAATGACAACAGAAAACTGATTAGAGAAATTAGACATATATAGTCACAATTTTGGACACGTTATGAGAAGAAATAAATTGGAGAACTTGGTGACAACTGGCAAGATGAAGGGGAAAAGAACAAGGGGAAGGCAGAGAAGTAAATACCTGGATGGCTTGGTCATGTGGTATGGTCGAGACAAGAACACAGAGCTGATCCACGACTCTGGTGGTCGTGTGAGATGACGAAACATGACTCCCATGCTTATCAGCAAGGCACATGATGATGATGAGCAACAGACAGGATGGCATAGAATATTTCTTCTTCTTCTTCAGCATTCCGAGCCATTGAGGTTCTTTGCTGCAAATACAATCTGTCTCCATTCGTCTCTCTGGTGGACCTTCTCTTGCCAGTCGTTGATTCCAAGTGCTTGTAGGTCTGTATGTATATTATCTCTCCACCGCCTTCTTGGTCTACCTCGGGGTCTACGGTCATTTATTTCCTGAGTGTAAGCGAATATTTGGTGGAGAGAATATGCTCCAATGGGAGATAGAGGAAGGGGAGGAAGAGGAGAAGGAAGAAAAAGAGAAAGAGGAGGAGGAAGTGGTGGGGGAGGAAAAAGATGGAGAATAAGAAGTCGAATAAGGAGGAGGAGGAGGAGGAGGAGGAGGAGGAAGAAGGAGAGGCAGAAAAAGAAGATGAGGATTAGGAGGAAAAGGCGGATAAGATGAAGATGATGATTACATGTGCCACACAACATGACAGATGATGATGATAATTGCTTTGAGTACAGAATTGTTATTCACATGGTACAGAAAGAGTTTTAATAAACAACTTATAAGAACACATAAAAAGAATATCATCATTAGGAGGAAAAGGAGGAAGGGGATAAAAAGATAAAGATGATGATTAGGCTACCTGTTACACTTAACATGACACATTATGATAATTTCTCGAGACATAGAATTGTTATTTGCATGCTACAGAAAGAGTTTTAATAAAAAGTTTGTAATCACATGACATCCCTGACTGACCTGTAACAGTCAGAACCACTTTAGATTCTGTTCTACCAGCCTCTGACAGTGCCACGCAGGCATAAACACCGCCATCATGGATTGAGCTGTTCCTGACAACAAGAAATGACTGGCGAATTTGAGAAGCATCCTGCACATGTGAGGAGGCATGGATGTGGTGTATTTCACCATCATTATGCTTCTGTGAAATGTTTGAGAAGAAAATAATTATAAAATTAGACTTGAGGCAGCTTCTGGGTATGGGTCTGGGATGTGATAATAAACGATATAAAATAACACAAAGTAGTGCAACTTTACAGAACAGACTTACAAACAATTCAGGACATTACAGTGACCAGCCCTCATAAGCAAAGAAATACACACAAAACATAACATATGATCATGGAGAAGACCCTCCAGTAACTACATTAAGGCATAAGAATTGGGAAAAAATTAGAACAATGAAGAGAAAATGAAAATTTGAAAACACATTTTTCCTACTTATCTCAGAATCCCAGGCTGTGAGACTAAACATGAATGTCACCTTGATGCTCTTAAGGGATGATACTGGATATTCTATGGGATGCGATAGGGATGTCACATTTTGAAGGCCTAAGTGCACAGAGAAATAAGTGGTCTGTCGTTCCCTCACTTAGCAAGATGATGAGCGCAGGCATGGAACCCTCATCCGACTGTGTTCAGACATTATCATTATAGCTCCCTATCAACTTTGTTAACTTGTCCACTACAATGTTAGTTAAATAGTTAGTTAGTTGGTTGGTTGGTTGGTTGGCTGGTTGGTTGGTTGGTTGGTTGGCTGGTTGGTTGGTTGGTTGGTTGGTTAGTTAGATAGCTAGTAAGTTAGTTAGTTATGGTTCCAACTTCACTACAAAGGGTCACCCCATTATGCTCCTTTCCTGTGCCAGTGAATATCACACAAAATGCTCCTCACTACCCCATGTGAAAAGTAGAACAGACATGAGTCTCAACAAACCAACAGCCCGCACAGGTATACTATGTATACTGCTGCTGCCAGAGTGCCAACACAAAAAACACAATTCATCATCGATGGAAGCGGTAATCACTAGAAAACCAGCAGCATAAGGTAACCCATTTCAGCAGCCAGCCACACTACAAACAACCACAGACAGATGTAAAAGCACTCCACAGGAAATTCACAGCTCACAGTGTTGCTCCACACACTCAACTCAGTAGCAGGGTGATAGAACCATCACTAATGGACACTAAAATAAACAAGTCCCTAAGAAGGAACCAGATATGGATCTGTGAAATGTTAAGGCCATCACATTTTGTAGGCCTGAGTGCACTGAGGGATAAGTGGTCAGTCTTTTCTTACCATAGCAAGCAGATATTGAACTTTCATTCCATCACACTCATGCCATTGTCAGCATAACTTCCCAACTATTGCTCCAATGAGCCCGCCATCATCTTCATCATGTTCCATGCCGATAAGTATGAGCAGTCACGATTCACCATCTCACTCGCACCAGAGTCGTGGATCAGCTCAGTATTCTTGTCTCGACCATACCTCATGGCTAAGTCATCCAAGTATTTACTTCTCTGCCTTCCCCTTGTTCTCTTCTCCTCAATCCTGCCAGTTGTCACTAAGTTTTTACATTTATTTCTTCCCATAATATGTCCAAGAAACTGTAACTGTCTACGTCTAATTTCTCTAATCAGTTTACAGTTTTCATTTGTTTCTTGTAGAACTTGGTCATTGGTTTTTTTGTCTGTCCATGGTATTCTTTGCATTTTCCTCAGAAACAACATTTCTACAGTCATCAGATGTTTTTCAGCTTGTCTGCTCATTGTCCACACTTCACATCCATAGAATAGTACAGGTTCTATGCAGCTCCTCAACACTCTTTTTCTTATTGCAAATGGCATCTTTCTACAGGTCAGCATGTCCACCATACATAAATGTGTTGTTTGTCTATCAAGAATGATGATGACCATTCATTTCATCCAGTAGGGTTGAAAGTATGGAGCCGTGGGTTCTAAGATAGTGATATATGAAGTTGGACGAAGAATGACGTGTGCGATGTATTGGATTAAAGTGAGGAAGAGTTGTGCAATTCGTCGATCACACTCTCTCGCCTGAGTCCAGTGGCAAGACAAGTCAAGACGACTGGAGACGAATACAGGTGCAGTGGATGACCAGGGCGCTCTACGTGTCTTGCCGTGCTCATTATGTTCCACAACGCTTTGCAGATAAATGCCGTCTTGCCCGTTGAATCACCCGTGATTTCATCCGCGCAGTCTGCCAAATCCTGTCTTCACATGCTGGGTAGGTATACCCTAGTTCACTGCTTGGTTTGACACCAAATTGGCTACCCATGCCTGGTTTAGCCAGCCTCTCACAGCTGTTGCCCGGGGGGTGACAGCTGTCGCATGCTGACAGCTATGAGGAGCCACAGGCGTGAGCTGGATGTTAGGCTTGGAACAGTGGGGGATGGGTCCTGAAGAGAACATGAGAGTCATCCTTACCAAAGGTGCTACCAATGCCTGACACCCCGTACCCCCTACCAAACATAAATACTTATGAACTAATTGAACACCTCTACTCTTGTTTGCTAGTATTGTGCTATTGGCTCATAACATCATTTAACCTCTGCACTGCTAAGACCAGTCTAAATGTGACTTCTTTTGAATAGTCCAATTTAGTTTTGTGCTTGCTTGCTTTGAACTCAAGCATAGCTCATACATGGTACTTCTAGTAGCACTGGACTAATTTTTATATGTGGATTTCCTATTAACAGTGTCCTTCACCATCAAGCAAACCCACTCTAACTTCAGAGGTACTTGGAGTTTACGTCCCCAAGTCAAGGACAAGAAGTTAACATTTTAGCCCAACTGACCTGTCAAGGGGTTGAATCCCCAACCTCATCATCAGCACATCAGATGTGTAATAATTATGAACCCCCAACCTCAACATCAGCACATCAGATGTTTAATTATCCATTCAGCTATTCTGACCTATGTTCCCAATTGTATACAAGGAGTTAATAAACAGAAGCTACCACAGAATGAAGTCTCAGTTGAATCACTTACTTCATCAAAGACCGCTCCAGATGTTGACTGTATCCAAACTATATCTGGTATTGGATTACCATAAGCCTCACAAGCCAGTCGGGCCACTGAGCTGGTTGTCACCGATATCCCATGGGATGTGATTATTCTAGGGGGTTCTGAAAGTGCATCAACAAAGCATTTGGCATTCCAAAGCATCTTAAGCGACCAGTTCTTGCCAGGTTATTGTGAGGCTCTAAGTCAAACATTAGTCATGTCACATGTCATGTTATTTTATGAAATATGTCAAACATTAGCTATGTTACATGCCAGATTATTCTGAGAAACCATGTTAAACATCAGGAGTGGTGTCACATATCAAGTTATAGAGGGAATGTATGTCAAACATCTGATGCTGTATCCCTTGCTGGCTAATATGGAAGTTAAGTTAGTTGCATATCCATTACAGGACATCACAGTGAACCCAAGCATTTGTTGGCTGTTTGTGATTTCTTGGCAGGTTTAAATTCAGTAGTTTGCCATTGCTTTCTGAACGACTGGCACTCAATTGATTTTCATTAAAAAACCAACCCAAATCGCCCACAGCTGTGTTTTGAATGTGGTATGCAGGATTATGAACAGCATTCATAACCCCTTCGAAATGGATTCGGCTTGTGGGAGGTTTATGTATAATATCTGCAGTAGTATCACATGAAAGGTTATTGTAGGAATCTAAAAAAAAAACAACTGCAGTGGTATTATTTGCCAGATTATTGAGGGAATCTAGATTAAATAACTGCAGTGGTATCACTTGCTAGGTTATTGTGGGAATCTAGGTAAAATATCTGCATTGATATTACTTGCCAGGTTATTGTGGGAATAAGTCAAAAATCTGCTGTGAGGTCATTTACCAGGTTATTGTAGGAATCTAAAACAAGTATCTGCAATGTATTACTTGCCAGGTTGCGATGGGAATCTAAATAAAATGTCCTCAGTGGTATCATTTGCCAGACTGGTATCATTTGCCAGATTGGTATGAGAATCCAAAGCTGTGGGATCTGAGTACCTACCATAGTAAGCAGATAATAAGGGGCACTCTTAAATTTTTAACTATGGTGTCACAGGAAAGAGTAACAGGATCACTAACACTGCAATATAAACGACTGCTAAACATTCTTTTACAAGAACTAGCATTGCCAAGGAAACCTAATATCACAAGTACAAACATCCACATACTGAAAAGTTATGACCTGTTCTTCTGTATTGATGTGAATGCTGGACGATGTGTAATGAAATGACGAAGAAGCTGAAAGAGTTGCAGATGAGATTTCTTTAGAATAATGTTGAGAATATCATGGACAGAGAAGAAAACCAATCAGTTATTTAAAACTGCAGGTGTCATTAGACCATCCATGAAAACTATAAGGAAAAGATACATGAAATGTGTGAGGCATATTACCAGAAAGTGGTAGAATAGAGAAATCCACTTTACATAAGAACATGCTAGACAAAGGACCAGGCTGGAGAAGACGAAGACGGCGATGACAAAAGTGACAATGATGACGGAAGAAGGAGGACAAAGGAGGAAGAAGGAAGAAGGATGGGGAAGGAAGGAAGGGAGGGAGGGAGGATGCAGGTACGAACAGATGGATGGATGAATGGACAGACGAAAAGACAGATGGATGGATGGATGGATGGATGGATGGATGGATGGATGGATGGATGGATGGATGGATGGATGGATGGATGGATGGATGGGAGGGAGGGAGGGAGGGAGGGAGGGAGGGAGGGAGGAAGGAAGGAAGGAAGGAAGGAAGGAAGGAAGGAAGGAAGGAAGGAAGGAAGGAAGGATTGCTGAGTATAACATACAAAGTAACATGAATGTGAAAATAAAGGAAAAAACCACCATATTATTTATTTGAAAACATGCTCATAATCAAAGCTTAATACTCAACCGATTCAGTGCCGAAGATAATATATCACGAAATGTGACTTCCCTTTTGAACAAAAGGGCTATATATATCCATACTAGGGTCATTGTGTTGTTTGTTTCATTTCACGGTATCTTCCACAATTTTAATGTTCTGTGATTGGAAATAAACGTTATAATACTTGTTCATTTGATTGTGCATCATGTTTTTTACAAACCTAAATTTTCTTTGGCACTGAATCAGTTAATAAATAATTAATTTCAAAATGGACATCACTGCCCTCTAGACATTCCTACACATGCTCTGTCCCCCTCTACATAAGTCACTGAAGAGTTCCAATGTTTAATATTCCAGTAGCAATTTGACTAAAAGTCGGTCTGTTTTTTCCTGGATGCTTTGAATAACACCCAGACTCTCTAGTCATTCCCTACTAAGCAGTCTTTCCAGATTTGGATTCTCTGTGTTGTTATCCACTCTCCACCCAAATCCATAGTCATCACCACATCACCTTTATCATAAAGCAGCTCTTCACCAGAAGCAATGCAGCAGCAGCAGCCAATCTAACAGCCTGTTTACTGCCCAGCATACCTGCATGCACTGATAAAGGCTTAAATATCCCTACAAGCAGGATACAATTATTTGAATAATGAAGACACAAACAATAGATTGCATGATTTATTGCCTAGCCTATTCCACTGCATCTTGTCAGGTGTTGATATTTGTCCATCAGGAATAATAATGACAATTCATTTCATCCAGTGGAGTTAACAGTTTGAAGCTGTGAATTCTAAGATGGCTGATAAGGCCTATTGTGGCTCGAACTGTTCTTTGACAATGTGGGCAAAGAATGTTTGACGTTCCAGGAGGCGGATCTCCTGCGGTGGTATTTTTGTCCAGCCTTTTTTTCACGGCTCTTGCAGTCCTGTTTGCTTCACAAGTGACTACACACTTGTGTAATGATGTATGCCATGAATTTCAGTTTTTGGCAGCAGTCTCCCAAGTGTCGTGATTTATTCCAAAAGCTTTTAATGAGATCTTCATATTGTCTTTAAAGCATTTCCTCTGGCCACCTTAAGAACATTTACCATAGTGCAGCTCACAATAAAATAATTTGTTTCGGGAAACTGTGATCTGGCATGCCAGTCAAGTGACCAGCCCATTGAATCTGATTTTTCATAGAGTGTTGATAGTGGATATGGACTCTCTTTCTAAGACTTCTGTGTCTGGGATCTTGTCTTGCCTATTTAATCTTCAATAGCTTCCTAAGGCAGACTGTGTGGAACTGGTTTTATCTTGTCACGAATATGCTGCAGAAATCACACAACATAAACTAAAGTAATAAAATTCTTTGTCAAAATAACTCAATTTACCCAATACTGGCAAATAGAGTTGTCTTTTTTGTGATCCAACACTGTTGCTGGCAATACAGACATACTCTCTTGCTGCTTCCCGTCTGACTTTATGCAGAACTACAGATGAAGTCAAAGAGTCATAACTTTCAACATTTGAGACAATTTTGACTTGTTCAGCGATATCTGAATCAGAAGTTATCTGAAAGAAAAAAAATTATTTGAGATCTGCAACGAATTTTCTAGGTTTATCTTCTATTTTATATAAACAAGAAGTCTCTATGGTGAAGTAGTAATGCCATATGTCTTGTGCTCCATAGGTTGTTGGTTCAATTCTGGACTATGTCATTCATTTCATGAGTGCAATGTTTTTAGAGACTCCTGGGGATCGTCACTGGAGCTGCGAATTTCATGCTTTAGGTAACCTTTCAGCAGGCCATCCTGCGGAAATAAATTGTGCCATCTATGATAAAAGCTGGTGCAATTAGGTTTACCCTCTTGCTTTTTAACACCATTTTTTTAACAAACATGTGATGTGAAGTAAATGGGGATAACAGATGTTCCACATTCAAACAATGCCTGTAACTATATGTTTTAAGTGTTTCAGCTAAAGTATTATTCATTTATTCACTTCATATGATATATAACTCTGCAGTATGTACCTGACAAGATGTAACATAATATGCCAGGCAATAAATCATGCAACATACTGTTTATGGCTTCTGTGTTTAGATTTAGAAACAGACAGAAATCAATTCATGACACTAACTTCACAGAAGTAAATGCTACCACAGATTATTTAACTTAGCTTCTTTAAGTGGACAATTTCCTCATCATTATCAAGTGCCTAGCCAACTTGAGTTGAGCTAAGAATGGACATCACTGCACTCAGAACATTCCCATACTTGCTCCATCCCCTCGCTTAGCAGCCAGCGAAGAGTCATACTACTAATCATTCCCACAGCTATGATTGAAAGTTCTGGTCTTCCCTCTCAGTTTTGAGATTCTTCCAGAACCCCTGCCAATCCCCTGCAATATCATTCTTTCCACATATGAGTTCTCAATCTGTTCCCCTGCCTTCTTTAATTAGGTCAAACAGGCACTCAACCACCTCTTCCTTGCCATTAGGTAATCTACAACCTAGAGGTGCATTCCCTGCCAGCCTATCAGCCTGTTAATTCCCTGCACTCCCACATAGCCAGGGCAAAAAATCCATACAATTCTCACAATCTGTGACCTCTGAAGTGAAAATAGCCATTACACACAAAACATTCCTTTCTCCACCTTACTAAGCATACTCCTTGAGTCTGTAATGAATACAATGTGTGTTACAGTGGTATCCTCTAACCAACGGAATGCTGCTGTTGCTGCTTCCACCTCTATTATTATGCTTGAGGTTGCAGTCTCATATGCCAGATTCTCTCTGACGTTGGTGATCATGCTTTTCCACATGTTGAGAACTCCAACTATATATCACTTCATGTGCTGACTCCCTTCCATGCCATAAAACTGTCAAGAATATTCACTTGCTGACTCCCTCTAGTTCTCTTTCCACAATTCTTTCCAGTTGCCACAGCATGTTCCAGTTTTTTCTCTTTGCATAATGTGGCCAAATGAGTGGTGACTGTCTCTTTCTGATATTTGTGATAAGTTGGCTTTGTATTATTTAGATGACTCATTTTGACTGCCTAAAATATTTTCAGGATTTTTCTGTAAGACTGCTATCTCTGTGGTCTTGAGGGATTGTTTTGCTTGTTTACTTATTGTCCATGATCCACAGTCATATGTTAAAACTGGTAACTTGTAACATTAAAAAACATTTGTCTTTTGTAAGATCCATTGTTGTTTGTTTTGCACTCTCTCGCTGTGAATTTGAGCGTAGTCCATACACACTACTAGTACTGGACCTAATTTTGCATGTGTATTAGCTTTCTCTGTTACCAGTGTCCATCACCATCAGGTGAACCCACCTGACTTCAGAGGTAATGGTCATTTACATCCCCAAGTCAAGGACACAAAGTCAACATTTTAGTCCAGCTGGCTGGTATAGGGGTTGAACCCCCTGCCTCAGCATCAGTACACTGAATGTTTAAGAACAAGCAATCATATCCATTCGGCAATGCTGACCTCCTAAGACTTATTGCATATGATGTTCTTCATTTTATAAAATGCAGTTTTGCTAGCCCTATTCTGATCTTTTTCTCTGTGATACATCTTTCATTTCAAACAACTTACCTGGATAATATTATCCTCACTGCCATCGACACCAACACCAGCCGAAATATACCAGTTTATCTCACAAATGTCATGGCCTTGACAATGTGCATGTCAGGTTGGCATCCCCACCCAGGTATGCACTTGTGGCATTGAGAAGCACAATCGATGGAGGTACTGCAATCACCAGACAATAACACATGTGTATCATGAACATATCACAAAATAAGTTAATTTACTAAGTAAACTGGTTATTTGCATCAGAATAAGACAGTCCACATTCTTTTGGGCACAACATGAGAAGGGAAAAGCTGGAGAATGTTGTCTCGACAGCAAGAAAATTGGAGGGAGAATAGAAGAGATGCTGGACAATTTGACAGCATAGTATGAAAGAACATCTGTATCATAATTGTGTGGAAATACATAAGATAGAAGGCATGATGCCCAACGCGACATGGCATAGATTTTAAGAAGACGAAGATGAAGAATTATGTCTACACATTTGCGCAATGTCAGTGACTGGTGTACATCATATTCAGTCAAAGTGTCATTCATTTTTCACATAACATGATATTTACATTTACAGTATACACCCAACAAGATGCTGTGAAATATGCCAGGCAAGAAATCATGCAACATTTTATGTATGGCATCTGTGTTAAAATTCACTAAGGGAATATGTTGTTTTGAATTATGTCCCAGTTAAAATACAAAGGTGGTGCAGTAATTGCTGTTTCCACTTGCTGGTCCAGTGGTCCTGGGTTTAAATCTCACTCTAGGGTGATTTCTTCATAAAAATATAGTTCATCATCAAGATCATCATCATCATCATCATCATCATCATCATCATCATCATCACCATGTGTCATCTTCGCACTGAAGTTTGGTTGTACTGAGTCTCCATTACTATCTTTTCTGCATCTGCATATACAATTAGACTTCTTCCACATTATCTCTTATGTTGTCCCGTATATGTAACACTGTCTTTGTCTTGCACCCTTTCACTTCACTTTTCCCTCCAGCACATCTTTTATACAAGGAGCTATGGTTGTTTTCATGGTGTGTGTTACCAGAGCCCATAATGGAAGTAAAGAATAGTAGCACTGAAATCAATCAAGCATGCCATTCAAGAAGACTAGCATTGAAATCAACAAACGCAAAAAACCCAACCATTCATGAACAAATCTACTAGGGCCAAGCAGAATTTACTTTAGCTGCACAGCCCAACCATTCATAAACACATCTACATAGGGCTGAGCAGGAGTTACTTTAGCTGCTAAACCCAACCCAATATCGTTATGGAGACAAATACGGTAATGTCATAAGGACAGTTTAAAGATGACCACCCCACTTTTGAGGTGCACCATAGAGGAGCAGTGTTCTGTCATCCGTTGTTTTATCAATGAAGGGTGAAACCTATAGAAATTCATAGGCAAATGAAGGTCCAGTATGATGATGCATGCTTGTCAGTTCAGCAAGTGTATGAGTGGAGTAGGAAGTTTCAAAATGGCGTCATTTCTGTGACAGACTGTTCATGACCAGTTCAGGCACATCAATTTGTGACAAAAGAGAATATTTTTCTACAGGAATTCAGCCAATTTATCAGCATTGGAGGACTTATATTGAACACAGAGGTGACTACATCAAAAAATGATACATTTCTTCTTTACTTTTTCAGAATATATTCACACACAAAAAGAATAAAGTGAAGGTTTTGATGTGAAGCCTCCTTGTATGATATCAGCAAATAGCAAATTAGAAGACAAGATTGAAAATAGGTGCAATAAGGCAAACCAACTCAATGGCCAAATGGAAACCAATACTAAAGAACAAACAAGTATCAATAGATACTCAAGAAGCACTCTACAACACATGACAGACAAAAAAGAGAAATGAAAACTTACAACAGAAATGAGATTCTTGAGAAGAATACACAATGTATCAAAAAGATAGGAAATCAGAAATTAAGAATTGATTTATTTGGTTGTTTCTGGATTTTAGATTTACATATTGAGCACAACTCACTACTGGCAACTCTGATTGTATTCTGGTATGAACCTAAGGCCTATCCACGTCAATGTGGAAGCACTAGACTCGAGTTTTGCTCTCGTTTGAGCTCGTCAGTAGTGAAATTAAGAAATCAGGGCTAAAGTCTGGGTTATAGCATCGCTAGATTTCACCAGAAAACAACAAGTTAAATGGTTTGGCCATATAACTAGGCTTCCAACTGACAGTATACCACAACAAGCTATGGTGTACGGATCAAATGAAACCAGAAGAAGAGACTGATCATGTGAAAGATGGACAGAGGGAATAACAAAGTCCATGGGAATCTCGATATATGAATCCCATAAGCGGGCACTCTACCGATCTTTATGCATCACCTCAACACTTCAATCTACATGAGGAACAAGATGAGATGAGATCGGCCATCATATTATTAATTGTCTTAATTAGCACACACTGTTGACTTTAAGTATCTTTCCAGCCTGGGATTATAAGGTAAGTAGCACATTTATTTCATTTTCTTTTCATTGTTCTAATTTTTTTCATCTTTACATTCTTCTCTTCACATTCTTATGCCTTCATGTAGTGTCTTTCCCTTGTTTACATGTGTTTTGTGTTTGTATTTGTTTGCTGATGAAGGCTAGTCTCTGCAACGACCTGAGTTTTCCATAATTGTGTTCTGTAAAATGCATTACTTTGTGTTAGTTTAAACTGTTTACATTTCCATCCACTGGAATTGCAAAAATAGTTATAGTACTACTCCTCTCAAATATCACTCCTCTCAAATATTACTTCCCTCAAATACTCTTGAATATCACTCCTCTTGAATATCTCTCCTCTTGAATATTGCTCCTCTCAAATATCACTCCTCTCAAATATCACTCCTCTCAGATATCACTCCTCTCAGATATCACTCCTCTCAAATATCACTCCTCTCAAATATCACTCCTCTTAAATATCACTCCTCTCAAAAAGTGATAGCACTTCTCTACAAACCTGCCTCTAGGGTAGTAAAACGAGTTTCCTTTGAAGGAGAGCTTTCACCAGTGGTGCTGAGAGCTGTAATCGTGACTCCATATACTGTACGTGGAGTCAGGCTCATCAGATGGACATGTGCAGTCCCTCGCACTATTTCATGCTCAGATGAATCTGTGAAGAAATACCACAATGTAACTAAATTATCTATTCCCATGTGGAGGATTGTCTAGGTCCTTAAAATTGTCCTGGTCCTTAAGATTGTCCAGGTCCTTAAGATTGCCTGGGTCCTTAAGATTGTCCAGGACCTTAAGATTGTCCAGGTCTTTAAGATTGTCCAGGACCTTAAGATTGTCTGGTTCCTTAAGATTGTCCAGGTCCTTAAGATTGTCTGAGTCCTTATGATTGTCTGGGTTGTTAAGATTGTCCAGATCCTTAAGATTTTCCAGGTCCTTAAGATTGTCCAGGTCCTTAAAATTGTCCAGGTCCTTAAGATTGACCTTGTCCTTAAGATTGTCTGGGTCCTTAAGATTGTCCATGTACTTAAGATTGTCCAGGTCCTTAAGATTGTCAGGGATCTTAAGATTGTCTGGGTCCTTAAGATTATATGGGTCTTTACCAGGGTCCTTAAGACAAGGAAAGAATAATAACACTGTCACCTACTATGTCTGTCACAAGATTATTTTGTTTGGGGGGGGGCATTCTCTCACTTTGAACACAAGCATATCCTTCTTCTTCTTCTGCGTTCATCCGGAGTTTTTTTTCCGGACATGATTACGTTGTGCATTCTTGCGCTGTTAGGCCGACACATCCGACTTCTGTGGGTATTTGTTGCCCGGGTTAACCTTCCCGGGGACAAGCATATCCCATACACATGCTACTACTTCTAGTGCGCTAGACTGACTTTTGTGTCTGGATTAACTTTCCCTATTACCAGTGTTCCTCAACATCAGGCAAGCCCACTCCGACTTCAGAAGTACTTGTAATTGCCATCTCCAAGTCAAGGATGAGAAGTCAACATTTTAGTCCAACTGAACGGTTGAAGTTTAACCTTCTACCTCAGTAAAAGTGCACCGTATGTTTAAGAGCAAGAGTTTTCATCCAAGTTATGACTGAATGAATCACCAAAAAATGAGAAGTAGATTGTGAGCTTTACTAAAACACGATTACAAGAAACAAATTGAACGTTGCGGCCAAAGCTTTCATCAGCACAGAACAAACAAACACAAACCGACAGAAAAATACATGAAACTCACTACATGACAATATTAAGGGTACTTATCTGAATTTGTATCCTTGCTGGGAGCGACTGACGTGCGTTAGACGACTATTAGTGGATTGTATGAACCGAATGTATGGTCAACAGGTCAAAGGTCAATACCATCAGAAGCTCAGGTATTAGCTAAGCCACTCGGCGGGAGGATAAGCAGGAAGGGGGTGGGGGTGGAGAGGCGCCTATGTGAGCGTAAGGTAAAAGTTAGGATTGGTAAAGATGTCACGGACACAGTTCGCAATTTGCAATTCCTCGTTCCGCGCTCAAAACACAGCTGCGGAAGATTTAATTGCATTGGTCCTCACAGAGGGGCGTGAGTGGCGGTCGCTCAGAAAATGATTGCAATCCACTGAACACAAACCTGCCAAGAAATCCCAAGCAGCAAAAATAATGCTGGGGTTGACTGCCACGTCCTGCAAAGGACATGCAACTACCTTTTTAGTGGACTATGTAACTAGGGGGTGGGAGGGGATGGGGTTTGGAAGTTAAATGAAACTGTGTTAGACATTGAGGCCATAAGGGGATAGTGAGCCCAAATGGAAGATATGACTGAGGAGGACTGTCATGGGGCTGGCTATCCCATCAGGTAGAAAACTTCAGCTGTAAAACTGATCCAACCATACACAACTTTAAACATAAGGAAATCTATGATGCAGAAATCCAAGCAATCAAGATAGCAGCAGAGAAATTACTGAATAATAACCATGGTACACAGCCTGTGGTGCTACTGACAGATGTAAAATCAGTACTTGAGGGGCTCTTCAACGAATATGATATAATAAAGAAGATATTTTTTTATTTAGACATGATTGATTGATTTGATTGATTGATTGATTTAGGAACCGACATCACAGCATTCGGGACATTCCCATAAGCTATTTAGACATGAAATGGAAAGGTGGTAAACAGGTTTACAATACACTGTTATCTCCCAGAAGTTAACTGTTATAGATGCTGATGATAAACTTGTAGGCTATAACTTATTATTATAGTTGCTGATGACAATCTTGTAGGATATAACTTACCATTGTAGTTGCTGATGACAATCTTGTAGGCTATAACTTACCATTATAGTTGCTGATGACAATCTTCTAGGCCATAACTTACTATTATAATTGCTGATGACAATCTCGTAGGCTATAACTTACCATTATAATTGCTGATGACAATCTCGTAGGCTATAACTTACCGTTATAGTTGCTGATGACAATCTTCTAGGCTATAACTTACCATTATAGTTGCTGATGACAATCTTCTAGGCTATAACTTACCATTATAGTTGCTGATGACAATCTTATAGGCTATAACTGGACAGCATTCGGGACTCTTGTTCAAAGACCAAACTAAGAACACGCTTGAGCTGGTTTTATTTACAACCTTGACATCTGCAGGTGGTGGGATTACAAGGTCAAGCCTAAGCTGACCACTTAAATGAGATCCATCATTTGTGGAGAGTACATCTTCATCTTGCTCAGGCACAGTTTCATCTTGTTCATATGTTCTTCTCACTGTTAAAAGTCAGGAACGAATATCAGAACATTATATTAAGTTGAGTTGAGTTGAGTCAAGCATCATTGGCACCTTGCCGTCTTTAAAAAGGCATAATAACTTTTACCTATGGCGGTAGTGAATGTGACTGATAAGGCCAATTCGTGCTGTAAATATTCATTCACAGTGGGTGCATGTGAACACGTGGTCATTTCCACCATCATGCACCATCTTATGTCTCACACGCTCGGTGTGTGACTTATCTGCAATCATTTTCTCCTGTCTTTATTCCATTTCTGATGTTTGCCCTCCATGCAACATGTTTAGCGGCGACTTGCTCCCAATGTGCATTATCAATGCCTGTATCAATCATGTCCCACTTACAGACATCTTTGTATCGTAGTAGAGGCCGACCCTGAGATCTCTTACCCATCTGTAATTCACCAAAAAGATGTCCTTTGGTATTCTACCATCATCCATCCTCCTAAGATGTCCTATCCATCTAAGTCTACGAAGACTGAGCATGGAATAAACTGTCACACAACCTGATCTTTCCAATACTTCAGTATTTGTGATTTTGTCTTGCCACTTAATACCAAGAATTCTTCGCAGACACCGCATATGAAAGCTGTTTAAACGTTTCTCTTGGTGTGAGTAAGTTGTCCAGGTTTCACTGCCATAAAGAAGAGTACTAAGGACACAGGCTTGATAGACAAGGACTTTTGTTTTGGCAGTAAGCTTCCTGTTCTCCCAGACTCTTTTTCTTAACATGTTCATTGTTGTTGCTGCCTTACCAATCCGGATGTTGATTTCCTGATCTAGGGATAATTTGCTATTTATCACTGATCCTAGATATGTAAAATGGTCTACCATCTCTAGTTCGGCGTCAGTCAATAAAGATTGATGGTACCCCATGTGCACCTTGTGACATAATCTGTGTCTTCTTTTTGCTAATTGTTAAACCAAATTCAGAACAAGCATTGGAGAATGCAGATAGTAGACATTGCAATTCTTCCTCAGAGTGGGTCGTAACTGCAGCATCATCTGCAAAAAGCAACTCTCTGATCAGTACCCTCATAATTTTGGTCTTGGCCTTCAATCTCTGATCATTGTAGAGGCCACCATCTGAGCGTGAGTGAATGTATATACCACCATCCTGATCACGAAAGGCATATTTCAGTAGAAGTGAAAAGTATATTCCAAAGAGGGTGGGAGCTAGTACACAACCTTGCTTAACTCCACTCTTGATTTCAAACTCTTCAGAAGTTGCACCATCAAACTTGATTATACCCTTCATGCCTGTGTGGAACGATTCCACAATGGACAGAAGAGTTGGTGGGCAGCCAATCTTCTTTAGTGCCTTGAACAGACCCTCACGACTGACCAAATCAAATGCCTTTGTGAGGTCGATGAAGGCAATAAACAGTGGTTGATTCTGTTCACGGCATTTTTCTTGCATTTGTCGCAATGAGAATATCATATCAATGGTAGACCGGTTCTGTCGAAAGCCACACTGTGATTCGGGGTAGACTTAATCTCCTAGGACTTGAAGTCTGCGCAGAACAATTCTGGCAAATAATTTTCCAACAATACACAGAAGTCAAATACCCCTACATTTGTTGCAGTCGCTCCGATCGCCCTTGTTCTTGTACAGTGTTATGATGCTTGAATCTTTGAAATCCTGTGGGACTTGTCCTTCTCGCCAGCATAGCTCTATTAGCTGGTGGATCTGTAGAGTGAGTGTGTCTTGCCCACTCCTGATAACCTCTATTGGAATCCCATCCTTACCTGGAGCCTTGCCAGATGCAAGTTCATTTATAGCACACTTAACTTCTGTTATGGTGGGAAGTGTGTCCAGGTGGTCAGGAGTTGGTAGAACTTCTGTGGCGTTGAGGGCATCATCCGCTAGTTTCGTCTCACTTGAGTAAAGCTCCAAATAGTGCTCTACCCATCTGTCCATCTGCTGTTTCTTATCAGTGATGATTTCTCCAGTCAAGGTTTTCAATGGTGCACTTCTTTTGATCACTGGACCCCAGGCTTTCTTTATTCCTTCATACATGCTTCTTATGTTTCCCTTATCACTTGCGATTTGAATGGACTCACATATCTTGATCCAATAATCATTTGCACACTGCCTGGCAGCCTTTTGCACATCCTTCCTAGCTTGCCTTAGCTCACTCAGAGTGTTACGCGTTGGTCTTTCCTTGTTTCTTAAGAGAGCTATCTTCTTCTTATCAATCAAGGGCTGCAGAGTCTCGCTGTTTGCCGCAAACCAGTCCTGCCTCTTATGATCCACAGTGCCGTAAACCCCTACGGCAGTTTTATAAAGAGTTTCCTTAAGTTGACCCCACTTTTCATTTACTGTACAATTTTCTGGTGTATCAGTGAAAGCGTCTTCAAGTTGCTGTTGAAACTGAAAGCACTTTTCAGGATCGTGAGTGTTAATAATATTAATCCTGGGGCTAGATTTGTGTTTAGCTGTGTAGATTCTCTTTGGTCTCAGTCTAACCCTTGCAACAACCAAAGAATGATCCGTATCACAGTCAGCACTGTGGTAACTTCGAGTCAATGATATATGGTTCAGATGTTGTCTCCGTGTGATGATGAAGTCCAGCTGGTGCCAATGGCCGGATCTTGGATGTTTCCATGTGACCTTATGCATCTCTTTTGTTTTAAAAAAGGAGTTTGTAATACATAGGTCATTACTGGTGCAATGCTCCAGCAGCCTTTGCCCATTTTCATTCATGCGACCGATGTTGTATTTTCCAAGGCACACTGGCCATGAACTCGAGTCCTTGCCCACACGAGCATTGAAATCACCGAGCATATAAATGTAGTCAGATTTTGGAACTGCCTTGATCACGGAGTCTAACTCCTCATAGAACGAATCCTTCACATCATCAGAGGAATCGAGTGTCGGTGCATATGCAGTAATAATGGTGGCAAAACCACAAGAGGTTGCCAAGCGCAGGGATAATAGTCTTTCATTTCCTCCTGCTGGAATTTCAATCATTCCCAGTAGCGAATTCTTCACCGCAAAGCCCACACTGTGTTACCTTTTTTCTGCCTGCCCTCTACCCTTCCAAAAGAAGGTGTAATTGTTTTCCCTGAGTGACCCTTCCTCAGCGAGGCGAGTCTCCTGCAGGCCAGCAATATCAATGTTAAGACGATTGAGTTCGGCATCAATCACAGCCGTTTTTCTCACATCGTCAATATTGGTCAAGTCAGTGGAAAATCCTGGACACATGGTTCTCACGTTCCAGGTTGCAAGCCGTAGCTTGAGGTTTCTATTTTTATTTTTATTTGTACCTGGTGCATTGGTTTTACAGCCTGCGATTCAGATTTTGTCCTAGCCCCAAGCACCCATTGAAGCAGGCAGGCTGTGGCGGATCAGCACCCAATTGGCCGGGGGCTGCCCAGCTTGAGGCGGGCGGTAGCTGATCAGTGACACCTGTAGGTGTCTCCCACCGTCAGAGGCAACGCGTGGCGCCCCATGTCTACGCCAATTGACAGGGACTTATAACCCGTAACAGTTGCCTCTCGCTTTGATTCCGAGACCAGTTAAGACCAGGGATGGAGTTATTGCCTCTCCATAGCACAAAGCCTGGGCTAAAATATAGAGATCATGTGTTGCCCATGCAGCATGATCCCTCTCTCGGCCTGCCTAGTTCACTCCAGAGGAAAGGTAACACCCCTACATCTGGAACAAGACAAGCTGCAGAAGCTGCCGGATCAGCAAAGCAATGCTCTAACTGTCCGCCTGTCAGAGCTTCGATCCTAGACCAGCCGCCAACCAAGGCTTAGGGCCTGGTCTGCCCTGCCATGACATTTTGTCTTTAGGTTGCATTTCCTCGCACCAAGGTAAGGCTTGTACCCTCCCAATTGCGCTATTCCACCCGAAGCCATTGGCACAATGTGGGATGTCGGGTTTGGTAAGCGCCGCCCAACGTTTGGCGCTAACAGAAAGCAGGTAGTACCGTCTTCTGTTATACGGTAGCTCAGTCATATCTGACTAAGACCTGACATCAAGACCTGAGTCAAGAATAGACATTACCGTACTCAGGACATTCCCATATGTGCTCTGCTCTTATCTGCAACAACAAACAAAGAGACCCAATTCTAATGGTACCAGTAGCAAGTCTGATTAAATGTCCATCTGTCCTTTCCTCAGAGTTTTGAGTGTTAGCCAGATCCTCTAGTCACTCCCTACAGCACCATTCTCTAAGCTTTGATGATCTACTCGTTCTTCTGCACTATACACACAATTCCAAAGGCTCCATGACCACTTCTGCCTTTGCCACCCCACCAAATATTGCAGGTCCCAGCCAATCTGTCCTGCCTGCTCATTTCCCACCACACTGGCATGTCCTCGGGAGAAAAATTCAACAGATGCTTTCCTATTCTTTTTTTTTAAAATGAAGTTCGTCAGCTCTGCCCACAGCATGCCTGTCTTCACCTTTCTCATCATAGTTTGTGAGTCCTTTACATTCATGACATGCTTGTGAATTTTGAAAGCTCTATTTTGTAGCAATGAATCTTCAAATTCAAACAAATAAACTAGGAAGTGCTTGGAGGCAGCAGAGACTAAATTTCTTAAACAAGTGTTGCAAATACCTTGGACTGCCAGAGAAACTAAGAATGATTGCCTGAAAGAGGCTAATGAAACTAGAACACATTATGCTCAACCATTAGAAAGAACATGCAATGTTCTTTGGTCATCTTATGAGAAGAGAGGCATTGGAAACATCTTGATGACTGGAAACAGTGGTGGAAGAGGCAGACCAAGAGAAATAGTGCTGGATGAAAAAAAGATAGTGGCATGGAGGAATGTCATGAATAAAACTTATTTAGTACATCTGCCTTACCTCCAACACTATTTATTACAGTCAAAGCATGGACTACAACATTTGACCCAGTCTCACCCCAGCAATATTTATTACAATCAGAACATGAACTGCAACATTTGACCCAGCCTGACCCCAGCACTATTTATTACAATCATGAACTGCAACATTTGACCCAGCCTCACCCCAGCACTATTTATTACAATCAAAGCATGGACTACAACATTTGACCCAGCCTCACCCCAGCACTATTTATTACAATCATGAACTGCAACATTTGACCCAGCCTCACCCCAGCACTATTTGTTACAATCAGAACATGAACTGCAACATTTGACCCAGCCTCACCCCAGCACTATTTATTACAATCATGAACTGCAACATTTGACCCAGCCTCACCCCAGCACTATTTATTACAATCATGAACTGCAACATTTGACCCAGCCTCACCCCAGCACTATTTATTACAATCAAAGCATGGGCTACAACATTTGACCCAATCTCACCCCAGCACTATTTATTACAATCAGAACATGAACTGTGACATTTGACCCAGCCTCACCCCAGCACTATTTATTACAATCAGAACATGAACTGCAACATTTGACCCAGCCTCACCCCAGCACTATTTATTACAATCAGAACATGAACTGCAACATTTGACCCAGCCTCACCCCAGCACTATTTATTACAATCATGAACTGCAACATTTGACCCAGCCTGACCCCAGCACTATTTATTACAATCATGAACTGCAACATTTGACCCAGCCTCGCCCCAGCACTATTTATTACAATCAAAGCATGGACTACAACATTTGACCCAGCCTCACCCCAGCACTATTTGTTACAATCAGAACATGAACTGCAACGTTTGACCCAGCCTCACCCCAGCACTATTTATTACAATCATGAACTGCAACATTTGACCCAGCCTCACACCAGCACTATTTATTACAATCATGAACTGCAACATTTGACCCAGCCTCACCCCAGCACTATTTATTACAATCAAAGCATGGACTACAACATTTGACCCAGTCTCACCCCAGCACTATTTATTACAATCAGAACATGAACTGCGACATTTGACCCAGCCTCACCCCAGCACTATTTATTACAATCAGAACATGAACTGCAACATTTGACCCAGCCTCACCCCAGAACTATTTATTACAATCCGAACATGAACTGCGACATTTGACCCAGCCTCACCCCAGCACTATTTATTACAATCAGAACATGAACTGCAACATTTGACCCAGCCTCACCCCAGCACTATTTATTAAAATCAGAACATGAACTGCAACATTTGACCCAGCCTCACCCCAGCACTATTTATTACAATCAGAACATGAACTGCAACATTTGACCCAGCCTCACCCCAGCACTATTTATTACAATCAAAGCATGGACTACAACATTTGACCCAGCCTCACCCCTGCACTATTTATTACAATCAGAACATGAACTGCAACATTTGACCCAGCCTCACCCCAGCACTATTTATTACAATCAGAACATGAACTGCAACATTTGACCCAGCCTCACCCCAGCACTATTTATTAGAATCAGAGCATGAACTGCAACACTTGACCCAGCCTCACCCCAGCACTATTTATTACAATCAGAATGTGAACTGCAACATTTGACCCAGCCTCACTTCAGCACTATTTATTACAATCAAAGCATGAAGTACAATATATAGCTGAGCCTCACTCCAGAACTATTTATTACAATCAAAGCATAAACTACAATATTTGACCAATCCTCATTCCCGCATTATTTACTACAATCAGAGCACATACCACAACATCTGACTCAGCCTCACTTCAGCACTACTTGTCACAATCAGAACACATACCACAACATCTGACTCAACCTCACCTTCATCAGTGTTCTGCGGTACAAACACAGATTTCCATGCTGTGAAAGGCCCTGTTCCATTCACTGTACGTGCTGCTATCCTGATATCATACGTCTCATTATCAGTTATGTCTGAAAAATAAATCAAACATAAGATTTATATATATATATATATATATATATATATATATATATATATATATATATATATATATATATATATATATATATATATATATATATATATATATATATATATATATATATATATATATAATCTCTCTCCTATGACCACAAGAATCAGGTGAAGCATAGATACAATTAAATGCAGACAGACTTGCCAGATTGATATATGATTGTTAATGTTCCCTGAAACAAGAGAACAGGAGTCATGATTTATAAAATACAAAACATGAGGATGATATGCAGCTATGATGTACAGACCAAATGGAACCAGAAGAGGCTGACCATGTAAAGAGTGTACAGAGGAAATAACAGAGTCCATGGGTATCTCAATATATGAAGGCCATAAACAGCACTTTTCCTTTGTATATTCTTCACCTAGACATGAGATGAGGATGATATACTCCCCTTTGATACTGAGATAATTTACAAGACACTAACCTACTCAGATAAGGAATAAACACTAGGAGGATCCTAAAAATCCTACATCAGAGATGATTAAGAGATGTGATAAAGATGATATATCTTTCCCCCCCCCCCCCCCCCCCCACCATCAGACGAACCCCCTCCAACTTCTGAGATACTTGTAATTTACATCCCCAGGTCAAAAATGAGAAGTCAACATTTAAGTCCACCTGACCAGTGTAGGGGTTGTACCAGCTACCTTGCCATCAGTCCACCAGAAGTTTGTTTAAGAGTAAGAGATCTTAACCTTTCAGCCATGTCGACCCCTATCTATGAGATGAGACTGCAACACTTACAGAGCTATCCAAATGTGTCAGGAAAGTGGTCCCCTCACAAACAAATGTTGTAGTGTTTAATTAAGTATATAACATGAAACTTGTCACCAAGCCACTTGAAGCCACTTCCGGTATTGTTTCAGTAAACCACCAGCTGTTTAAGTGGGAAGAGAGTTTACCTGATTCAGTGCTAAACAAAAAATAGGTCAGAACCAAACATGGTCAAAGAACGTTAGTTGTATATCTTTTTACAGGATGTCACAGTCACCACCAGCAATTTTTGCTGTTGCGATCTCTTGGCAAGTTTATGCTCAGAAGTTTGATTTCTGAACGACCGGCACCCATACCATTTCATAAAAATAACAACACAAGGCGATCTGCTGCCAAATCGCCCACAGCTGTGTTTTGAACATGGGTTTACGGGAATATGAACGCATCTGTAAAGCCTTCGCCATGGAGCCGGCAATCCAAACATGGTACACAATCAAGTAAACAAGTATAATGTAAATTTCCATTCACTGAGCATTGAAATTGCTGAAGATACCATGAAATAAAGTAAATAACACGATGACCCTAGTATTGTGATATATCGTCCTTCTGTCCAAATGAGAAGTCATAATTGGTGATATATTATCTGTTGGCAGAGAATCAGTTACAGGCAGGGAGACCCAGTATTTAGGTCAGTATTTCTTAGCATTCTTTGTGGGATTAAATCTAGTGAAAGTTTTGTTTCATTTTGACCTGGTTATACATTTTAACTGATTATATAAATCGTTTTATTAGAACTTTCTGAAACTGTCATGGGTTTATAAATCATCTAGATGCTGACACTGCGTTGTTTGTTTGTTTTCTCAAATCTTTCACAATTTTAATGTGAGAATTGTGTATAATGATGTCCCTTTCTTAAAAGTAATTGTTAGATAATTTAACATTATTTGAAAATTTTTTTTAATGTGACCTATTACTTGGAAGGAAGGGTGATATATCGCCACAGTGGGGTCATTGTGTTATTTTTTCTGTTAGTGTTAAAAGTTAGTTGTGTATCCTTTACAGCACATCACAGTCAACCCCAGGAATTTTTTCACTGTTTGTGATTTCTTGACAAGTTTATGTTCAGTAGTTTGCCATTGCTTTCTGAGCGACCGGCACTCATACCTTATGAAATCAGTGCAATGCTGTCTGCTTCCAGATCACCAAAGGCTGATTTCAAACTTTCCACTTGCTATGTTGAGGAATTGTGAAGCTGCACTTCACTAACCCCAAAGCTAAAATTATTGAATTATAAAATATCATTTACTGATATAACTATTTTTTTTTGCATATCCTTTACAGTACATCACAGTAAACACCTAGCATTTTTCAGCTGCTGTTGATGTCTTGGCAAGTTTTACATTCAGTAGTTTGCCATTGCTTTCTGAACGACCGGCTCACATACCCCCATAAGTAACCAATGCGATGTGATCCGCTGCTGAATCTCACGCAGCTGTGTTTTGTACAAGAGTATATGGGATTACAAACAACGTCCTTAACTCCCTATGCCAGGGAGACAGGCACTGATATAACTACCAAATGAAATATGCAATTTAACAACAATGTTACATAATGAAACCAATAAAATATATTATTTATTTATAGAATATGCCATAAACTCTTGAAGCCTTTAAAAACCCAAAATAGTTTCTTGCTATGAGCCTGTGATGTGATAGCACCATCACACTGTGTAGACCTGAATGCATGGAGAAATTGGTGGCCAGCCTTTCCCTCATTTTTGCACATGATGAACCCAGACACAGAACACACATCTAACTGTGTTTACATTATCAGTGCAGTCCACTCTCAACTTTGCCAACTTCTCTGTATCTCTACTATTGTAGCATGTGCTAAAATATCCTACACTATCAACTCTGCCAACTTCACAGTCAATTCTACATTTCCACTTCCTTGTATCCCTAATATTGTATCATGTAGTAAAATATCCTACACTATCAACTTTACTAACTTCTCTGTATCCCTACTATTGTATCATGTAGTAAAATATCCTATACTGTCAACTTTGCAAGTTTCTCCGTATTCCTGCTATTGTATTATAAAGTAATATATCCTACAATATCAACTTTGCCAACTTCACTGTCAATTCTACATTTCCACTTTATTGTATCCCTAATATTGTATCATGTAGTAAAATATCCTACACTATCAACTTTACTAACTTCTCTGTATCCCTACTATTGTATCATGTAGTAAAATATCCTATACTGTCAACTTTGCCAGTTTCTCCGGATCCCTGCTATTGTATTATAAAGTAATATATCCTACAATATCAACTTTGCCAACTTCACTGTCAATTCTACATTTCCACTTCCTTGTATCCCTAATATTGTATCATGCAGTAAAGTGTCCTACACTATCAACTATGCCAGCGTCTCTTTATCCCTACTATTGTATCATGTAGTAAAGTATCCTATACTGTCAACTTTGCCAGTTTCTCCGTATCCCTGCTATTGCATTATATAGTAATATATCCTACAATATCAACTTTGCCAACTTCTCTGTTAATTCTACATTTCTACTTCTCTATATCCCTACTATTGTATCATGTAGTAAAATATCCTACACTATCAACTTTGCCAACTTCTCTGTCATTTCTACATTTCCACCTCTCTATATCCCTACTATTGTATCATGTAGTAAAATATCCTACACTATCAACTTTGCCAACTTCTCTGTCAATTCTACATTTCCACCTCTCTATATCCCTACTATTGTATCATGTAGTAAAATATCCTACACTATCAACTTTGCCATCTTCTCTGTTAATTCTACATTTCTACTTCTCTATATCCCTACTATTGTATCATGTAGTAAAATATCCTACACTATCAACTATGCCAACTTCTTTGTCAATTCTAAATTTCTACTTCTCTATATCCCTACTATTGTATCATGTAGTAAAATATCCTACACTATCAACTATGCCAGCCTCTCTGTATCTCTACTATTGTATCATGTAGTAAAATATCCTACACTATCAACTTTGCCAACTTCTCTGTTAATTCTACATTTCTACTTCTCTATATCCCTACTATTGTATCATGTAGTAAAATATCCTACACTATCAACTTTGCCAACTTCTCTGTCATTTCTACATTTCCACCTCTCTATATCCCTACTATTGTATCATGTAGTAAAATATCCTACACTATCAACTTTGCCAACTTCTCTGTCAATTCTACATTTCCACCTCTCTATATCCCTACTATTGTATCATGTAGTAAGATATCCTACACTATCAACTTTGCCATCTTCTCTGTTAATTCTACATTTCTACTTCTCTATATCCCTACTATTGTATCATGTAGTAAAATATCCTACACTATCAACTATGCCAACTTCTCTGTCAATTCTACATTTCCACCTCTCTATATCCCTACTATTGTATCATGTAGTAAAGTATCCTACACTATCAACTTTGCCAGCTTCTCTGTTAATTCTACATTTCTACTTCTCTATATCCCTACTATTGTATCATGTAGTAAAATATCCTACACTATCAACTATGCCAGCCTCTCTGTATCTCTACTATTGTATCATGTAGTAAAATATCCTACACTATCAACTTTGCCAACTTCTCTGTTAATTCTAAATTTCTACTTCTCTATATCCCTACTATTGTATCATGTAGTACAATATCCTACACTATCAACTTTGCCAACTTCTTTGTCAATTCTACATTTCCACCTCTCTATATCTCTACTATTGTATCATGTAGTAAAATATCCTACACTATCAAC
Source organism: Cepaea nemoralis (assembly GCA_014155875.1). NCBI lineage: Eukaryota > Metazoa > Mollusca > Gastropoda > Stylommatophora > Helicidae > Cepaea > Cepaea nemoralis. The sequence goes on from JACEFZ010000657.1 coordinate 502,462, forward strand.
TTTGCCAACTTCTTTATTAATTCTACATTTCTACTTCTCTATATCCCTACTATTGTATCATGTAGTAAAATATCCTACTCTATCAACTATGCCAGCTTCTCTGTGTCCCTACTATTGTATTATGTAATAAAATATCCTACACTATCTCCTATCTTCACATACAACAATGTGCATATTCATAGTCTTCTATAAATCCAAGACTTACCTGTCAGGGTGTGATACAACACATCCCCCACGGTAATAGTTTGGATGTCTTCCTCTGTGGTGCCTGTATGTTTGTACTGAAGAGTATACCCCACAATCTGTCCATTTAGCTTATTGGTCACCGGTGGCTGCCAGAACACCTGTATATGCTGTGTAAGAGATTCATCATTATGCAGAAGTCAGTTCAGAAACTTACTGTCAGAATAGAGTTTAAAATTAGTTAGTTGCATATCCTTTACAGGATGTGGCAGTCAACCCCAGCGTTTTTTGGCTGTTTTTAATTTCTTGGCAAGTTTACATTCAGTAGTTTGCCATTGCTTTCTGAATGACCGGCACTCATACCTTTGTATAGGAACTAACATCAGGCGGTCTGCTTCCAAATCACCCGCAGTTGTGTTTCAATCACGGTATGCGGGATTATGAATTGCATTCGTAAACCCTTCGCCACAGAGCCAGTATTAGAACAGAGTAACTAACAGAAAATGTCTAAAGGTTTAAACCTTGATACCTACTCCATCTATGACAGAACCATTGTCTCCATACATCAAATCAAAATGCATTTATCAATTCCAGTGTGAGTAGGGTTGCCAGACGTCTGGCAAAGAGAGGACACGTCTTCCTTTTTAGCCTAATGTCCTTCGTCCAGCAGGCAAAGCTAAATACCTTTAAAATGTCCTGCTTTTTTAATATTTTATGTTATTTTCTATGTATTGTTGTTACAACTTACAATGTATCTACACTCTACTGTGTGTTTACATTCTTTATTAAAACCCATTGTCCTATTTATACCAAATGTGAAACACCAATTGTTTGTGTAATATGAATCTAACTGTCGCTCTATTCAGCAACATTAACAATGCTGTAGTCTATTTTTGCTGTGGTCAAACTATTAATGTTATTATATATTATATTAATGTATAAAATATATTATATTAATGTTATTTCTGGTTCCGGTAGCAGAGATGCCACTTAAAAATGTTTTTAAATTTGTAATTTTTGCCGTCTATGTTTATGAAAATGGCTTCTACAAAGAGAAAATGCAAATTCTCAAACACTATGAAAAATAAGTTTCCATGCTTCATTGAAGGACACAACGAAAATGAGACAAAGTGTACGATTTGCGATAGTTACTTGTCCGTTGCCAACAAAGGAACTACTGACTTGGAGCGCCATGTTGACAGTAAGAGACACAGAAACCTAATCAAAGTGTCTGTGTCATCTAGCACACTGACGTCTTTTTTGTTTCCAGCCTAAGTACTCAAATTCATACAGTTAGTCATCATCAGTCTTACAACTCGATGACCTGCACAGCTGGTTTGATGCAAACATTATGTGAAGATTCAGAAATTGCTAAAAATATTGCTTGTGCAAAATCAAAGACTGAAAACATAATAAACCAGGTGATTGGACCCCACACTGTTGATGAATTGCATAAATCTTTAAGTGGTATTTCATGTTTCGGTCTTTCGACAGATGCTAGCAATCACAGTTCGCAGAAAATATTTCTGATCGTTGTTCAGTACTTTGACTGGAAAGCAGGTGGAATCCAAACTAAGATTCTTGAGTTAGACAACACACCACATGAAACCTCAGAAACTTTATCACAGTATATTTTGAGAACACTCCAAAACCATGATTTGTACTCCAAATGTGTTGTTTTTGCTGGTGACAATGCCAATGTGAATTTTGGAGGCATTAACAGAAGAGAAGGTAGAAATGTGTTCTCGCATTTGAAGGAAGCCTTGAGCAAACCATTAGTAGGTGTTGGATGTTCTGCTCATTTTCTGCACAACTGCATCCAACACGGCACAGATTTAATGCAGATTGACCTTGAATCTATTGTCTTGAAGATATTCAATTACTTTTCTATATACACTGTCAGAACAGAAACTTTAAAGGATTGTTGTGACTATGTCAACATTAACTATCAGCAACTACTCTATCACTCTAAAACTAGATGGCTCAGTTTGTTTCCAGCTGTTGAGAGGCTGTTGAGGCTGTTTACTGCTTTGAAAGAATATTTTCTTTCTGTAAACCAACCACCTGCTATGATAAAAAAATTTATTGGCAGCTATTGTAATAAAATTGTACTGATTGTGGGTTTAATCTGGAACGATTTAAATGAAACATTCAATATGTCCTCCTTTGTCCTCCTTTTTGTCTTATTATGTCCTCCTTTGTCCTCCTGTTCTGTCTTATTATGTCCTCCTTTTGGTGCCCACGTATCTGGCAACCTTAAGTGTGAGTGCCAAGCACCTATATTAGTAGAACGGAAAGACTTAGCAAATCAAGTAGCTGAACATATATGAGTATGGGTGGAAAAGAAAGTTAATCTATCTTCTGGAATCCCTGTGCAGTCGATAGATCTTAAAACATTAAATTCCACCATCATGGAACATTTGCTTGTTAGAAATCACAGAGTTAAGTAATATTCTTTTCGTAAACTGTATTCGATGAACAATAATCACTTGCTCAAATGTATCAAAGCATTATCTATTAGGCAATTCCAGCCGTTGCTATGTAAACAGAAAGACATCCTGTTAAGTTTTAATTTCAATGGGGCTAACGTTCTTGACCTTCGAACAATATTAACACATATGTACACAGTATTTCAGCTGAATTATTATTTGCTTATTCACTTCTTTTAATATATACCTTTGCACCTGATGAAGTGCAGTGAAATATAACAGGCAATAAATCATGCATTATTTTGCTTATGGCATCTGTGTGTAAATTCACTCAGTGAATACATTGTTAAGAATTGTAAAAGTTTAAAGGCAAAAGGTCTACGTGGTGAAGGGGTTATGTCACCAGCCTCATGCTCGAAGTTTGTACTTCAGTTTGTATTTCAGACTGTCATTTGGGTTCATGAATGCATTTTCTCAGAGACTCCTGGTCAGTAGCTGGAGCTACGGAGTTCAAGCTTTGTGAGATGCTTTTCGCAGGCCGCCATGCGAAAAGAGACCAAACCATTTGGAGTCAACCTGGTGCAGTGGAGTCGATCCCCTCAGCCTTTTAAGGAAAATACTGTACTGGTACTTTGCTTTCTTGACAAACGATATTTTTTTACTTTTTGCTTAAAAAAAAGCATCATAACTACAACTTATATCTGTATGACCTGGCATTGGAGTTATACCTCTCCATAACACAAATAAATAAATGATTTGCATATCCTTTACATGACATTGCTGTCAACAACAGCATCTTTCAGCTGATTGTTGATTTCTTGGCAAGATTATGCTCAGTAGTTTGCCATTGCTTTCTGAGCGACCGGCTCACATACCCCGTAAGTTACTGACGTGGTTAGAACCGCTACCGATTCTCACCGTCGTCACATTACTCACGAGAGTATACAGGATTATGGAGAAAGTCGCTAACACCTAGGGTCAGGGAGACCGGCCCATAACACAAAGCCTGGGCAGAACTGTCAAGACCATGCATTGTCCTTGCAGCATGATCTCTCTCTTGGCTTGCCTAGTTTACTCCAAAATATGTCTGGAACTAAACAAGCTGCAGAAGCTTCTGGATCAGCAAAGCAATGCTTTAACTGTATGCCTGACGGAGCTTTGATCCTAAACCAGTTGCCAACCAAGGCTTAGTGCCTGGTCAGCCCTGTCATGGCATTTAGTCTTAAGGTTGCATTTCCTCACCCTAGGGTAAGGCTCATACCCTTCTATTTGTACTCCTCTGTCCGAAGTTGTTGGTACAATGTGGAATGTCGGGTTTAGTGAGACCTGCCCAAATTCTATGCTAACAAGAAAGCAGGTAGTACCGTCTACTGTTATATAGATATTGTTATATTTGACTAGGAACTGACCCTCTTAAAGAAAATATTACATACAAATATAGGAAAGAAAGAAACATTATTCTCTGATCATGTGATGAGAATAAAGCACTGTTAAATATTGTGATGACTGGAAAGATCAGTGATAGAAGAGACAGTGGCAGACAGAGAAAGTATGTAGGATGGCCTAAGATGCTGGTGTGGAGGGATAACATAAATAGTATTGCTTCAGAACACCAAGGAGCAGAGGTCAGCTATGGCTGAATGGATAAGAGCACCCATACTTACAACATCCAGGTGCTGATGTCGAGGTAGCGAGCTTCAACCACTAAACCAGGTCAGTTAGACTAAAATGTTGACTTCTTATCCTTGACTTAGGGATGTGAATTACAAGTACCTCTAAAGTCAGAGTGGGTTTGCCTGATGAGAGGGACACTGATAATAGGGAAAGCTAATCCACACACAAACATCAGTCCAGTGCACTAGAAGTAGTAGCACGTGTATGGACTATGCTTGAGTTCAAAGCCATAAACATGAAAAAGAGAAAAACAAGAAGCACCAAGGGCAGCGATGTGCGAAGATACAACATGAATGCCACTTGGCATAGACAGTGTAAATCAAAGTTCAAGTTCTATGAATTTCACCAGTTTCATTCTTCCTCTGCATTGAATCTCCCAAAGGAGGAGAGGTCCTTATATTGACTCTCTTATCTTTCACAGTTGGGTCATCATGTAGCAAGAGCTTTGTAGAGTGATGCTATCATCACAACCGGCCAGATATGCTTGTGGTGCTTCAACAGTTCTAAGGCCTCACACATTTTTATGCCAGGGTTTTCGTTACTATCTTGTGCCCACTGTCATGCTGGTCTCTCTGCCTCTTCTTTTGGATATAAAGCAATTAATCCTATCTATTAAAGATACAGTGTAGATTAACACATCTTTTTTTTTTTCAACATTAAAAGAAAAAATAAGAAAACGAGGAGGTGGAGGAGGAAGAAGAAGGAGGGGAGAAGGAGGAAATAGAAAAGAAGAGAAGAGGAAGGAGTGGAGGAGAAGAGGAAGAAGGGGTGGTGGAGGAATAAGAAGAAGAAAAAGAAGAGAATGAGGAAGCGGAGCTGCAAGAAGAAGAAAAGTTTGAGGGGGAGGTGTGGGAAGTAAAAGAAGAAGAAGAGGATGAAGGAGAAGAAGAAGGGGTGGTGGAGGAATAAGAAGAAGAAAAAGAAGAGAATGAGGAAGCGGAGCTGCAAGAAGAAGAAAAGTTTGAGGGGGAGGTGTGGGAAGTAAAAGAAGAAGAAGAGGATGAAGGAGAAGAAGAAGCAGCAGCAGCAGGCGGAGGAGTACGAAAAGAAGAAGCAGCAGCAGCAGGCGGAGGAGTACGAAAAGAAGAAAAAAGAGGAGAGGAGGAGGAAGAAAAAGACAAAGAGAAAGAAACTTAGCCACACTACGCCAGATGTCATGGCTAGAAAATGTGAAGACCTGTCACTTGACATCTTAATGGCAGTTCTTCTATGGGACAACCATTGTTTATTTTATAGTTCCCCCCTTTTTGGAAAACAAATAAAAAAGAATAATTATCTGTAACCGTTAAATGCAGATAAGAAAATTCTACACCAAAACATCACATCCTTAAAGAGGCAACTTGAATTTCTAATTTACCTTCATGCAGGATCATCTGTTGTTACCAGGTTGGCCTTACTCCAGGTGCTCGCCTTCTTCTTCTTGACAGCCTTGACCCAGATTTCATAGGTTGTCTTGGGGGTCAGCTTGTTTATTCTGACCTTCAGTTGGCGAGATCTGATTGTGGTAAAGGCATCGCTGCCATTGACCATGTCATTGACTTCTTTGTATCTGACTATGTAGTGTCTTGATTCCTTTTCTCCATCTTTACCGTTTAAATCGGGGTCACGCCAGATGACCTGAATGGCGTGAGGCGATATTGCTTTTGCTATGACCCTTCTGGGAGCACTTGGGGTTGTCCCTTGTTCTGTAAAGATAAGCAGACATTGGGAAGTCCATATATAAAGATAAGCAGACATTGGGAAGTCCATATGTAAAGATAAGCAGACATTGGGAAGTTCATATATAAAGATAAGCAGACATTGGGAAGTCAACATTTAAAGATAAGCAGACATTTGGAAGTCCTTATGTAAAGATAAGCAAACATTGGGAAGTCCATATACAAAGATAAGCAAACATTGGGAAGTTGTGATATATCTATCATCATTCCTCTCAGTATTTCCAACGATTCAAAAATTTACGTAACTTTTTAGCACAAATCTGCTACCAAATGACTGATTTTGTCAGAGCAACATTTAATTTCAAGTGACAACAATCTGAAATATTCTAGAACGTGTCAACCTTTAATGAGCACATAGTGGCATTGAAATGCAGTTACTGATTGGTTGACCCTGCTGAGCATAGTGTCTAAAAGTTGGACTGATACCGGCAGAATCAGAGAGCGGCATTCTGAAAATGTGACTACTGAGAGACACATCGTCGTGTAGTTTCTTTCGTTGTGGATTTTATTTTCCTTGTGTTCTCTTCGGAGGTAAGCTCATACCTTCATACCATATTATGACGATACCTGATGCAAATGTAATATAGGTAAATGTTGTCTAGATGTGAAATTGTGCAGCTGTGAAGTTAATATTTCACCGAAAAGATATAATCTGATTTCTTCGCTTTCTGAGAATGTGATTCTGCAGATTGAAAATGCTTTTACCACTGATGATTTCTTCTTATGCCGTGGAGATTTTTCTTAAGTAATCTTGAATTACTGTGCACTTATTAAATGTGATTCTCCATTTTCACATCTTTCGTGAATATGCTATGAGAATTTGAGAGTGAAGGCAATGTTCTTCTTCCTGAGATTATTACTCATGTGGAAAAAACGACAGATATATGGTGCTTGGTTTTGCGGACATTGCACTCAAGGTCAGCATTGTTCAATTGATGTTAATGACCTAAAGGAATTTTGTGTTCAGTAATCTGCCACATGCATTCTGAATGATTGCCCTAATGCAGTTCAATATTGAATTTTCGTACAACTATAACGCCTGCAAAAGGAACATGATCTAAACGGCGTATTTAACATCTGCTCAGAGAAGACAGGATGGGAAGGCCATTACGTTCATGTGTTTGAATCTTTGCTGATGTTATGAGATAGATGAATATCTATCTGTTGGTTTTCTCAATTGTTTCTCATGATCATTATTTCATGAAATGATCTGTATGCTTTCTCATTTCTCAAATGTAAATGGTTATTTATTGGTTTTCTTTGACTGCTGGAGGAGATATTTTCGAATTTGATCCCAGTAGGAAAAGGCAAATAGATTAATTTAATGAGTGTGGAAATGAGAAAAGCACTTGTGTACCGAATGCACAATATGAACAGGAGTGTACTAACCGAAGAGTGTGCAAGACTGGTGCTATAACGCATGGTGGTTGGTTACATGCGTACATTTATTTGAAGAGTACATTCATTTGTACCTTTTAGGAATTGCAGATGTGACATGAGGTGATGAGATTTCATTCATAACGTCTTGGTCTCAGTATGACGTCTTGGTCTCAGTGTGACGTCTTTGTCTTAGAGTGACGTCTTTGTTTTATCATGACGTTTTTGTCACATATTGATGTCTTTGTCTTATGACGTCTTTGTCACATCTTGACGTCTTTATCTTATCATTACCTCTACTTCTTTCTTCTCATTCTGTGAGCGCCAAATAATACTATGTGTATTTATTTATGTAATTGTCTTAACATGTCTTTGTCTTATCGTGACATCTTTGTCTCTTCATGATGTCTTTGTCTCATCATGATGTCATTATTTCATCATGATATCTTTGTCTCATTATGATGTCTTTGTCTCCCCATGACGTCTTTATCTCATTCTGACGTCGTTATCTTATCATGACGTCTTTATCTCATCATGACATTTTAAAAAAAATGTATAGCGGTTGATATTTGTATGTATATTACCAGAAATGGGTGATGTGTTTGGCTTTACCATCCTGAACTTGGGCATAATTACTTGGTCTGCTGATGGCTGTTGAGTTGTTCAGAACTATGAACATATACCACGGGACGGTCTTCGTCATATCTGATGAATCGAGGAATTTTCCTTTTGGTCAAAGAGTAGATCCTTGCAAGCCAGAATGACCACCGGGTCTCAACAATATGAAGCCTTTTCGTCTCAAGTTAAGTATGACAGCAATGTAGATTGAATATCCAGATCCATTATATTGCCTTATGGGAAGTGTCACTTTATCCAATTTTCAACATTTTTTGGGGGGGTGAAGTGTTTGTGGAAGAAAAGACATTATAAGAACTCTATCTAATCCTGCAAGGACAACGAAGATTAATAATTTACCTTGAAATGAATAATTATTTGTGAACTCACACGTTCATTGAATTTTAAAGTGAAAGACATTTATATGTTTTCAACAGTTCTTTTTTTAAGAACTACCAACTATATATAACTAGTTGATCACTATTTGATATTGGATTTAATTTTCATTATGTGTGCCAAATGTGGCGTTTTTTAACATGAAGATCAAAGATCTACCCGCAACCCCATCATTTGTCCCAATATATTATTTGATTTAGAAACGAGTTCGGGTCTATCCTTTGTTGAATTTTGTTCAACAGACACTGTTTATAGTTTGTATCAGGAGCTACATGTGGCTGTGAGAACTCACGGGGGCAAATCTTATTTTCAGAGTGAGCAGACTCCCCTTTGTCCTGGGTAAATTCCCAAAGCTCACGAAGCCTTCTTTAGGAAACCCCATCTACATACAATTAATGTTGGATCTTACACTTACCTGTCTTTACAAAACTAAACTGTTCCACACCAGGGTGACTAGATTGGCTTTTTAAAGGCCAAATTTGACAAATTTGGCTTTTTAAAAAAAAAAAACAGGTTTGGTGTCAGAAAATCAGTTTGGCGTTTTGGCTTTTTTCTTGCCTTTTTTAAAATTTGTAAAGGCATATGCCTTTTTTTTTTTTTAATTTGTCACGTTAATTTTTGTAATAAACACGTATGGTTGTCGTTCTGTACTTGTACCTGGTCATGTTCTATGTGCACTCACGCATTGGGCTGCCACCCACCTTACTGTTCAGTTGAGTTTATAAATTCACTAGCTGACCCGGCCCGGCTTCGCCCAGGCCCTGGAGGGGATCTATCTATCTATCAGTCTGTCTGTCTGCTTGTTTGTCTGTCTGTCTGGCTGACCCGGCCCGGCTTCACCCAGTCCCTGGAGGGGATCTATCTATCTATCAGTCTGTCTGTCTGCTTGTTTGTCTGTCTGTCTGGCTGACCCGGCCCGGCTTCACCCAGTCCCTGGTGGGGAGCATCTCATTTAATTCATATAAGTAGTCATATAAGCTCTCCCGTTCCCGACTATCTGTCTGTCTGTCTATCTGACCGGGCCCGGCTTCACCCAGTCCCTGGTGGGGAGCATCTAATTTAATTCATATACGTAGTCATATAAGCTCTCCCGTTCCCGACTATCTGTTTGTCTCTCTGTCCCGGCCCGGCTTCACCCAGTCCCTGGTGGGGAGCATCTAATTTAATTCATATACGTAGTCATATAAGCTCTCCCGTTCCCGACTGTCTGTATGTCTGTCTGTCTGTCTGTCCCGGCCCGGCTTCACCCAGTCCCTGGTGGGGAGCATCTAATTTAATTCATATAAGTAGTCATATAAGCTCTCCCGTTCCCGACTGTCTGTCTGTCTATCTGTCTGACCGGCGTGGTTTCGCCCAGCTTTTGGCGCACAGTAACTTAAAAGAATGTCCTTCCACACACCATTCAATGAAAACTGTAGAAAAAGATGGGTTAAAATGTTATGCATAATGCATTATTTTTATGCCAACTGTAAAAATACCTTAAAGATTATATCATTATTTAATATAACTCATATGCCTAAAATAACTATAGACAAAGAGTGTAACAATAGTGCAGGAAAGTCCAACAATATGACTATAAAGTATTTAGAAATGTTATTAAAAGTTATGCCCCTTGAAATAACTTTTCTAGAGTGAAGTGCCCTGCTATATAGACATTATATAATGAAAATGGAAAAGTAAATGTTATTAAATAAGTCGAAGATTTTACATTAAGAAATTATTATAGTCGGTTGCAAATGAATGAAAGGAAGACGTGTAGAAAATTTCATCTCAATCGGATGTACCGTTATCGAACGCATCCAATACCCACAAACCCACAAACCCACAAACATACACTCTGTTTTATAGATATAGATTATACCTTCAACGCAAGTCGCAAGTATTTCTTACTATTGAGCCTATTATCATGCCAAAGTGAAAACCATCTTATGGTACTAATCGGAAATATAATGATCAATGGGAAAAGACATTTGTGTGACTCAAGAAATTCACTGACGGTTCTGAACAGGCATATCGCAAATTGTGCCATTGTAATATTGTTCCAAGACTCAAATCTCGCAAATCATGCAATAATAATAGAAAACCACAAGCGGTGCGCGCCATCTTCTTCACAAAAAGCACTTTCAGTGGTGACAATAAGCAAGAAAATTGATGATAAAGTCAAATTAGCAGAGTTAAAAATCGCTGTTAGCATGGCCTACCATAGTGCCATACGCACCATCGATCACTTAGGTGAAATAATGGTTGCCCATGGATGTGACAGCACTCTTGGTAAGATAAAACTGCACCGAACGAAGTGCATATCACTAATAAGAAATGTTATTTCACCGTCTTTAAGATCTGATCTAATTCTAGATCTGCAAAACAAGAAGTATACACTCATCATTGATGAGTCCACTGATGTTTCGACCCAAAAGTATTTGTGCATTTTAGTTAGATACCTCAGCGATAAAAGAAATGAAATTACTACTAGTTGTCTAGGTTTGATTCCAGTTCAGGAGGCTACCGGAGAGAATATATTTAATTTGATTAACAATGAAATTGCAACATGTAATCAATCATTAAAAACATGCATTGGTTTTGCATCAGATGGTGCTTCCAGTATGGTTAGATGCAACAATTCAGTTTGGTCCAGAATGACAGATGTACCTCCTTCATGTGTTCAGTAAATGTGTTTGCCATTCATTAGCATTGTGCATCAAATATGCAGTGTCAAAACTACCTTAAAACATTGGATTTTTGCTGACAGAAATACCAAACTGGTTAAGACATAACAATCTAAGACGAGTGTGACAGGTTGGCCCACCTCTCAGATCGTTTTGTTACTAGATGGAGATAGCCCTCAGTAAACCCCTCTATGTATCCTGTATTAATTTTTATTTTTATCTATATTTTCAAATATTAGATAAAATCGTCTTTGGTTAGTGTATTTATATACATAAAACTATAGAGAGAGTTAAATACTATTTCTTCTTATAGTTAGAAGTAGATGTAGGGTAGAGTTCGTTTACAAGCCAAGAAATCCAGTCAGACTGAATTTTATATTCAGATTTGGCTGTGAAAAATAATTTGGCCACAGGAAGGGAACTCTCCTGGATGAGAAGTTAACTTCCGGTAGCACCCTAACTTCTACCATTTTTTCTAGCAACCTGGAAGGAGCAGGAGCTACTATCACGTCAATTGGCTAAAATTGAACACCTGTCTGTGTTTAAACATATTTTATTGCTGGCTCTTGTTAAGCCGAACATACCTTCTAAAACATAGAAAAGCCAATGATAGTCTCCACTCCCGATAGGCCAGTCAAAATCTAGTTGCAGGGTGAGTTAATAATAATTCTGTTAAATATTTTTCTGTGTGTCAAAATGCCGGCAAAATCTAAAGGCCATACCGATCGATAATAGATAATATTAAGTAAAACTAGTGTTAGTTAACTAATATTAGAATTAGGACCATGTTTGTGCCATGTGGCCTGCCGACAAGGGTAAAACGCAAAGCTCGTCACATGTGGCATTAGAAACATGGATAAATTACATTACGTGATTCTCGAAATTAGGTATCCACCTGCGGAAGGACACCTGAGTTAGTCAGTAGACGATTAGAGTTAAGATAATTTAATTATGTACTTAACTTCGGAACTAGCGTATTTCTCTAGATAAAATGCTTATTAGTTGAAGGAATTAGTTCAGAGAGTGAATAGTTACAATTAATTATTCTTTATTATTAATTATTCTTTATTAATCTCGTATCTGGCCCATAGTCAGATTACTACCATGTGGTCCAAGATGGCCCACTTAACAAAGTTCAAACCTTGGGGGAATTCTCCAACCCTAATATTGTTCTTGTGTATAGTGAAAATAATCTTAAACCTAGCTAAGGAATCTTCTAGATAATTAATTATGTTGTAATTAATATAAGGAGGACTTGCTAGTAGTACAACTCATAACTCTTTAAGTGAACGTGGGGTGTTGCATTGATTTTAATGGTTCACTCGTGTACATCGTGAAGTTATAGTTGTGTGTGATTTCATTTCATTCTATGGAATTCATCATGTGATGTTAATTCATCGTGTGGAGTGTAGTTTGTGTGTTTCCATACTTGGAAAATGATGTGTGGTGTTTCATCGATTTAATGGTTGGTTAATGTATATGTGACGTCGGAGTTGTGGCGTCTGAGTTTCATTCCATTGAAGTCATCCTATATGTACTGTTAAGTCATTATGTGAATTGTGATTCATGTTTCCATGATTAATCATGACTTAGAATATATATTTGGAATGTGGTCTTTGAAGTAGAGCATTGTGATTGTACATGTTTGATCTAAATGTCAGCAGAGAGAATAGGATATCATTTGTGTGCTGTTTGCATTAGATCAGTGTGCTGTTGTAGATTTCAGATAAGGAATCAAAATGTGTAAATTGAGATAATACATGCTATTGAAATATATGAGACAAGATGCCATGCAGGACATGGCCAAAAGAATTTACAATTCTGTCTTGAAGGATTATTCACTCCTTCTCACTGTCATTCACAGAGCCTGCACCCTGATCAACTGTAGCCGTAGTCACGACCGGTGATTGAGCTACGAACCACTCACTTGATGCAGCAGAGAGTGGAGTCCATACCACGATCCAGTCAGCACTGACAGCTTACCATCCAGGAGGCTAAGGATTATCAGATGAGTGGCTACCCACCCGTTTGCCACTGCACAGCAATCACAAAATTTGTCTGCTATCGGCTAAGAGTCTATGATTATCCTCTAGCTGAACCATATCTTGTAGAAATTTCAGGGATCTGCGTATCTCTTATGTGTCAGTGAGTTCCCAGTGGGGCTCACGTAGTGTTCTGTAGGATTAAACGTTATGTGATATTTGTAATTTTAACAACTGCGTCTGTCTTTATAGACTTAGAATTAGCATCATCAGATTGAGTGACGAGTGAAAGGACTACATCTATACTTATCATTCTGTCTTATCTCCTGTTGTGTGAGAATACATTAGGCAGTGGGGGCTCATTTTTTTCATCCAGGCACGTTAGCAGGAATCACTTGACATACTGTCTTCGTTTGTTAGCACAGTTCGTCGTCATAACTTTCCGCCTGGCACTGTTTAGAAGTAGTGATCCATTCTGGGACTTTTGATAATCATTCTTCTAGAATTGCGAGCCATTTGATCGCTTCTTCAGCAGTGGTTAGACTCTCTATTCGTAGAAGTCTATTTAGTATCTACTTTGGTCCAATTCCATCCTTGTAGTAGAATACGTTACGCGACAACGTGAAGCATTTAAAGATTTATTCAAAATTATGAACTCATCGACAGAATTTCAGCAAGCTAGAACTGCACCACTTCCTTTTGAGAAAATTTCTTCTACTCGCTGGCTTGTCCGGGGTATTGTAATGTTCAACATGCTAATGAATTGGGAAGAAGTCAATGCTTATTTTATTTCTGCTGAAGTAGCAAATTATGACACTAAATTTAAGTCACGACTTATAAAAGAAATGCTTCTAGATCAAAGAAACTACCTTTATTTTCATTTTGCAACCCCTATTGTGCAGGAATTCGAAAGGTTAAATAACCTTTTTCAGAAAAGTAAGGCAGATGATCACGAATTACATGAAGAACTATTTTTGCATTATACAAGTCTTAATAGTAGGATTTATGATACCAAAAATAAGAAAAAAGATATTTCAAATGTTGATTTTGGCATCAAATTCCTGTTAGAGTGTGATAACTACATTCAGAAAAGTTCTCATACGAAAATTAATTGCCAAAAGTAGGTCTTAGATCTCAAAGAAAGATGCTTATCCATGCTAGAAAAAGCACTTGATCAAGTTAGAAAGCGGCTTCCTTCAGCACAAAATATATTTAAAGATCTAACCAATTTTAGCCCTAGAATAATCTTAAACCAGGCTTCTAGACCACTATTTTCGAAATTGCCCTTTTTGAACTTGGCTATAGAAATCCACCACACTATTATTGAAGAGCAATACAGAAAATTGCCTTTTATAGATTGGAAGGAAGAAGAACAATTTAAAGAAAATGGACTGCCTAAAGATACAGAGCAGTTCTGGCAAGGACTCATGAAACATCCCGAATTTAAAGAGCTTTGCTTCTTTTGCTCTTACTTGCTTAATAACATCTATTAGCAGTGCTGCAGTGGAGAGGATGTTCTCTCTTTTAACATGCATAAAAACCAAAGCAAGGAATAGACTTCAGCTGTCTCTCTTAGAAGCAATTATTAGAATTAGAGCAGAACTATTATCTTCGAACAAGTGCTGTAATGAATTTGTTCCTTCATCCAACATGTTGAATAATTTCAAAGCTGGAATTGTATATTCTAATGAATCCTGTACTGAATTTCTCAACAATGAAGAGGAATACTTATTTGAAGAAGGGGTTTTCATGTGATGTAAGTATATTTTAATATATCATTTTACTAGGCAATGTTTAGCTTTTTTGGCTTTTTTATTTCGTGACTTGGCTTTTTTATCACGGTGATCTGGCAACCCTGTTCCACACTTGGGTGTTCATGGGCCGTCCTTGATAAGGAATTGGTAAAACAGATATTTGGAAGTCTATAGAATATGTAAAGTTAAGCAGACATTGGAAAGTCAACAGAATATGTAAAGATAAGCAGACATTTGGGAAGTCCAAAGAAAATGCTAAAATAGACGTCAGAAAGTCAACAAAATATGCTAAGAAAGACAGTGGGGCGTCAAAAGAATATACAAAGATAGGCATTGGAAAGTCAAAAGAATATGTAGAGTTAAAGAGACATTGAGAAGTCAACAGTATATGCAAAGATTAACATTGGGAAATCCAGGGAATATGCAAAGATAAGCAGACATAGGGAAGTCTACAGAATATGCAGATTTAAATAGGCATTGGGAAGTCCACAGAGTATGTAAAGATAGGCACTGGGAAGTCAACAGAATTCGCAAAGATAAGTAGACATTAGGAAGTCCACGGAATATGCAGATATAAACAGGCATTGGTAAATCAACAGAATATGCAGAGATAAACAGACATTGGGAAGTCCACGGAATATGCAGAGATAAACAGGCATTGGGAAGTCAACAGAATATGCAAAGATAAACATTGGGAAATCCACGGAATATGCAAAGATAATCAGACATAGGGAAGTCCACAGAATATGCAGATATAAATAGGCATTGGGAAGTCCACAGAATATGTAAAGAGACACAATTGGGAAATCCACGGAATACGCAAAGATAAGCAGACATTGAGAAATCAACAGAATGTGCAAAGATAAGCAGACAATAGGACTGTCCACACAAAACACCAAATTCAGACGCAAGACTGATTTGGTTTATACAAAATTACTTCCACTGCACATGGGTACTAAATTAGTTGGACTTTCGGTCCCGAACATTGAGGATAGGCATTTGAACGGTTAAGGCTAAGGCCTCTAGAGTGTTTATGCTCGAGGCTACCGTTTGCATTCGCATTTTTCTCTTGTTTGACTGGAAGTGTATGGTTCCGTCGCCCTCATACTGAGTTAAGTGCGTGGCGCGACACTGCTAATTTCGTGTGAAATTCTTTTACATATGTCTACGGTTGTTTGGAGCGTGAACTGCATGTTTGGAAAAATGGCGACTGGCTTTGTCGCAGAACTGATTGGTTTTGCCTTATGTAAAAATGTGTGGCTGCTGGTTTTCTAGTGACTGCCGCTTCCATCGACGATGAACTGTATTTTCGTGGATAAATCTTGTGTTGGCATTCTCGAGACGGTATTATGTACAGTGAAGTGCTTTTACATCTATCCGCGGTTGTTTGTAGCGTGAACTGCATGTTCGGAAAAATGGCGGCTTGCTTTGTCGCAAAACGGACTGGAATAATATATCGCCACATGTGACCTCCCATTGGGACAGAAGAATGATATATCACCAAATGTGACCTCCCATTTGAACAGAAGGATGATAAAATCAATAAATGTGACCTACCATTGGGACAGAGGGATAATGTATCACCAAATGTGACCTCCCATTGCGACGGAAAGATGATATATCACCAAATGTGACCTTCCATTTTAACATAAGGATGATATATCGCCAAATGTGACATATCATTAGGAGTCAAAGACTGGTCATAACAGTCATCATCATCAAGTGCCCTTCAAGCTGGCGTAGGCGTTCATGTCCCTCCATATATCTCGGTCTTCGGTGTTCTGGATCAATTCTGCTGGTGATATTCCTCCATGTCTAGGGGTATGATTCTCGCTTGGGTGCGAGAGGTCCCGGGTTCAAATCCCGGACGAGCCCCCACGTCCACACATGTCAGGATCTTATAATTGGCTCGTTAGCTAACACGTGTGAGACAGTACAAGTATAACGTGATTGGACGTAAGACACAACGACATAACGTTCTATGGATTTATTGACACATTAAATACAGAACGATAATTACAACAATCTACAATATATAACTCACGACGCTCACAACCACAATACAGCTCATAGGTCTGACGCTCAAGATATCAGTCGTTCGGCTTTCAACCACAGAGATCCACACAAACGCCTTGCTTTCATCACATGTCCTTCCAGTCTCCCGTCCCAGCTCGGTCTGAGGTTAGCACGCAAACTGCCCACTGCCTCTAGTGGTGTCACGTGGCCTGCGTGCGTCTGTCGTCAGCCTGACCGCTGGTCGCGTGTCAGGTAACAATCTTGCCAGCCGACAATTCTTGTCCGCCGGGTGTCGTAACGATGTTGCTGCATAGCTATACCATGTTAGGCTCTGACACACCGTTTCAATCTGTCCGGCATCGTTTCTCTTTGTCTGCCTCTGCATCTCTTCCCCTTGATATTTTCAGTCGTCACGGTGTTCTCCAATGGCTCTCTTCTCATCACATGACCATAGAAAGCCGTCTGTCTCTTTCTTGGTGTTGTATATAATGTTCTAGCTTCATTAGCCTCTTTCAGGCAATAGTTGTTAGTTACTATGGCAGTCCATGGAATTCGCAACATTCGTCTTAGGAACTCTCAACTCTGTTGCTTCCAAGTTCTTCCTAATGTGCTCATTTACATTCCAAGATTCACTACTAAACAGCAAAACAGGTTCTATATAGCACTTCAGCTCTCTCTCTCTCTCTCTCTCTCTCTCTCTCTCTCTCTCTCTCTCTCTCTCTCTCTCTCTCTCTCTCTCTCTCTCTCTCTCTCTCTCTCTCTCTCTCTCTCTCTCTCTTCTCACTTTTTTCTCTCTCTTTCTCTCTCTCTCTGGGGATGTGTGTGTGGGGAGATGTGTGTATGGGTGGAGGGGGGGGGTGTGTGGGTGGGGGATGTGAGGTTAAGAGACGTGTGATTGGGGGATTGTTGATTGGGGGTGGGTGGGTGGAGGATATGTGAGTGGGTGAGTGTGTGTAGGTTGGGGGTGGAAATATGTGTATATAGGCGTCTGGAATGTGTGGGTGGGTGGCGGGAAATTGTGTGGGTGGGGGATGTGTGAAAGTGGGGGATGTGTGGGTGGATGCTAGTTTTGTGTGTGGGTAGGTGCGTGATGTGTGGGTTGGCGGGGATATGTGTGTGTAGGTGGGGATGTGTGGTTGGGGGATGTGTTTGACTGGGTGGTTGGGGGTCTGTGCGTGTGTGGTGGAGGATATGTGGGTGTGTGAGTATTTATGGGTTATGGGATGAGTGGAGGATGTGTGAGTGGAGGATGTGTGGGTGGGGAGATGTGTGTAGGTGGAGGATGTGTGGATGGGTGGGCTGGTGCGTGTATGTGTGCCTGGGGTTGTGTGTGTGTGTGGGGGGTGGGAGATGTGTGTGTGTGTGTTTGGGGAGATGTGTGTAGGTGGGGGTGTGTGTGGGATGGTTGGATGCGTGGCGGCATGTATGTGTGTCTGGGGTGTTTGTGTGGTCGGGTGGGGGATGTGTGGGTGAATGGGTGGAGGGTTGGGGCTTGTGTCTCATAACATGGTAATAAGCATTGTTTATGTTTACACCATTCATTTGACAATGTTTTTTCCTATGTGAATGTACTATGCATTATTGATGAACGAAAGATGAGTGATTGGAAGGGCCGAATGTAAGACGGGACAGCGTGCCCAATTTGTTATCCTTTAAAAATAAAGTCCGTTCTTTCGTTCTCTCTCTTTCTCTCTCTCTCTCTCTCTCTCTCTCTCTCTCTCTCTCTCTCTCTCTCCCTCTCTCTCTCTCTGACTGTCTCTCTCTCTTTCTCTCTCTCTCTCTCTCTCTCTCTCTCTCTCTCTCTCTCTCTTACATTCAATGATAGTGAATTATTGCATAAGATACTTTTCATTTTCTGAAATGCAGCATTTGCTTGCCCTATTCTGCTCTTAATCTATGTTGTGCATCTTCCATCTGTTATAAATGCCCCTAGGTATTTAACATTATTCACATGGTTAAGAATTTGCACAGCAATGCAGAGGTTAATTAGTATTATGAGCCATATTCACATCACCAGCATACAGGTTAAATTAGCATAGTTGAGAATGTGCATCTTTCCTGTGGCAACATAATGAATATAAGTCATGGACCATTTCGCACATTTTCGTCCTTGACTTGGGAGCGTAAATTAAATGTATCTCTGAAGGAACATTGGTAATAGAAAAGCTAATCAACACGCAAAATTCAGTTCAGTGCTACTAGAAGTATTGTGTATGGACTAACTACGCTTGAGCTTAGATGTTACAGAAAATTTCTCAGAATACCATCGACCAAGAAAAAGACAAGAACTGAAGTTCTGCAAGTGCTGAACATAAAAGGAAACTAGCCCACAAACAGTATCATATTTCGGAAATTGAAATAATTTGGCAATTTTAAACGTCAGAGGCCTACAAAGTACGGTGTTGCAAGGCAATTCATTTTAAAAGCCAAATGTTGAAACACAAATACCACACACTTTACCCTGACTGCACGGACGTGTCACACTCTATGCATAACCCGTGGCCCGAAAATGCCAGAACATCTATAAAATAGCTTACAGAAGGTAAGTTTTATTATGAATTGTCATCATAACAATTTTGACAGATGTATTATTATCACTGGGGAGGTTGGAGACTGTCCCACCACGGGTATCTAACTTACACATTTCCGAACACTGGTCTCTAACTTACAAATGCCCCACCTGATCTAATAACTCACAAATGCCCCACAACGGGTATCTAACTCACAAATGTCCCATCACGGCTCTCTAACTCACAAATAGCCCACCACCTTTCTCTATTTCATAAATGCCCAACCATGGGTCTCTAAATCATAAATGCCCACTATGCGTCTCTAACTCACAAAGCCCCACGAGGTCCAATAACTCACAAATGTCACACCATAGGTCTCTAACTCAAAAATGTCTAACCATGGGTTTCTAACTCACAAATGCCCTACCACTGGTCTCTAACTCACAAATGTCCCACCATGGGTCTGTAAGTCACAAATGCCCCACCACGGATCTTTAACTCACAAATGCCCTAACACGGGTCTCTAACTCATAAATGTCCCACTATGGGTCTTTAAGTCACAAATACCCACTACGTGTCTCTAACTCACAAATGCCCTACCACGCGTCTCTAACTCCCAAATGTGCCACCATTGTCACATACCTCCCAAATGTCTCACAACGGTCGCATAACCCCCAAATATCAGACAACGGAAGCAAAACTCCCAAACATCTCACCACGGTCACATAACCCCCAAATGTTCCACAATGTTCGCATAACTCCCAACAGGTGTGAGTTATCGACCATGATTATCCCACCACTGACTGTTTTTGATGTACTATAGTTATCGACCATGATTATCCCACCACTGACTGTTTTTGATGTACTATGAAATGTTATGATCAACAGTTTGTCATTGCCTTCTTAACAACCGACGCCTTATACCATCAAAATGAACGCAGAGCGACCTGCCTCCTAATGTCCCGCAGCTGGTTTCAGAGCCTCGACTCGGTGTGCCAGGACATTGTGAAACTGCGTCTTGCTAACCCCAAAGCCACAATACCGGTTAGCATATAATAATGTATCAGCCAGTTGCATATCCTTTACAAGAAGTTGCAGTCAACCCTAGCATCTTTTGGGACTGTCTGTGATTTGTTGGCATGTGTACGTTCGGTAGTTTGCCATTGCTGTCTAAAAGACCTGCGCTCATACCATTGTACTGAAATACCAACGCAAGGCGCTCTGTTTCCAAATCGCCCGCAGCTGTGTTTCAAACGCGGTATGCGGGATTATGAATTGCGTCCGTAACCCAGTCGCCACAGAGCTGGCTTTTTCTCATTGTAATGTTTACTTGCCGGTCTCCGTGGAGAAGAGGTTACGGACGCGGTTCGTAATACCGTATTCCCGCGTTCGAAATACAGCTGCGCGTGATTTGGCAGCAGATCGCGTTGCGTTGGTTTCGCGTTGGTATCGATACCGGTCGTTCAGAAAGCAATGGAAAACTACTGAACGTAAATCTTGCCAAGGTATCACAGCGGCAGAAAAGCTGGTTTCGACTGCGATGTCCTGTCAAAAAGGATACGCAGAAACAAAAAATGTCTACTTAATTGCGGCTCCCTACGTTCGCCAGATCACCGGGTTAACCCGACACTGTCCTGTGCGGTCATTACCCTAAACGTACCAACGTGCCTCTCGTGTGCTGAAATCAGCGGGCCCCTATATAATACACAAAATAAGGTCACAACTGTAGAATCATTGCTCTTACTCTTCTCTTTCTGTCCTCTCTCACTCTTCTCTCTCTCTCTCTCTCTCTCTCTCTCTCTCTCTCTCTCTCTCTCTCTCTCTCTCTCTCTCTCTCTCTCTTTCTCTCTCTTTCACACTACCAAGCTCACTCTGTCTCACTTACTTTCTCTCACTCCCCTACCTCTCATCTTCACTCTCTGTCTCTCTTACTTTCTCTCATTCTCCCCCAGCTCCTCTCTCTCTCCCTCTCTCTCTCTCTCTCTCTCTCTCTCTCTCTCTCTCTCTCTCTCTCTCGCTTTCACACGTTCGCTCTCCTTTTTCTCGCTCAATTTATCTTCTCTTTCACTCACTCTCCTCTCTCAATCTCCTCTCTTTCTTTCTCTCCTCTCTTTCTTTCTCTCCTCTCTCTCTCTCTCTCTCTCACTTTATCTCCAGTGCTCACGCTTCTCTCTTACGCTTTCTCTCCTCTCTCTCTTTCTCGCTTTCTATTCTCTGTCTCTCTCCCTCACGAGCTTTCTCCTCGGTTGGTTAGACGGCGGGTTGGTTGGTTGGTTGGATGGATGGTTAGACGGTTAGTTGGTTGCTTTGTTAGACGGTTGGTTGGAAGATTGGTTGGTTGCTTAGTTAAACGGTTAGTTAGATGGTTGGTTGTTTGCATGGTTAGACGGTTGGTTGGATGGTTGATTGGTTGGTTAGTTAGACGGTTGTTTGGATGGTTACTTGTTTGGTTAGATGGTTGGTTAGATGGCTGGTTGTTTGCTTAGTTAGACGGTTGTTTGGATGGTTGGTTGCTTAATTAGATGGTTGGTTGGATGGCTGGTTGGTTGCTTAGTTAGACGGTTGGTTAGATGGTTGGATGCTTGGTTAGGCGGTTGGTTAGATGGTTGGTTGGTTGCTTAATTAGACGGTTGTTTGGATGGTTTGTTGCTTGATTAGATGGTTAGTTAGATGGTTGGTTGGTTGCTTAGTTAGACGTTTGGTTGGATGGCTGGTTGGTTGCTTAGTTAGACGGTTGTTTGGATGGTTGTTTGCTTGGTTAGATGGTTAGTTAGATGGTTGGTTAGATGGTTGGTTAGATGGTTGGTTGGTTGCTTAGTTAGACGGTTGTTTGGATGGTTGCTTGCTTGGTTAGATGGTTGGTTAGATGGCTGGTTGGTTGCTTAGTTAGACGGTTGGTTGGATGGTTGGTAGCTTGGTTAGACGGTGGGTTGGATGGTTGGTCGCTTGGTTAGATGGTTAGTTAGATGGTTGGTTGGTTGCTTAGTTAGACGGTTGTTTGGATGGTTGGTTGCTTGGTTAGTTGGTTAGTTAGATGGTTGGTTAGATGGTTGGTTGCTTAGTTAGACGGTTGGTTAGATGGTTCGTTGCTTGGTTAGATGGTTATTTAGATGGTTGGTTGGTTGCTTAGTTAGACGGTTGTTTGGATGGTTGCTTTCTTGGTTAGATGGTTGGTTAGATGGTTGGTTGGTTGCTTAGTTAGACGGTTGGTTGGTTGCTTGGTTAGACGGTTGGTCTGTTGGTTAGTTGGATGGTTGGTTGCTTGGTTAGTTGGTTGGTTGGTTAGTTGGTTATTTGGTTGCTTGGTTAGTTGGTTAGTTGGTCTGATGCATATGTTGGGGGGAAGGATCTATGAATTTGTCCGGGGTGCAAGGATGATACCCCAATCTATAACTAACCTTGCAGAGACAGACACATTTCAAGACGCGAAAGACGAAGGCACGCCTTAACTCATTCTGTACCATGAGACTCACCACGCGTTGAACAGCTGGTATTTATATTGTTGAAGCACATCCCTTTGTTTCTTGTTGGTAAATGGTCGGCTTTATTGCACACACTTAACCCCACAAGTGATTAGTCTTCTCCCGCGCATCATAGACTTGAAGGACACAGAGTAAGAGGAAGGCAAAGAGATAAAATACCCTGATCGCCGGATCGTATGAGGACAGTAGCACCAGAAGACGGAACTAATCCATGACTCTGGTGATCGCGTGAGAAGGCGAAACATGACCGCCCATGCTTGTCGGCATGGCATAAGTATCGCTAGATTTGGGCCAGAACTTACAAAGACCATGACCCTATACAACTTTCCAAGATGCGCCCTATCCACAAACCGGGTTCCCAGTATGTCTAACGTTCCATATCGTTATCATATTGTCTGTCCAGAGGTCAGCATGACCGAATGGATAAGAACGCACGTTATTGAACATCCGGTGTGCTAATACCGATGTAGTAGGTTCACCCCCTACACCGAACAGTTGGACTAAAATGTTGGCTTCTCGCCCTTGACTTGAGGACGTAAATTACATGTACCTCTGAAGTCGGAGTGGGTTTGCCTGATAACGAGAGACAAGGCCAATAGGGAAAGCTAATCCACACGCAAAATTCCGCCCAGCACTACTAGAAGAAGTGTGCATGGACTACGCTTGAGTTCAAAGCGAGCAGGCGCAAAAAAATAATACCCAGCTCCATGCTGAGATTCGAACCCGGAACCTTCTGAGCTTAACTGATTCAGTGCCAAACAAATCGTAGGTTTGAGCCAGACATGGTACACAATCAAATGAACAAGTATTATAGTGTATACTTCCCTTTACTGTGCATTGAAATTGTGGAATACACCGTGAAATGAAACAAATAACACGATGACCCTAGTATAGCGATAAATCATCCTTCTGTTCAAATAGGGGTGTCGCATTTGGCGATATATTATCCTTTGGTACTGTATCAGTTATAGCGGATACTCTATCCTTTCAGTTACGCTAAGTATCAGTAGTATGTGTCACGCCTATTGATAAAAAAAAAGTCGCTTAAAAGTCGATAGGGTCAACTTTATTGCACCGGGTTTTATCCCATACTACTTAGTCTCTTTCCGCAGCGCGGGCTGCCGAAGGCGTCACACAGGAGCTCCGCAGCACCAGCGACGACCTCCAGGAGGTCTCCGGAAAAAAAATGCACTCGTGTTCCGAATGACGCGGTCCGGAATCGAACCCACAACCTTTGGATCCCGAGTCAGATGGCTTGACCACTTCGCCATGAAGATTCCTAAGACTCCTAGACGTTTTACGCTTATTGATAGACGACGTGGGCGATCATGATTCGCCATCGTATACAAACACAACAGTCTTGAATAAGTGTTGTGTTCTTGTCTAGTTTGCGCCACGTCGCCTAGCCGTCCAGGTAGTTGTCTCGTTGCCTTCCCCTTGGTTTTTTCCCGATCAAATATGCCAGTTGTCACGGTTGCCAAGCTTATTTCCACTCGTGAGTGAGTGGAGGTATGTGTGAGTGAGTGGAGGTATGTGTGGGTGGGTGAGGGATGTGGTGGGGGGATGTGTGGGTGGCTGCGGGATGTGTGGGTGGCTGCGGGATGTGTGGGTGGCTGCGGGGTGTGAGGGTGGATGGGGGAATGTGTCTCACAACATTGCGATATGCACTGTTTATGTTTACAACTTTCATTTGACAATGTTCTTCCCCCATGTGAATGTACCCTAGGTAATTTGCATTGTTTATGCTTACAAAATCCATTTGACAATGCTTTGTTTCCCCTATGTAAATGTAACATGCACATTTGATGAATGAAAGATGAGTGATTGAAAGGGCCGAATGTAAGACGGGCCTGCGTGCCTAATTTGTTACCCTTTTAAAATAAAGTCCGTTCGTTCGTTCGTTCGTGTGCCCCAATAAATTTTGAATGCCAGATTCTAATTTTTTGTAAACAATTTACATTTACGAACATTTTAAGACCAGGTGTTTTCTCTTTCCTTCCACGCAAGACTTCGCCAATAGACAATAAATGAATCACCAAAAACAACGAGAAGTAGACAGTGAGAGCTCTACTAGACCACGATTACAAGTAGCAAAATGCACGTTGCCACCAATGCTTTCGTCAGCAGAGAATAAATAAACACAAGCCTTCACAACTACATGAAAATATAAATGTACAAGTTACTTATCTGTTTCCTTGTGGGCTGGACACGTCTTTCAAAGGATCAGTGTGTATGATTATAATGTCACTACACCAATAGACACGCCTTAAGACAGTAAAGTTCATCAAGAAACAACATTGCAGAGCTGGACACATCTCATGCAGCGAAAGAAGCCTCATTCGAAAGAAGACTCATTCTATACCAAGAGACTCACCACTTTATGAAAAGTTTGTATTTATATAAGTTTAAACACACTCCTTTGTTTCTTACTGGTAACGGGTCGGCTTTATAGCACACATTTACCCCCATAAGTTTTCAGTCTTCCTCGGTACATCATAGACTTCATGGGAAAAGAGTAAGAGGAAGAAAATGAGATCAAATACCTTGATGTCCGGACCACATGAAGACAATAGGAACCGGAATACAGAATTGATCCATGATTCTGGTGATCATGTGAGAAGACGAAACATGACCGCCCAGGCTTCTCGGCATGGCACAAGGGTCACTAGATTAGGGCCAGAACTTACAATTACTATGATTCTGGATACCTCTCTATGGTGCGGCTTATTCACAAACCGGGTTCCCCGTATGTCCACATATCATATTATCTGTCTACAGATGTGAAACTCGAGTACTGGTAGCACACCCAGATGTTTCCTGCGCTTGGAGACGGGAAGAGGTTACCTGTAACACAATCCACGCGGAGACGGTATTTAGACAAAGGGTGAACAAAAGTGTCTCTATACCAACCTCAACCCCAATAGCCCTTTGACCTTTCAGGCAACGCAGCGGATGTCAGGGTTATAACTCAAGTCTTTCAGAGGCCGTCCAATCAATCAACCAACCCAACCATACAACAAAACCAATTAACCTATCAAGCAACCATCCATACAACTCACCCCACAATTAACCAACCAACAATCTATCCAACGATGCATAAGTAGCGCCCAATCAACCAACACACCTTTCATTTAACTGCCAGTGGCCCTAGGAAAATGGACAGCTGCACTAGGAAAATGATGCAACTAAGAAAGAAACAATAAACAAATATGTATTATATGTGTGATTATGACACACACACACACACACTTATATCTCGTCGGTACTACTCAGTCAGTGTAATTAACCAGTCAAATCTGCATCTCACCACCCAATCAAATAATCATCCATCCGACTATGCATCTTACCAACCAAGAAACCATTTTTTTTTTCAACCAAACCACCCAAAATTCTTACCAAGTTAACCAATCAATCAACCAATAAACAAAAAAACATCGTGCCTCTCACCACCTAATCAATCAACTCGGTTGATCCAACCACACCAATTAAGCAACCAACCAAACCATCTAATAAACCAACCAAACATTCACCCATCCATTTAATCAACCAACCATCCTACCACACCAATTAACCAGTCAACCAACCAACTCATTGAGAATCCACATGAAGGCTAAAAGTGGTTAAAGCCAAGAGGATCGACTTCATTGCACCGGTTGCTAACCCATTTGACTCGATCTCATTCTAGCAGAGCGTCATTCTAAAGCGTTACACAGAGCAGCAACTTCGTAACTCTATTAACGATCCCCCAGGGGTTTCCGAAAAATTTCACTTGTGAACCGTAGCTCTATTGACGACTCCCCAGGGTTCTCCGAATAACTACACTTGTGAACCGTAGCTCTATTGACGATCCCCATGATTCTCCGAACAAATATACTTGTGAACCGTAGCTCTATTGACGATCCCCCAGGAACCTACGAAAAACTACACTTGTGAACCGTAGCACAGCGAAGACCCCAAGGAGTCTCCGAGAACATTGCACTCGTGAACTGAACGTCACAGTCCGGAATTGAACATACGACCTTCGGAGTTTGAGGCAGGCGGCGGAATGGCATAGTCGGGAATGGAACCGAGAGCGGTGTAGTACTGCTTAACCTCGTCGCCTGTAAGACTCTCCCCGCCCCACCACACCGCCCCATTTTGTTATTTGGTATTTGTCCATCAAGAATGATGATGACAATTCATTTCATCCAGTGGGGTTGAAAGTTTTGAGCCGTGAGTTCTAAGATGGTTGGTAAGGCCTGTTTTGGCTCGAAATGTTCTTTGACAATGTGAGAAAAGTATGCTTGACGTTCCAGGAATCTTCTGCTGTGTGTGTGTTTTTTCTCCCCAGTCTTTTTTTTTTTTTACAGCGCTTGCAGTCCTGTTTGCTTCACAAGTGACTGCACCTTTGTGTAAAGATATACGCCACGAATTTCGGTCTTTGGCAGCAGTCTCCCAAGTGTCCTGATGATTTCCAAATGCTTTTGGTGAGATCTTCAGAGTGTCTTTAAAGCGTTTCCTCTGGCCGCCTTGGGAACGTTCATCGCAGCGCAGCTCAGCTTTAAACACATTGCTTATTTACAATCTTAAGAACGATGTGTTGTATAAAGTATGTTTCTTGCCGTCTTCACCGAGTGGCGACTACAGGCAGACACGACTTACACTTCCAAACTATATCAAGGAAATAACTCACCGTTTTCACATCCTCCTACTTCTTTCCTCTCCACTTCCTTCTCCTCCTTCCTCTTTTCCTTATCATCCTAACTGTGATGAGACGCATCTACCTTTTTTATGATTCATATCCCTTACAGGATGTTGCAGTCAACACCAGCATTTTTCAGCTGCTGTTGATGTATTAGGCAAGATTACGCTCAGTAGTTTGCCATTGCTTTCTGAACGACTGGCTCACATACCCCGTAAGTAACTAACGCGACGAGAACCGCTACCAATTCTCGCGCACATCACGTCACTCACGAGAGTATACGGGATTACGGAGAAAGACGCAAACCCCTAGCTTAACTAATTATAATTGCCGTGTCAAACATTAGTTTTAGTGAGTCATGTATTATTGATTATTGCACATTTTACATGCGTTTATAATGCATTCTGTTTCTGTTGTTGTCTAAGATTAGCTTCATAAGTGAAGTATTAATCTAATAATGTATAAGAGCAGAGAGATAAGAAGGGCAGAATGTGTGTTCCTTCGTTCCTTCCGTCCGTCTGTCTGTCCGTCTGTCTGTCCGTCCGTCAAGTCCATCCCGTCCGTCCCTCCGTCGCTTCAGTTCCTTCGTCCGTTCCTTCCTCCGTTCCTTTGTTGGTTCGTTCGTTTGGTCGCTCGCTCGCGCCTTCTTCTTCTTCTTCTTCTTCTTCTTCTTCTTCTTCTTCTTCTACTTCTTCTTCTTCTTCTTCTTCTTCTTCTTCTTCTTCTTCTTCTTCTTCTTCTTCTTCTTCTTCTTCTTCATCTTCTTCTTCTCCTCCTTAAGCCTCTAAAACTCCTAGTGGAATAGGCCCACAACCACTGTAAATAATTGCCTTGTAAATCACACCGGTGTTGGGGTTGATCGCTTCGTCCTGCAAGGGACATGCAGCATCATCATTATCAAGTGCCCCGCCAGCTGGCGTAGCCAACCATGTCTCTTCACAGACACGCTTTATAAAGATCTTAATATATCAGAGACTTCATGAATGGTAGTACTACAATATAAATAGTAATAATGATAACAATTCATTGTAAACAAAATAATATAGGGAAATCCCCTTACAGGTTGCGCAACATAAACTGCAACGGAGATAAACTATAAATAAATTTAAGAAGTGACTATACAATATGAATATTTCACAGAATAAACAAACAACAATCAGTAATGTCAGTTTTACTCACACATAACTGATGATAAAATAATGGAATAAAACACTTACCTAGTTCACCACAAACTCCAACGAACAACAGAAATGCAAAGTACAACCACATGA
The DNA here is from genome assembly GCA_014155875.1 of Cepaea nemoralis. NCBI lineage: Eukaryota > Metazoa > Mollusca > Gastropoda > Stylommatophora > Helicidae > Cepaea > Cepaea nemoralis. The sequence continues at coordinate 531,216 of JACEFZ010000657.1, forward strand.
TGCACACAGTTCAACAAATCCACAAATGAAATATTCCTTGGGGCTGTTCACGAACGCAATGTAGACTGCAGACCTAAGTCAAATTTACTACATAGCCATCCAGTGTGTATGAAAGACTTCGAGTCACAAAGCGTGCACTCAACATTTTGGTCAGAACTCTAGCGAGAGATATTTTTGCGCGCTTTCTGGACATATTCGATTAGCGGTATTTACTCACAGTAAATACTCCGCTCTGGTTTACATTCTGTACATGCGACTGGGCGAATTCGAATTGGGGAAGGGGAGGGGATGTTGAGGTTGGAAGCACAGTGGGTACTGCTGTTTGAAAGGTTCAGTTATTTTGCCAGTCCATCGGACGCAACATGAAGCCATTAGACGCGCCTTGAGACGCAGTCCAGTTGAAGAAGACAGAGAAAATAAAGAAGAAACGTGTGCTTCAATTTTGAACTGGGTATTTGGTATTCAGTGACCAAAATACAGTAGGTTTAGACCTTTAAAAATGCATGGACGAAAATGGGAAGTAGTAGTGTCACAGTTATTGCTTAAAATGTTGTAATATAGTAGCAGACGTGTTGTATTATATAATAAATTAAAGTGAGTTGCATAAGGAAAATAAACCCTAGGGATATACAGGAAGTCGCTTAAGAATACTAATCATCCTATGACAATTAATCAATTAAGCTCCCCATTAGTGATACAGTCTGGCCATTTTAGACCTATTCTGTGTAGATGCTAGTTAATAAATGTTTGTAGTTTATAAGTAACTGCTTTATCCGCTCTCGGTGTTCTCCATCCCCAAATATATATTGTGGCTTGTTTCCGGATCCAGTCAGGGATATGCACTACTGATGAGCTCAAACGAGAGCGAAACTCGAGTATAGTGCTTCCATATTGACGTGGATAGGCCTTAGACTCATACCAGAATACGATCAGCGTTGCCAGTAGTGGGTTGTGCTCAATATTTAAATTTCAAATCCCGAAACAACCAAATAATCAACAGAATATATTAATTCGAGAACTAGACTGACTGCAATTAATCATGAGACTGGACAGGATGCACATGGAGAAACCAGGATACTATCATAACTCTCGTAGAAAGGCCTTTCTCTGGAACTCACGGGTCACAAGAAATAGAGGAAGACGTAACAATACACAGAGAAGAGAATTAGAGTTAGCTGCATATCTTTTACAAGATACAGCAGTCAGCTCCAGTATTTTTTGGCTGTTTGTGATTCCTGGACAAGCTTACGTTCAGTAGATTGCCATTGTTTTCTGAACTATCGTCATTCATACCACTGCAGGAAAATCAACACAGCCCGCAGCTGTGTTTCGAACGCGGTATGCGGAATTACGAATTGCATTCGTGACCCCTTCGCATTAGGGCAGGCAATTAGAGATATAGATGAAAATATGGGCAAACACCGAAGGAACTGCGGGAGATAGCAACAAGTAGGACGGTGAGGCGTGAGATAGTTGAGAGCTATCCTCCAATGGGAGATGTAGGGAAGGATGAGATAATTGAGAGCCAACTCCAATTGGAAATTTAGGGTAGGAGGAGATATTTGAGAGCCATCCTCCAATGATGTAGGGTAGGATGAGATAGTTGAGAGCCGTCCTCCAATGGGAGATGAAGGGAAGGATGAGATAGTTGAGAGCCATCCTCCAATGGGAGATTTAGGGTAGGATAAGATAGTTGAGAGCCATCCTCCAATGGGAGATGTAGGGTAGGATGAGAAAATTGAGAGCCAACTCCAATGGGAAATTTAGGGTAGGAGGAGATAGTTGAGAGCCATCCTCCAATGGGAGATGTAGGGTAGGATGAGATCATTGAGAGCCAACTCCAATTGGAAATTTAGAGTAGGAGGAGATATTTGAGAGTCATCCTCCAATGGGAGATGTAGGGTAGGATGAGAAAATTGAGAGCCAACTCCAATAAGAAATTTAGGGTCGGAGGAGATATTTGAGAGCCATCCTCCAATGAGAGATATAGGGTAGGATGAGAAAATTGAGAGCCAACTCCAATGGGAGATGTAGGGAAGGATGAGATAGTTGAGAGCCATCCTCCAATGGGAGATGTAGGGAAGGATGAGATAGTTGAGAGCCATCCTCCAATGGGAGATGTAGGGTAGGATGAGAAAATTGAGAGCCAACTCCAATGGGAGATGTAGGGAAGGATGAGATATTTGAGAGCCATCCTCCAATGGGAGATGAAGGGTAGGATGAGAAAATTGAGAGCCAACTCCAATGGGAGATGTAGGGAAGGATGAGATAGTTAAGAGCCATCCTCCAATGGGAGATGTAGGGAAAGATGAGATAGTTGAGAGCCATCCTCCATTGGGAGATGTAGGGTAGGATGAGAAAATTGAGAGCCAACTCCAATGGGAAATTTAGGGTAGGAGGAGATAGTTGAGAGCCATCCTCCAATGGGAGATGAAGGGAAGGATGAGATAGTTGAGAGCCATCCTTCAATGGGAGATGTAGGGTAGGATGAGAAAGTTGAGAGCCGTGCTCGGTTGGGAGATGTAGGGTAATAGGCTATGAGATAGTTGAGAGCCATCCTCCAATGGGAGCTTATTGGTAGAAACATACGGAAGGAAATAATTCACAAATGTAAAATAACTGTTGATCTGCTAAAAAGGAACGCATTATAGAGGAAGCCCATATTTGCTTCAGGTAAAGGATGGCGTTCATTCCCCACAAAGATATTTAAATTAATAGTTTAGTCTTCTCCTCAGAACACTGCATGAAATCTGTAGATCTAATTGTATGTGTACCATAATCACACATACAACACATATTCTTTTATAGCATCTTTCTTAATTGCAACATTTTCCTAGTCCAGGTGCCCATTTTCCTAGTGCAGATGCCAGTTTTCCAAACCTATTTTGTTTGATTTCCAACTGCCGAGAAATGCAGGACATGCTCAACTTGTGCATGGGTCCTTCAAGTTGTTTTCCCTTATCTGAGAAAACTAGACTTCCAATCCACTACCCAAGGTCAGAGAAAGTAAGTATCTTTTTATTTTGTAAAAATTGGCACAGTGCCTATTGGGAAACGACTCAGGTAAGCTTGAACCAAACGTCACAAGATATTTCTGGGTTGTTGTTGTTTTTTTTGTTTTTTTTTCCTGTTAAGTGTTCTTGTTTTACGTACTTTGACAAAAACTTTAGTCGAAACGTGAGTTTGTTTACATGTTTCTTGCCATTCATTTGTTACAGCTTCAAAGTCACATTCTACGTCCATTAACATTCGTCACAAAAGTTAAAAAGACGCCGGTTGTTGATAAAATTGCTGGTACTCGCGATTTATCAAGAGAGAAAACGATCCCCAAAAACACCAGAATCGACTATACAATTAGACAGTTACTCCGCTAAACTGACCTGAGCATTTGTCAATGCCATGTCGAATCGACCAGTATTCCAATTACGCGGATAACATAGTCCGGTAGGTTTGAAAGGTTGATCTTAAGGGGGCTTTCTCAAAGTACTCACGTTATGGGATCTGCCATACAACATAAAAAGCACACTGTCATACAAAAGAAAAAGCACACTGTCATACAACAGAAAAGGTACACTGCCATACAAAACAGCAAGTTACATGGTTCAGCCATATAACTAGGCTACCAACTGACAGTATACCACAACAAGCAATGATGTTCAGACCAAATGGAACCAGAAGAAGAGGCCGATCACGTAAACGATGCACAGAGAGAATAACAGAGTCCATTGGAATCTCGATATATGAAGCCCATAAACGGGCACTCTCCCTCTGTTTATATGCTTCACCTCAACACCACAAGGTACAAGAGGAACAAGATGAGATGAGATGATGAGATGAGATGAGATGATTCCTATATCATTTGTTGTTAAAGTTTGAGATAGGATAACCTTTCTCATAACAGGCGATTATCATCCTCATTAAGTGCCATGCCGACAGGTGTGTACGTCATGGTTCGCCATCTCACACTGCCACCAAAGTCTCGAATCAGGTCTGTGTTCTTGTCCCGACCATGCCATGCTGCCAAACCATCAAGGTATTTATCCCTTTTTCGTCCTCTTACTCTCTTCCCATCACACTTGGTAGTTATCACTAAATTTTCAAGACCATTTCTCCCAATAACACGTCCAAAGAATCTTGCCTGTCTACGTCTAATTTCTCCAATCAATAATCTGGACTGTCTATGTCTAATTTCTCCAATCAATCTCCGTTTTTCATTTGTCTCTTGAAGGACTGTCTCAAATTATAATATTATAAGATGCTTCTGTGTTAGAATTTCAAGGAAGCATCTTTTTTTCTTTTTTTTTTTTTTCTTTTTTTCATAACCTTTACAGGACATCGCTGTCAACACCAGCATCTTTCAGCTGTATGTTGATTTCTTGGCAAGATTACGCTCAGTAGTTTTCCATTGCTTTCTGAGCGGCCGGCTCACATACCCCGTAAGTTACCGATGCGATTCGAACCACTGCTGATTCTCACCGTCATCACGTTACCCACGAGAGTATACGAGATTAGGGAGAAAAGTCATAACCTCTAAAGGAAGTATCAGTATAATTAAAACCAGGATATATTAATATGAAAACCAGTAGCGGAGAATTAAAACACGACAGCTTGTAATTGTAACCACATTCGCATGCACACACACTCGTTTCTATCTCACACGATTAGCTTCGCAAAAGTACTTTGAGACGACCCCCGAAGCCCGCTCACCGATAGCACGAAACAAGAGGCGACTTCTGAATGGACCAATTACAAACAGGATGTGGAAACTTTGCCCCGGCAAACCGACACTTGACATTAATTGTGGATCAGGGGTCATAGGATACTTGAGGCTGTCCAGACTGTAGCTGTACTCCCTGCAGGGTGTCTGTGATATCTACGAACAGATGTTACAGTTAGATGCCAGTCCTGTACATGACGTCTGATCCAACCTCTGCATTTTTGGCTGTGATTTTCTAGGCAAATTTCTATCCAGCAGTTTGCGATTTTAGACCTATTTTGAGCTAATCCTGTAGCAGGGAAGCGAATCACGGACAATTAGCAGACAAGTAAGGAATATGTGGAAGCTACGGATATATGGTCTTATAGAAGTATGACGATGACACCGTGGAAAGATAGAAATAGCCATGACGACATCTTGAATGAAGTTAACTCACAAAGAGAACTGGTTACTCGCATCACGAGAAGACAATCCACAATTTTTGAAGATGTCACAAGAAGGGGAAAGCTGGAGTATGTCATCACACCGGGAAAGCTGAAGGAGAAGAGAGGCCGGTGGAGACCAAGACAGAAGATCCTGGAAATGACTGGCAGCACAAGAGATAGTTAAAAAAATAGCTGCATATCCTTTACAGGGCGTCGCAGTCAACCACAGCATTTTATGGCTGTGTATGATTTCTTGGGAAGTTCACGTTCAGAGGTTTGCCATTGCTTTCTGAACTAGCGGCTCGCATATCTTTGGATAGAAGCCAGCTGTCACAAAGTAAATGATGACAGAGTGACAGATAGAGTGGCTATGGTTGTGTCTAGGGTATGTCCTTGTAAATGTAAGGTTGAACAACAGATTAACCAAGATGCATCACAACCAAACACCAGTCAGTGAACAAGCGTTGATTTGCGCACATAATATTCCTTTAATTCTGAATTAACACAGACACATGTAACATATAAATCCAGGAACAATAATTCTCTAAGAATATATCTCCACCCTAATGGAACACTTCGAATAACACTGCCTCTCACGGCTACTAAATCTCGTCCCACACGACAGGTATACTAGCCTCTCTCTAGGCCCGACTCAAAGTAACCCACTCTGGGTCTCGAATTCCACTCACTATCCCTGGAACCCACAGTGCGGAGTTATCTTCCGAACTCCGTCACAATTCTTCACTTTCTCAGACCACGACCTTCTCCTGGTCCGGTCTAAACTCAACTCCGCTCAGCTCGGAGTCCAAACATCAACTGATCCCCGTCAATCTTTGTCCCTCTCTTTTTAAACCGTTCTCTCCCCCACAATGCTTCACACACAACACACAACCTCCCTGCTCCAACTGTCTGCCGCCCCATTATTTTAGCCAGCTGACTTCTTCTCAGCTCCCCCTTTCAATTACTGTCTTCTCATTTTCGCCCTCTGGGGGACTTACTATCCGCCCTATTTTATCTCGTGAACTGTTTATCTTGTACGGCCACTCACCTTAATGCCAATGACCACAGGCATGTGACACTACCCCACCCTCAAAAGAAAACATCGTTTTCAAATGTTGGGAGACTAAAACTTATTAAATATGTGACCCAGACACATTGCCTGGGTAGCCCTAAGTATGGCTGCACCTTACTCTAGCTACCACACTACATAATACATCAAATGCTCATAGTACACTCCCATATTCGTCACACATAAATACATCCAACTTTCTATCTTGTGTACCAATGCATGAACTAATACATCACATAATAATAATACATCATAGGAAACATCATATATGTGTATCTGCAGGTCTATTACCATCCTCCAAAAAGATACAAGCTATTTGTGTCCCGACCCTGTATCAGGTGGTTCTTTTCTTGCCTCAAACCTCCATCTATTTCTGTCGATGCTGTGTCTACCCTTCATATACCCATGCCTCATGTTTCCTATATCTTTAAAACATCTGTTTGCTAATCCTGGTTCCGTGATGTCGTTAACACTCTTTGGAACTGCCTTAACTTTGCAATCTACACATTGTACCGTTACACTGGAGTCTCTGTTTAGTCTGACCTCTTTATTGAATCCTGGCCAATATACCTGGCATCCTGCTCTATGCTGCTTCCGCCTTACTCCTATGTGCCCTGCACCTGCCCTATCCTGAGCTGTTCTAGTATATCGGTCTCTATGTGTTAACGGTAATACTACTTGCCCACATGCAGTTCCGCCATCTGAAAACCTGCGAGTGAGAACATTATTCTTCCTTCCAAAGCACCATCTACCCTTCTTTGATTGTCTATGTCTCACTTTACTACATTCTTGGAAACATTTGTCGAGAGTAGTCTCTTGTCTCTGGGATTCCCTACAGCTATATTTGAGATCGATTCTCACCTGCTCAGCTGTCCTATCGTTGTCCTCTGTGTCTACTTCAAGTGCCTCTTTTTCTTCAGCTATACTCTCTAATTTAGGTTTTCTTTTGGTAACTACCTCGTTACTATTTCCACTATGTTTTTGGTCCCAATAAACGACTTCCTCTTCTGTACACTCTTTAACTCCTATAACATTTCCTATGATGAGATCTGCCACTGGTGAGTCTAAAACACATGCTGTCACTCTTCCTGTTATGTATGGTGTTTTTACTGTTATCACGGCTATTTGGTAGAATTCTACTGTCCCATTAAATGTTATGGATCTAATCTTTTTCCCTGTATAATCCGAGGAATGCACTAAACTCTTTCTCACCCCGATGGACGTACATCCGGAATCCCTAATTGTTAACGCTGGCCTATCATTAACAAACCCATGATGCATCTTCAGACTTCCTCCTTCATGCACTGCTGATCTTGCTTTCACTGTATGACCACATATTAAGACTGGCTGACCGTCTTTTTCAAAAAGAGGTTTGCACCCACTACAATCTTCATTGTTCAGCATCTCAATTACTTGTGCTGCATTTGAGTGCTCTGTTTCTCTCATCCTACATTGATGACTGACATGCCCCTTCCTTCCACATTTGAAACAAGTGATCTCCCTTTTACTGTTGTTCGTTGGTCCATCTGATGGTTGTGCATCACAATCTGCCATTTTGTGTCTCCAGCTCCCACAATTCCAACATCCGGCATAACTATTTGGCCGTCTCTGAAAATTCCCCCTTTTGTATGGGTACCGTCCTGCTCTGCCAAAATAGTTGCCACGGGAACCATTGTCTTTAGGTTCTTGTTCCTCATATCTTTGTGTTAAATCTACACTTTTTGATCTTGGTCTAATAACTGGATTCTGGTCCTGTTTCGTATACGCTGCACAGACTATTTCCTCACTCAATTTGTCTGCCTATCGACCTATTGGGATGTGCAGTCATGTAATTTTGCCCTAACTGAGACATTGTGTCTATGTCCTTTGGCTTACGTTCTTCGAAGAAAGCCACTAAATTAGTATTGCACGATGATAACACCTTGTCTCTAAGCATTAAATCCACTAATTTATTAAAATCTTTTCCTACCTCTGCCAGCTCCATCCACTTATTAAATGTGTTCTTCACTGTATTTACAAAATCTGTAAAATCCTGATTTGTCTCTGGCACTAATTGTCTAAACTTTGTTCTATATCCATGCTCAGTTAGTTGGAACTTTGTAAGCAAACGTTGACGTAAAATAGTGTAGTTGTTTCTTTCTTCTACCGGTAAATTAAACATTGTATCTAGGGCCTTACCCGTAAGCAACTCACCAAGTTTCATAGAATATTCCCCCTCTGGAATGCCTAAAGCTTTCACTGATGATTCGAACCTAGACAAATAATTTTCAAGATGGTCCCGGTCTGTAAAATATGGCAGTTTTAGTCTCTGTGACAACTGCGAAGGCCTTCGGCTTTCCTCGCTGTGACCCTTCGAAGATAGTTCTAATTTTTTAAACTCGATTTCAGTTTGCATCTGACACTTGATCTTCTCTTTCTCAATTTCCATTTCAGCTAACTTTACTTCCTGTAGACGTTTGTTTTCCATTTCAGCTAGTTTTACTTGTGTCTCTTTCTCTTCCTGTAAGCGTTTTGCCTCACGTTCATTATGCCTCTCCTCTCTTTCCCAGTGCTGAACTTCTTTCAATTTTGCTTCTGCAAACTCCTGTAACTCTTTACCTTTCAGGCCTATTCGTTCACCTGCTTCAATATATTCATTAAAGTAGGCATCTTGTAGTTGTGGACACGTTGCTGTCTGTCAGCCAACTATAAATGTGAAGACTCTGCTGTTAGTCTTTGTGTCACTTCCCTAAGTACACCAGCACTCCCTGTGTACGTAAATTCGTAGTGCTAAAATATCACTCTGTACTCACCCAGTCACTCTATAAGCACTAGGTAGTGAGGGTGTATTTACCTATACTCCCTTATATATATATATATATATATATATATATATATATATATATATATATATATATATATATATATATATATATATATATATATATATATATCAAATAGCTGTATAAAAATTCCTGGAAATAGTGTTAAACATACATATACATACACAAATGAATGATATACACTAAGTGCCAACTATTGAACGCTAGACGCATAGGCCGGTGACACGCAGACGGATGATTACATAGAAATAAAAACCACTGACATAAACATGCCCATGAAAGACCATACCGTGCGCATAATATAAACTGACAGATACCATCTAGATAGAAGCTGTATTAACATAAGAATTACAACAATACCATATATCCAAAGAAATCAAATATGATATGTAACAGTAAAGAGAAAACCGTAAAAAGAACAAATATAAAATGACTAATGTACATAGATCTGACGATAGACACTTGGACACCGTGTATAAAGTCGAGACGACCCAATGCTCAACCGCACAAAACAAACTGACTCGTCAGCTGCCTCTCAACAACATACAATATGTACCTAGACAATTTCACCTTTGCTTTGTCTCCCGCATTTCGAGAAACAATGCAAAAATATCCTACTTATTACGAACACTGGACCACATACAAATACTTGAGTAACGCACAACCACAATACTTAGGACGATGAGAACAACAGAAGCAAACAAGGGTTGCCGACACCAATGCGATGGTAGAATCTTACAAAAAGTCCTTAGTTTGTTTTCAATAGTCTCCGAAAATCGCCTGGAAATGTCTGCTGGTTCCTGTTTTGGAAAGATTACGACGTTAGATTCCCACAATGAATTAGTGTTCTGATGCGTTGTCACTTTTTTCCGTGGTGATAACGATTTTCGACTGTCGTAAAAATTTAAGATGATATTAATTATCCCAACGCCTTGTATCTTCACAGTCCGTAATGTTTTTGTAACCCTCCCTGTGGAGTTGGCCTGTGATTGTATAATGTCTGTTATCGCTCTTGTTTTGCCAGAAATATAGGGGTTTCGTTGAGTTTTGGGGAGCCGAAAATACCTTTAAAATCAATGAATGTTTATCTGCGTAGTCACTGTCGCTTTGAAGTGATGGTATGGTTTCACTGTTGCTGACCAGGTTAAATCAACGAATGGCAGAAAATGATCACGCGCTTTAAATCCGTTTTGCAAGTCTTTTTTGGTGAAGAAATACGCTCATGCTTGCGAAGACGGCACCTGAATGACTGTTGTGGATTGTTTCTCGATGATGACACACACACAAAGACGTTAAACGTAAATCCTAGTTTCAGTAGAAAAACAACGTGTTTATCTCGTTCTACTCTGGACAATTTTTCAGTAAAATTCCATTGTCCACGGCCTTGAACCCGCCGGTCATCTCTGTTTCTCTTTATTACAATAATCCGTGTAGAAACTTTTACTTTTCTGTGGAGCAACGATTGTCACCTTTGTGTGTTCCCCACACTTTACTCCTATAACTCCCCTCCTCCTGGCGAGTTTTTAACCATGAATTACCCTCGTAACTCCCCTGGCGCCCCTTTCCGTCTTATTATCTGCGCCGAACTCTGACGACGCCGTACACACACGCACTCGCTGTCCGCAAGTTCACCTGACCTTCACCTTTGGCGCCTGTCTATTTGTCGTGAACAACCTGTCCTAAACAGCGCCGACTTTTTGTCCGCTGTCCTCCAGACAACTCTCTCAGCAGCGCAAAACCGTGTCTGTGTACTGTGAGTAAACCCCGCTGTCCCCTCTCCCTCTCAGGGTGGGCAATGGTTTTACCTGTGGTGGCTTTGTTTTGAATTAGCTGTGGTTTGTAATCCTGTCTTCGCCTACTGGCTTTTACCGGATTGAACTTGGAAAACCATGTTGTTGCGCTTAATGAACTGATTCGTACTGATGTAAATCCATATACCGAAGTCCAAGATCGGACAGCCCTCACTTCATCGTCTGTCACAAAGTAAATGATGACAGAGTGACAGATAGAGTGGCTATGGTTGTGTCTAGGGTATGTCCTTGTAAATGTGATGTTGAACAACAGATTAACCAAGATGCATCACAACCAAACACCAGTCAGTGAACAAGCGTTGATTTGCGCACATAATATTCCTTTAATTCTGAATTAACACAGACACATGTAACATATAAATCCAGGAACAATAATTCTCTAGGAATATATCTCCATCCCAATGGAACACTTCGAATAACATTGCCTCTCACGGCTACTAAATCTCGTCCCACACGACAGGTATACTAGCCTCTCTCTAGGCCCGACTCAAAGTAACCCACTCTGGGTCTCGAATTCCACTCACTATCCCTGGAACCCACAGTGCGGAGTTATCTCCCGAACTCCGTCACAATTCTTCACTTTCTCAGACCACGACCTCCTCCTGGTCCGGTCTAAACTCAACTCCGCTCAGCTCGGAGTCCAAACATCAACTGATCCCCGTCAATCTTTGTCCCTCTCTTTTTAAACCGTTCTCTCCCCCACAATGCTTCACACACAACACACAACCTCCCTGCTCCAACTGTCTGCCGCCCCATTATTTTAGCCAGCTGACTTCTTCTCAGCTCCCCCTTTCAATTACTGTCTTCTCATTTTCGCCCTCTGGGGGACTTACTATCCGCCCTATTTTATCTCGTGAACTGTTTATCTTGTACGGCCACTCACCTTAATGCCAATGACCACAGGCATGTGACACCAGCGCAAAGCAGTCTGCTGCCAAATCGCTCGAAGCTGTGTTTCGAACACGATATGCGGGATTACAAATTGTACTCGTAGCACCTTCGCCACAGAACCGGCCCAGGGATAGTAGGCTGTGAAGAGATATGATCGCGGACACCATACGGCACGAACTATAAGAGGAAGAAGAAGTTGAACATTACTTTCTGAACCACCGATCCTTCAAAACATTGTTCATAACATTGACCAGGCTTTCATGTCGACCTAGTCTAAACTGGGTACCCGGAGTTGTTTTCGAAAGTTATGGCAGCCGGGTTGATACTGATCACAGGAACTGGGGTGTGCGATTCGTCTACAAAATATGGGTCTATCACCAATTGCATAATGCACATTGCGACGAGTACAATGGTCCTTTACTATTTTATTTATTCACCCAACGCCTACCCATCGCTACCCCTCGCCTAACTATCGCCTACCCATCGCCTACCCATCGCCTACCGATTACTTTACACAAACAGGCGCTACCACCAGATACCCAATACACCTCAAAGCTTGGGGAAAGATTACTTACTTTTTAACGCGTGTCCTCCTGTGTTTCAGCCCTCATCCCTAAAGGTATGTATCCGATCCACTACCCTAAAATCAGAAGTGGCTACGCTACTTTCCTTATTCTATCAACTTCTGTACCACCCACACCCAGACTCGAACCATATGTGCTCGAGTTAGGCGCGGACGCCATGCATATCAACCACCCATCCAAGTTAATGGCCGCAGATTTTTGTTTCCCCGAGCAGTTAGGCTCTTGGGTCGTCTCACTTTTGTAAAATAGGTAGCGGGTTCATCTGAAGGATTGGAAAGTAAATTGGTGTGAAGGAGAGGCGGCGATGAAGGGAACTGATGACCTCACATGATTATGCTGCGACCTGCTATATGTAAAGACCGAATACCTCACACTCGTACATGAGTGTCTTTCTTGGCATTCACATTTTCCTTATAAGATGCAGTTCCAGGGGCTTAGCCAGCTTCTAACGTTCGGGGTTGCGAGTAAATGAAACGGTACCATGACACATAAAAAACAGCGCCGTTAAACTGCTCCATGGCATATAAAATGGAGCCATGACACATATAACCCGACACTATAACACATTTAACACAGCGCCATGATATACGTTACACGGAGCCGTGAAACATATAACAGGACGTCATGACACATATAAAAAGCCTCTATGACACATATAACACGACGCGATGACACATATAACACGACACCATGACATATATAGCCCGAAGCCATGAAATATATATATATATATATATATATACTATAGCACGACAAAAAAAAAAGTTTGCATATCCTTTACAGGACATCGCTGTCAACATCAGCATCTTTCAGCTGATTGTTGATTTCTTGGCAAGATTACGCTCAGTAATTTGCCATTGCTTTCTGAGCGGCCGGCTCACATACCACGTAAGTTACCGACGCGATTCGAACCTCTGCTGATTCTCACCGTCGTCACGTTACTTACGAGAGTATACGTGATTACGGAGAAAAGTCACTAATCTCTAGGCCAGGAAGCCGGCAATTCACAAATGGCTGTAGAAAAATAACTAAATATGATAACAACTTGAAACCAGTTTATTTTTATACATACATTGTCCCTTTATTTCTAAACATAATTTCCACTAACATTGATGCACTTATCCCATCGTTTTATAGGTCCTCCCAAAACCGACTGCATAGAACTGCGTGCTCTGTTTTCTAAACTACGTTTTTACTTCACATTCAACTTCGGCGTCATTCGCGAAATGTCTCCCGCCAAGGTAGGTTGTCAGTGGACCAAAAACTTGGAAATCGCAAGGGGCTAAGTCGAGGCTGTAAGGTGAATGTTCCAGAATTTCCCACCTTAGTTGGTTAATTTTCTCCTGAGTTAATCGAGCCGTATGTGGTCTGGCATTGTCATGAAGAAGCAACACTCCTCTAGTCAGCAGTCCTGGACGTTTTCTTCGAATCGCATCATGAAGCATCGATAGAACTTCACAGTACGATTCAGAATTCACATTGTCACTTTCTTCTTGACACTGGTTAAAAGCACTCCTTGGCAAGAACACTATCAGCATAACCTTCCCTGCTGCTGGCGTAACCTTGAATTTTTGGACACAAAGCGAAGAAGGGTGGTTCCATTGCATTGAAGCACGCTTTGAATCGGGTCAGCATCAAACAGGAAGCATTTCCCTATAAATGTCCTTTGCAGGTTGTCCTTTTGGCCACACACACATACACAAAAACGCACAACAGCACTTTGCTCTTTGGTTGTACACTCCGTAAGTACAGTCGCCATTTTGTTTATGCGCTGCGCATGCACAAGAGACACCTAGCACCACCTGACGAACGGGAATATAAAGTTCGATGTTGCTGTCACCTAATGACACCTGTAGAAAACACCAACTACATTTACATGCCATCCCACAGAACTGTGTGACTTACTTATTTACTCGCCCCCGTAGAACACGACGCCCAGGATTACCTTAAGCGCACAAATGAACTAGGCGCCACTTGTAAAAAATAAGGCACAGTGAGAACGGTCTAACTCCCTGTACCACCCGTGCCATGCCACATTTTTTATGGGGGGGGGGGGGGGGAGTGGAGAATTGTTCGCTCGTTTTTAACTCAAACGTAGTCCATTTACGTGATACTACTTATATAGCACTGGACTGATGTTTGCGTGTCGATTAGCTTTCTCTATTACCAGTGTCCCCCGCCATCAGGTTAACCCATTCCGACTTCTGAGGTACTTGTAATTTACATCCCCAAGTCAAGGTCGAGAAGTCAACACTTTAGTCCAACTGATCGGTGTAGATGTTGAACCCGATACCTCCGCATCAGCACATTAGATGTTCTTTTTTTTTGTTTTTACTGTACTTAATGTCTCTCCATTACACCACACGCACATTACATTCCACCATTACCCATACCCCGTTCAACCTTAAAAGAGAAGTTACATTAGGGTCCATCCTTGACGCAGATTAATAACCATGTGACCGAGTCAGCCACAAATGGGATGTTAATTGAAAGGTCATTGTTGTCCAAATATGTAAATTAAAGTTTCTCATATTTGTCGATACCGGCTCCGTGGCGATAGGTTTACGGACGCAGTTCGTAACTCGTATACCCGCGTTCGAAACGCATTTGTGGGCGATTTGGAAGCAGACCGCCTTACGTTGTTTTTTTTTTATGAAATGGTATGGGTGCCGGTCGTTCATAAAGCAATGGCAAACTACTGAACGTAAACTTGCCAAGACATCACGAACAGCCAAACAATGTTAGGGTTGACTGCAAAATCATGTACATGATATGCAACTAACTTTAAAAAAAACAACAACAACATTTGGTGTTCTTATTAACCTATCGTCGTCAATGTTCATTTCTGATTCAGAATAATTGCTTAACTTGCATACTTAATAAATCAGCTGCAAAAGCGCATCTCCGCCTCTGAATATAAATGTACCCAGATACATAAAAAATAAACGAGATCCTCCTAGTTGTTCTGTTCCTTAGTTACACGGACAACATCACGAAACATCAGACATGCCCCCAAAACAGAATATTTTGACAAGGTCATCGGTTTTCTTACAGCGGCGTCAGCAACCAAGGGAGGCAATAAATATTTGCAGCCTGACATGAAATGGCAAATACTGACGCTGAGAAAGTCACCATTTGTCTTCTCTTGTGACAGCTAGGACCTACTGTATTCCTAATTCTTACCATGTTGTTGCCGACAACCGCTGGAGGACACGGTAATACATCTAATACATGAATGTATTTCTTCTAAATCTGACTTCCTAACCTATTTCCTAGTCTCTTTTAGTTGGATGTAGGAGGAATTATTCGTCTTGTTGTGAAAAAGGATATAGTTTTACTTAATTTTTTTCGCCGAATTACATGTAATATGTTATCTTTAGGAAGTCTAGTTGGTGGTTCGTCGAGGTACACTTGTTTCTTCTGCAAGGTTCTCTCATCATTTACATGCAACAAGTTCGAATTCCACTGTGGCAGCAATAGATTTTAATCTTAATAGTGTAGGTGAATGACGTTATTGTGGACGTTATTTTTGACGTAATTTTTAGTGCAGAAATTCGGATGTCTAGACTTATGGATATCATCGGATGGAAGTTTCATCACTAAAATTAAGAACGGAATAGGACAAGCAAAAACTGCATTCTATCAAATTAAGAACATCTTGTGCAATAAGCTCTAGCCATTGGAAGTTATAAAAAGAGTTCACGCATGTTACATAAAACCAATTTTAACATACGGCTGCGAATACTGGACAATTAGTAAACACGCGGGAGGGAAAAAAACAACAACCAGGAAACCCTAGAGAGATGGTTTTATAGAAGAATGCTGAAAATTAACAGGACAGCTAAAATGAGCAATCTGGACATTTTGGGAAATACTAAGTCGCAAAGACAACTGATCACAAGCATCAGACAATGGCAGTAATCATTTCTTGGCCACGTTATGAGAAGACAAAAAGCTGGAACTATGTTGTTTACAACAGGAAAGACTTGTGGAAAGATAAGTAGAGTACGACAGCCTGAGAACATTCTTGACAGTCTTGTGTCATGGCCCGAAACGGAGTCAACACATGAATTGATCCATGACGTCGGAGATCGCAATTTGTGGAGAAGCATGGTCACCCGCACCAGCCGATATGACACTGGATGTGGATGATGGGGGACATCGTAACCAATCGGAGGATCAGCGGTAGAAGAAGCAGAGGTAAACCAAGAACAATTACGCTTGATTATTTAAGACGATGTCATGGAGGTTTACCATAAACATAATTGATCCAGAAGACCAACACCCGAGTAATGTGGGGAGACATGAACGCCAACGCCACTCTGCAAGCACACGATGATGCTGAGAAAACGTATATACTCAATGCTGATTTGTGTGTAGCCTTTAAAGTTCGTTTTATTGCCAAATAAGAAAGTGTGGGTACTTGACCTTTATTCCAGTTAACAGATTCATGTATCAATATACAGCATCTACTTTCGAATCTCTGATTCACTGGGGCCGTAGTGCTTTAGTTGTGTAGTGGTATCGTGATGTGGTGGTCTCGTGATGAAGTTGTGTCGTGATGTAATCTGCTGTTAGGTAGTGGTGCTGGCATATAATGATGCTACGATGTGGTAGTGTTGTGACGTAGTGATGTTAACATGTAGTGGTGCTATGAAGTAATGGTGTTTTGATGTAGTGATGTTAACTTGTAGTGGTGCTGTGAAGTAATGGTATTGTGATGTAGTGATGTTAACATGTAGTGGTGCTGTGAAGTAATGGTGTTGTGATGTAGTGATGTTACCATGTAGTAGTGCTGTGAAGTAATGGTGTAGTGATGTAGTGATGTTACTTGTAGTGATGCTGTGAAGTGATGGTGTTGTGATGCAGTGATATTAACATGTAGTGGTGGTACTGTAAAGTAATGTTGTTGTGATGTAGTGTTGTTAACATGTAGTGGTGCTGTGAAGTAATGGTGTTGTGATGTAGTGTTGTTAACATGTAGTGGTGCTGTGAAGTAATGGTGTGATGTAGTGATGTTACCATGTAGTGGTGCTGTGAAGTAATGGTTTTGTGACGTAGTAGTCCTGTGATATATTGATGCGGCAATGCTATAGTTTAGTGGTGTTGCTATGTAGTTGTGATGTAGTAGTTTAGTGATTTAATGGTGTTGTGACATAATGGTTTAGTTATGTGATGGTGTTGTGAGGTAATGATTTAGTAATGTAGTTGGTTACTGATATAGTGGTTTTATTACGTAGTGGTATTGTAATGTAGTAGTTCTGTGATGTTGTGGTGATGTGAAATTATGGTTTAGTGATGCAGTTGTGCTGTGATGTATTGATGTTGTGGTATATTGGTGTTGTGGTGTAGTTATGTTATAATGCATTGATGCTTGATGTAATGGTTTAATGTATAGTAGTGCTGTGATCTATTGGTCTTGTCACTTAGTGATGTAGTGATGTTAGGTATTATGATGTGGTGGTATTGTGATGTTTTGGTGTCGTGGTGTAGTGGTAATGTGATCTATTGATGTTGAAATGTAGTGGTTGTGTGACGTAGTGGTATTGTGATGTAAGAATATCGTGATGTGGTGTGTTGTTATTGTTGCGATGCTGTGTTTGTAATTATAGTGTGCAGTTATGTAGCACCTCTTTCTCTCACTCGCTCTCTCTCTGTCTCTCACACACATACACACATGCATTCTCTCTCTCTCTCTCTCTCTCTCTCTCTCTCTCTCTCTCTCTCTCTCTCTCTCAAACACAGACTTTCACACACATACACACAATCTCTCTCCCTCTCTTAAACACACATAATCTCTCACTCATTCTCTGTCATAAACACATACACACTCACACAAACACTCTCTTTCACACACTCTCACACTCTCTATCTCATAACTCTCTCTCTCTCTCTCTCTCTCTCTCTCTCTCTCTCTCTCAGAACTCTCTCTCTATCTCTCGCGCGCTCGCTTTCTCATTCTCTTTCTCATTCTCTCTCTCTTTCTCTCTCTCTCTCTCTCTCTCTCTCTCTCTCTCTCTCTCTCTCTCAAACACAGACTTTCACACACATACACACAATCTCTCTCCCTCTCTTAAACACACATAATCTCTCACTCATTCTCTGTCATAAACACATACACACTCACACAAACACTCTCTTTCACACACTCTCACACTCTCTATCTCATAACTCTCTCTCTCTCTCTCTCTCTCTCTCTCACGCACTTTCTCTTTTTCTCTCACATACTCTCACTGTCATTCTCTCTCTCACACACACACTCCCTCTCACACTCTGTCTCACACACTCTCTCACTCTCTAACACACCCACTCTCTCTCTCTCTCTCTCTCACACACACATACTCTCACACACCTTGTCTCTCACAGACACACTCTCCCCCTCATACACAGTCTCTCTCACTCACATGCTCTCTCTCTCTTTCTCTCTCTCTCTCTCTCTCTCTCAAATATTCTCTATCTCTCACACATATTCTCACTCACACACACTCTCTCACACACACTGTCACACATATACACACACACTCTGTATCTCACATACACAGTCTACCTCTGACACACACTGTCTCTTTCACACATACATTCTCACACACACAAACTCGCTCTCTCTCTCTCTCTCTCTCTCTCTCTCTCTCTCTCTCTCTCTCTCTCTCTCTCTCTCTCTCTCTCTCTCTCTCTCTCTCTCTCTCTCTCTCCCTTTCTCTTCATTCATGTTACCAATTGTTACTATGCCTTCCGCATCACACTTTCACACAATTCGATTCAATTGATTACATATTTCCATACAAATTATCACGTTTTGACATTTCATCTTCACATGAAATTGTAATTGTGTTTCTATCATCAATTACCAAACCAAACATTGTGTGTAAACGATCTTTTTCTAGCTAACAGCGTCTTCATCTTAATCATTATTGTTTGTTAGTGGGTTGTTGTTTTTCTTGAAAGCATTTTGGTTAGAGTTTCCCATCTTCCGGCGTCTAATAGTACCAATTCTGTGTTGGGTGACGAGGCCCCTCAATGTGCCTCTAGTGTCCGGCCGTGCCCAAAGTCTCTAATTCTAAAACTGTCTCTAATTCTTATCTCCGTGTGTATGCTTCTAGGTTTCCCTCTATTTCATTTGCCCTGTGCTTCTCATATAAAGGACTTTCTTCTTTATTAGGATACGGTTCTTTTCTATGTCTGTCCTTCCATTTTAACATTTTCCCTCTCACCTTTGTATTCACTGCCGACTCTGTATGGAAGGCATTACGAATGCAATTCGTAATCCTGCATACCTCGTTTGAAACACAGCTGCGGCCAATTTGAAGCTGACCTCCCTGCGT
This sequence comes from Cepaea nemoralis, assembly GCA_014155875.1. Classification (NCBI taxonomy): domain Eukaryota; kingdom Metazoa; phylum Mollusca; class Gastropoda; order Stylommatophora; family Helicidae; genus Cepaea; species Cepaea nemoralis. Next base: position 550,857 of record JACEFZ010000657.1, read on the forward strand.
TGGTTACGTTACAATGGTATGAGTGCCGGTAGTTCAGAAAGCAATGGCAAACTACTGAAGGTAAACTTTCCCGGGAATCACGAACAGTCAGAAAATTCTGGAGTAACTGCTGTACAGGATATGCAATTAACTAGATTCATCGGATATTGTATAGCTCTCCCTATCACATCCGCAATAGTGATTGCATCACACCATTTTAGACAAGCAGAATTATAACAACTTACAAGAGAGGCAGCTGGACAGGAACAGGCCAGTAAAAACCAAGCCCAAACCCACAGATGAAGCTAAAGCCAGCAGACCATCTACAATGACCAACAAGTCTAAAGGCAGACTAGTGTCTACCCTTATAAAATCCCCGGAGACGAATGGCAAGCTGATGGTGGAGATAGAAACGACTTTCCGAGGGATGGAAAAAGAAAGAAAGGAACAACCCCGACGGACGAATCTTACTAAGGGCTACGCCCGGAGCCGCATGATGCCGTCACTGGCAGACTGAGAAGCACATACAAACAGCACCAACTGACGTCACCGGCATGAACTCTGCCACCCGAGAAACCAGAATTTAAACAACGCAAAAGGAAAGAATATAGGACGGCAAAACCCGAACCTCAACTACACTTGTATTACCAACGCCGTATAACGCAGGTTGAACAAGGTCGAATTAAAAAAAAAAAATTTTAATCTCAAACGTACGAACAAACGAACCTTCAATCCCCTCCAGGCCCCAATGCATTAATGTTTGCAGTTTATTTGTGATTGTTTTAATCGACCTCCATGTTTCTCGTGTATTTGCTTTCTTAACTGATTAAGAGCATGCCATGATTAATGATCTTAAGCGATTTCCCGTATCTGCCATGGGTTTATATATGCCGAAATGTTGTCATTGCATTATAATACAACATGCCGTCTACACATTAACAACTTGTAAGTCATAATTGCAACACCTTCCCATAATACTTCCCATTTTCTGTCATTCATTTTTGTTTGATCGAGAATAACATTTTGTTTGGTACTGAATCTGTTAAATATAATCTATATAATTTCTCTCATCTTTCTCAGGAATGACGTCATACTAGGACTGCCTGCAACGTAGAAGATGAGAAAGCCATAGTGTGGTTGACAGGGCTGGACTGAAAGTAAATCTGTTGGAACTACAGTTTTCATAAATTGTATTTAGCTGCAGGTTTTCAGTTTTCGAAAAATAATTGACCTTACACCAAGAAGCACACCAAGCCAGGAGTCATTTTTCAGACATCGTTTCTGAAGCCGATGTGGATTTCCAGACATGTCCCAGAAAGCAGCTATACCCTGTATGCTAGTACTGTTGTGGGGTAAGTGGGCATTTTCAAGCAATTACAACTGGCACCTTGCCATCTTGACAGACGATATTTTGTTATATTGTGCTTTAAATAAAAAAAGTCATAATAGCTACAACCCATGGCGGGACCAGGCTTGGGGTTACACCTCCCCAAAGCACAAAGCCCGGGCTGAATTGTAGAAACCCTGTGTTGCCCAAGCAACGTGATCCCTCTCCCGGCCTGCCTAGTTTACTCCAGAGGAACGGTAACACCGATACTTCTGGAACACTCAATCAATCAATCAGTGCCATCTCCACAATGAGGGTTGGCTGCAATGGATCCCCAACACTGTCTGTCTCTCGCCTTGACTGTACATTCTGCTTCTTCTGCGTTCATCCGGATTTATTTTTCGGACGTGATTGCGTTGTGCCTGTTTACAGCAGAGTGCATTCTTGCGCCGTTAGGCCGACTCATCCGACTTCTGCGGGCATTTGTTGACCGGGTTAACCTTCCCGGTGACTGTACATTCTGTTAGGCTGATGTTCGTCCATCTCTTGATGATATCCTCCCACTTGTATCGTTGTCTACCTCTTGCTCGCTTGCACTCACCCTTGCCTTCCAGTATGGTTTTTATAAGAACATCATGTCTTTTAACGTGGCCGAAATATTTAACTTGCCTCCTCTTTATTTCTTTCATCAACTCTCTCTTTATTCCCAGTTTTTCTAGGACCTCTGCATTTGATTGTTTTTGTTTCCATGAAATATGACCTATTCGTCTGCATATCCACATCTCCAGGGCTTCTATGCGACTTTCTAGTTGCTTGTTCAATGTCCAGGATTGCGTGCCATACAGTAGCGTTGAATATACGTAGCATTTGACAATTTTCATTTTTAATGCGTTATTAATCTCTCTAGATGTTAATACTGATTTCATGCCATATTTCAGTGCTATATTGTTGTTAAGGATGCCAAGAGTGTTACGCACGTGACATGACGGTGCAGGCGAATATGGTGCCGTCATGATGAAAGTTTAGACATTTCATATGATGGCACTACATCTAGCTTAAGAATGGAGGTGGAGGCGGTCAGTGCAGCTTTCCGCTGGATAGAAAACACGATACATACATATATTGTGATTGTAACTGACTCAGAAAGCATGCTGAGAAGGGTGAGAACAGGCAAGCTTCGTGCAGAGTGGCTTGCTTCGCTTCGGAGGTCACGGGTAGCAAGCATCACCTGGATCTTTTCTCCTGGGCATGCCGGTGTGCTGGGGAATGAACAGGCGGACAGATTGGCTGGCTGGGCAGAACTTGGTGGAGTATTGATGCATGACAAGGCAGACATGGTTGCGGCCTTGTGGGAGCACGTGTACACCTCGGAGGAGCAAATGGATCACCATAGTCTGGTTAGAATGAGGCAGCGAGGAGTGACGAGGGGATCTGGCCGACGCTCGACGTTCAGATGAAAGGCGAGACGGACATATAATCAGATTGCTACTGGAACTATTAGTGTTGGAACTCTTCGCTGGTTGCTGAGGGTGGGGACGGAGCGCTTATGGGAATGTCCCGAATGCTGTGATGTCGGTTCCTAGATCAATCAATCAATCAATCAATTCATGCCATTGAAAACATTTTTGGCCATTCCTATTCTCTTGTTGGTTTCCATTTTACTTCTGCCATCATCTGTTATTATATGTCCAAGATAAGAGCAACTTGTTACTTGTTCTAGTATCTGCCCGTTTACTGTGATGTTCATTAATGACCTTTCCTTTTCACTGCTAATTATCATAGTTTTTTTTATTTTGTTGGATGTTAATATCTAAGCCACATTCCGCGCCGTGCCTGTAAGTCTTGTAACTCTTGCTCACTTTCTACTAGTAACATGGTATCGTCAGAATACCTAAGATTGTATAATTATCTTTTAGGTTCCCCGTCTAAAGAAAATTACGAAGGGCGCGTCGAGTTTTGGTAAAAGGCACAACAAGACCAAAACCTTCTGTCAGAGGTGTGGGCAGCAGGCCTTTCGCTGAAGAAAACATGCGCCAGATACGCATGTCCAAGCCCACGCTTAAGGCGTTGTAATTGGTCCAAGAAGGCCCAGAGGAGGAAGATACCTGGTACAGGAAGAATGAGTCACCAGAAAGTTATCTTCAGAAGATTCATAAATGGTTTCCGTGAAGGAATAGTGCCGAAGCCAAGAAACAAGGCTGTAGCCCTTGTTTCATATGCTGTTGCCATAACATAAACATTCGTTGGAAGTCTTTAAAAAAAAATTCACATTGGTGTGGCAGTGCTGAGAAAATTCGCAAAAAAAAAAAAAAGACAAAATGATCAGCTAACAACGAAAGGGTTTCAAATATAAACACTTAAAAGTGTTATAGAAATGACAATAACCATGCCATTGTCTTGTAACATGTCAATATTGTTGTTAAGGATGTCAAGAGTGTTACGCACGTGACATGACGGTGCAGGCGAATATGGTGTCGTCATGATGAAAGTTTAAAAATAATCGCCCCACTTTTCACATGCACTAGGGAGAAGCAGCGTTCTGCTGTCCGTTTTTTGATCAGTGGATGTGTGCAACCTATAGAATTGCATCGGAGAATGAAGATCCAGTATGGTGATGCATGTCTGTCAGTCCAGAAATAACTGAGTGGAGTAGGAAGTTTTAAAACGGCCTGACTTCTGTGACAGACTGTTCTCGACCGGGTCAGACACACCGATTAGTGACCCCAGAGTTGATTGCAGCCGTTGAAGTCCTGGTACAGGAAAACCGCCAATTAACTGTGAGTGACATGACCGTACCTCTTGACATCTGTCAAGTTTAACACACCACATATTATATATAATAACGTATGTTCACCCGAAACATTTAAGGTTTCCATTTTTAGCCCCCTCGTAGTTAATATATAACGCTTATATAGACATCACTGTAATCACTGTAATCACTGATTTTCTTTCTTTCTTTCTTTCTTTCTTTCTTTCTTTCTTTCTTTCTTTCTTTAAATAAGCATTGAAATAGCACCAAAGGTCTCACAATTTAATATTAAATCAACATAGTCCTAACAACACACACGCATCAGACCGTAATGCTGTTTCCAGTATATCAATCATCATTGTGCAGTGCTTTACGTCTGGCATGGACGATCATGCTTCTCCCTAAATTGCCATCTCCGACAGCATGGATAAATTCGTGTGTTGACTTCCTTCCGCACCATGTCTCAACATTGTCAAGAATGTTCTGACGCTGTCTCCCTGTATCTCACTTTCCACAAACCTCATCCTGTTGTCACAACATGTTGCAGTCTTCTCATATATGTACTAGACTCATGTTCTTGTAATTTCTATAACTGTCCTAATGATATGAAATGAAAACCCTTATTGCCCTTTGTAGTATTAATCTTTTTATTTGGATGTTTCATTTTTGGTTGACTTTTTTTTTTTTTTGCATTTTTTTTTTGCGCTCGCTCGCTTTGAACGTAAGCGTAGTCCAAGCACACTACTTCTAGTTAGCACTGAACTTAGTTTTGGGTGTAGATTAGCTTTCCCCCCCCCCCTCCTCCCTTTTTGTTTTCCAGTGTCCCTCGCCATCAGGCGAACCCACTCCGATTTTAGAAGTACTTGTAATTTACATCCCTAAGTCCAGGACGAGAAGTCAACATCGTAGATCACAATTTGTGGAGTGGCATGATCGCCCACGCCAGCTTACAAGGCAATGGATGATGATGATGATGATGATGATAATGATGATGATGATGATGATGAATCTATTACGAAACACAGAAAATATAGTAGTCTCTACGGCGCAGTTGCTAGCACTCTTGCCTTTCGGCCCAGATGCCCTTGAGGGTTGTATTATTCTCATTGGCCCTTTCCCCATGGCAGCCTTAACCTAAAATAGGTACCGGAAAATTACCCGGGCCAGCGACCCATAAGCAAGAAGAGTTCATGACACAAGTATACCAGTCGTGTACACCTGTTTCACTCAAAAAACTGCCATGATATGGTTGTCCGTCAAACCGGTGACATTAATGTCATGAATTGTCCGGAGACATGTCAGAAATGACTGACAACTCTTTGAGCCATGTCGTCAGAGGATGTAGCCTTAGTAACTTAAGACCGTGTCCATGAAGTATGTCCAGTCTGACGTGTATTGCCTGTGAAGTTGAAGATAATAGTCGAGTTGAGTTAAGTTAAGCTAAGAACTGACATCACTGCACTCAGGACATTCCCATATGCGCTCCGCCCCCTCGTTCAACAGCCAGCGAAGTGTCACACTACTAATCGTTCCCACCGCTATCTGATTGAAAGTTCTCCTGGTCTTCCCTCTCAGTTTTGAAAGTCTTCCAGAAACACTGCCAATCCCCGGCAATCTCATTCCTTCCACATTCGGGTTCTGAATCTGTTCCCCCACTTTCTCCAACTGGTCCCACAGACACTCGACCACCTCTCCCTTATCCATAGGTACTTTACCACCAAGAGGTGCATTCGCTGCAGCTTATCAGCCTGTTCATCCCCCATTCTCCCGCATGGCGAGGGCAAAAAAAAGCCAATCAATTCTCACGATCTGTGACCTCTGAAGCTAGGATAGCCATTCCACGCGAAACATTCCTTTATCCGTGCTAAGCATACTCCGTGAGTCGGTAATGAATACAATAGTTAGCACCCAATATGTAATCCCAACATAGCTTCTTCTACTGGTGATTCTTGTACCTCATTAGGCAGAGGCTCTCAACAAAATCACGCTATACAGTAAAACCTAATGCCAGCTCATGCAGCTTCCGCCGATGTCCTCACCATACGAGGTGGCTTTATGTGTGTGAATATATTATTAAAAATTAAAGGACAAATGTATCTGTTGTCGATGTTGTAATCACTGTGTTCAATGCAAGTCCCTCAGTGCCGATATAGTGCTTCGATTCCTGTAGAAAAAAAGTTCTCTTGGTTGTGTGTGTAACCACTCATACACCACCTGCTGTACCTCTTCATCAGACAGAAAAGTTTTTGAACCTTCCTACTCCACGCATACAGATGCTGGACTGACAGGCATGCATCAGCATAATGGACCTTGATTCGCCGATCAATTTTTATAGGTTTTACCCCATTCACGGATAAAACAAAACGGATCACAGAACTCTGTCCCTCTTTCGTGAATGTCAAAAGTTGGGCGGCCATCTTTAAACGATCCTTATGACGTTATCGTGTTCGTCTGCACCGTGATATCACGTACTGAACACTCTTGACATCCTTAACAACAACATTGACAGGTTCCAAACAATGGCATGGTTATTGTAATTTATATAACACTCTTAAGATTTTCATTTGAAGCTCTCTCGTATTATTCAGGCTAATTCATAATAACTACAACCCATGTCAGGGATCAGAGATGAAGCTATACTTCTCCATAGCACAAAGCCTGGGTTGAAATGTAAGAGACCATGTGTTGCCCTTGCAGCATGATCCTTCTCTCGGCCTACCTAGAGTACTCCAGGGGACAGTTAGCACCAATACAGTATATGAACTTAAATATTACACAACAATTCTTAGAATACCATTGATCATGGAAACATGAGAATATTGACAAACCAGAAGGTGAGAACATCAATGGACACTGGCCTATAAACAGTCTCATGTTTACAATCATATGGGTAGCCTACCTGGCCAATTTTTATAATATATATATATATATATATATATATATATATATATATATATATATATATATATATATATATATATATATATTAGGGACGTTCATTTGAAACCCGTTCCAATGGCTTTATTACAAAAGCATTAAAGAAACATTAACAGGTGTGGTAGAATTAAACAAAGCATTCATTTTGAATGCATTATGCGCCATGGGTTGGTAGGCATTCAGGCAAGCATCCCATTGCTTAGGTAGGCGGCGAATACCGTCCGCAAGAAAAAGGATTGTGGTTGCTCACTGAGCCAAGTGTTTACCGCGTTCATTACGTCTGCATCTGTGTGAAATCGTTGCCCCGTGAGAGCTTTTTTTAGAGGTCCGACAAATGAAAACCACGTGGTGACAAATCAGGACTATAGGCTGGATGTTGCAGAATTTCCCACTCCTTCCAAGCTAATGCTTCCTGCACAATCTTTGCAACATTCGGACGAGCATTTTCGTGCAACAAAATCACACCGCGAGAAAACATGCCGGGTCGTTTGTTCTTGGTCGCCTTTTGCAGCTTGTCTAGTGTTTGCAAGTAGTGGGTAGAGTTGATGTTGACACCAGGTTCTTTAAAGTCGGCCAACAATAGCCCTTCATGGTCAAAATATGCGCTCAGCATAACCTTACCAGCGGAAACCTGTAACTTGAATTATTTTGGCTTTTGGTGATCCAGCATGCTTCCATTGCATGCACTCTCTTTTGCTGCTCGGCTCAAAGTGGTGACACCATGATTCATCACATGCCACTATTCGGAAGAGAAATTCATCACCCTCCACTCTATAACACAGCAAATGGTCCAAACACCATTCCACGTGTTCCTCTTTTTGGTGGTCAGTCAACATCCGTGGTACCCACTGTGAACGCACCTTCCGATATTGCAGTTTATTACGAACGACCTTTTGAATTGTCCCACTTAACACATCAAATTCTTTCGCTAGCCAACGTATGCTTCGACAACGGTTCATCTGTACTGCTGCATCAATTTTGGCGATGGTTTTTTCTGTTGCAACAATAAGCGCTGACCCGGCCGTCGAAGATCTGTCGTCAACTAACGTCCTTTCCGAAACATTCATGCCCAGTTTGCACTGTTGTCTTCGACACACATTTGTTACCGTACGCTGCCTGCATTCTTCGATGAATGTCCACTGGTCGACATCCTTCAAATGAAAGAAACTGAATCACCGCTCTTTGAGCTTCTTTGGACGGAATTTGGATCAACTCGCCCATTTTCTCAACGGTCAGAAACAGAACCTATGCATTATGGGACGAAAAGCACATTCTCTTGTATTCATTGGTCAGTACATTGGCACCTTGCCGTCTTGACAGACGATAGTTTGTGCTTTAAAAAGGCATAATAACTTTTACCTGTGGCGGTAGCGAGTGTGACTGATAAGGCCAATTTGCGCTGTAAATGTCCGTTCACAGTGGGTGCATGTGAACACGTGGTCATTTCCACCATCATGCACCATCTTACGTCTCAAACGCTCGGTGTGTGACTTATCTGCAATAATTTTCTCCTTTGTCTTTATTCCATTTCTGATGTTTGCCCTCCATGCAACACGTAAGTCAGTACTTACAGTACTTATCACATGACTATGACATGATCATGCTCAACGTACGCGCGGTGCGGCACGAACAGATTTCAAATGAACATCCCTTATATATATATTATTATGGGACGAAAAGCACGTGCTCTTTTATTCATTGGTCAGTACTTACAGTACTTATCACATGACTATGACATGATCATGCTCAACGTACGCGCGGTGCGGCACGAACAGATTTCAAATGAACATCCCTTATATATATATATATATATATATATATATATATATATATATATATATATATATATATATATATATATATATATATATATATATATTCTTTATTGGTTTACTGGACGTCGCAATCCATCCAATAATTTTTAGTAGGTTGTGATTTCTTGGCAAGTTTGTGTTCAGAAGGTTGTGATTGGTTACTGAACAACCTGCACCCAAACCATGGTATGAAAATACAACAAAAGCGGTCAGCTTCGTTTAAACGCAGAATGCGGAATTACGAAATGCGTCTATAACTCCTTTACTACAGAGCTCCGTCCCACACACACACATACCCACACACACACACACACACACACAAACACACACACACACATGTATATGTATATAGTTGAACGTTTAAGTGGGTGGGATTGTAATCATTCAATATAGTCGAGACGGCATAGCATAATATATTTCTAAAACTTATAAAGATGGCGGTGATGTTGGTCGCTGAATCAAGATGAAGGTCACGAACTGAATATATGTGATCATCCTCCCTAAAATTGACATCCGCTTCAATCTCCTGTCCTCATGAGTCATCAAATTTGATTCTCCTAGCTCTGAAAGATTTCACGCAAGAACAATCGCGCACTAAAAGCCAATTTCATCGGATTGTGTGCTTCAGTCGCCTCACGAATCTACTTTAAGTAACTCCAGCTGTCGTTTCTTTCGGTTGTCCGTCATTTGTTCAAGTGCTCACGTGTCTTGTTCTATCTTTATACGTGTGTCTTTATGACATGAAATGTAACAAGTAGAGTAGATTGGCGTCATATCGTGCTTTAACAATTACTACCTTATTTGTTATTTTTTTTATCTTCTTCTTCTTCTTCTTCTTCTTCTTCTTCTTCTTCTTCTTCTTCTTCTTCTTCTTCTTCTTCTTCTTCTTCTTCTTCTTCTTCTCCTCCTCCTCCTCCTCCTCCTTCTTCTTCTTCTTCTTCTTCTTCTTCTTCTTCTTCTTCTTCTTCTTCTTCTTCTTCTTCTTCTTCTTCTTCTTCTTCTTCTTCTTCTTCTGCTGCTGCTGCTGCTGCTGCTGCTGTTGCTGCTGCTGCTGCTGTTGCTGTACATTTGCCCGTAACACTTCTAATGGAGTATATCTCACATCCATGTACGCCAAGGCCTTCGTGGAGCAATTCATCGTTGGATGCATGTTGGCTAGTCTGTTATCCGGTGCAACATAGCCAAGAGGGCGCGTTAATTTAATCGCAAGGAGACTACGCTGATAAAATCATTCGGGCGGCTGAACGAGGGTTTGACTCCTGCACTCATCATCCGCTAAGAGAATGAAATATTGGCCACCTATTCCTCCGTGAATTCAGGCTTGGAAAATGTAATCGTCCTCCCATAGAAGACCCAAAAATAAAATGGTTCCTATTTCGAGACATGGTTTTTGTCATTTAGATAGCCATCGTCAAACAACTCTTCTTCGTCTTCTTTCGTGCGTTTGAAACTTGCCTATAACTGCAATGTTGTCTCTTGTATAAACTTCACTGTCTTTTTTAGTTCACTCAGTGGTCCATAGAGTTTATCTTTCCATGTTGTTTATCTAGGTCAGAAGATTTGCATATACATGCATTTTGGGCAGTGTTGGAATATGTAATCTGCTGTCTGCGGCGCCAATTTGGCTGCGCATGGCTGATTCGCCAGTCTTTAATGTTGAATACAAGTGGTTGTGTGGCGTTGAATAATGATTTGTTCTGGTCTGTCTATAAGGTGGTAGACGTCTTGAGCAGGTTTTTGGTGACTTTCAGACGGATTTGATTATTCTTTTCTTTTGGTGGTACGTAACGAGTAAGACCTAAGACAACATGTCTGATGGTTTACGCATGTCACAGCTCTGTAATACATATTTTGACACTATTTTATAGAATGACAGAATCAGACCTAAAGATTAGACATATTACAAGGATAAAGACAGGGGTATACAGTAACGTATACTGGTCTCCGTGGCCACAGGCTTGCGAACGCGGTTCATGAGCCTGGCACCAGGCGTTCGAAGCTCAGCTGCGACCGATTTGTGCAGCAGACTGTGTCGCGTTGTGTTATAACGTGCTGGTATGGGAGCCGGTCGTTCAGAAAGCAATGGCAAACTACTGAAAGCAACACTTGCCTAGTACATCAGCAGCAGCTGAAAAATGATGGTGTTGACTGCAACGTCCCGTATGGGATACGCAACAATTTTTTTTTTAAAATATACAGTAGTGGCAGTCCATGAACTAACAGTACACTAAGTGCTTGTTTTGCACACGGATCGATTCTTGCGCACCATTCGTGTAGGGTGCGGAACAAAGGTGTGTGTGAGTGTGTGTGTGTGTGTGTGTTGTGTGTGTGTGTGTGTGGGGGGGGGGGGGGGGAGGGGGGATAGAAAAATGACCGTTGATAGGGTCGAGTGTTAGAACTAGTTTACATTTTAAAGTATTAGGTAGCGGCTAGGAAGGGGTGGGTGGGAGGAGGGAGGGGGCTAGCCATCGATTATGTTTTAGATAGTGTGTACAATATTCTTAGACTAGGCCAGTGGTTCTCAACCGGTGGGGTTGGAGGGGGGGATTTAGGGTTTCCGCGGGGAGAATTAAGATTAGTTCAAGATCGCGTTAATACAAGAACCAACTATTTGATTTTGTTTTTCCCTCCATATTTTGAGTTTCTGTACTTCTTGCCCTTCTGAAATTCGTTGTTTAACGTAAGTAGACCCGCAAATCACGTTTTATGTAGACGTCTAGACTTGTTCTAGTATGTGTTATTAAATTTAGCTTCCATTTTTTTACGTATACTGTGTGGGGGCGGGGGGGAATTTATAGAGAGGAAATACGAAATGGGGGGGGGGGGTGACATTCTGAACATATGGTGAAGGAGTGCATGGGCCAAAAAAGTTTGAGAACCACTGGTCTATGCAGAAATAATCTGTGTGTGTCACGTAAATTATCTACGGTGTGGGCTTATCAGAATCTGTTCTACTGAGGGTAACCTGTTTGGATGATCGTGTACAGCGGTTGGTACTGAACGAGGTTTGGGTCAAGGCAGGGTTGTGTACCGTGGTATCTCCTGTATTTATGTTAGAGAAAACATTTGGGGAGTCCAAGCCCTGGGGACGTTGATTCCTTCTCTGTAACCGTCGTGTATGGGTTAATAAAGGTTACTTTTAAACGTTTCTCCATCTTTGTCTACATTACAACATCACCAATAACGAAGACACAAACAATAATATATTGCACAATTTATTGCCTAGCGTGTTTCGCCGTATCTCCTCAGCTGCATCCAACAGAAACAAATGTATAACATATAATGAAGCAGTAATGAAGTTAATTCCATTAAATGAAATAAATAATACACGTCCTCACATGTTTCAATGTCACCACGGCAGTTTTTAAAGAGACTGACATGTCTTGTTGTTTACATAACTGTGCTTTTACCAAAGTAAATAGCACACGCCTCGGAATATCTTAGTAACTTTGGTTAATGATGAAAAGAATCATTGCGCTGTTTCATTATATGTTGAACTTCTTTTTTTTTTTCCCCCTAGTATGCCCCGACGAGATTTAGCGAAATATGCCAGGCAATAAAAATGCAATGTATTGTGTCTTCATTATTTATATTCAGGGAGGGTTGTAATTGGGTGTAGATGGGATTCCGGCATGGAGGGATTATGAGATGATGAATTTATGTGCTGACAGTCAGTGTGTTACTGGAACAATGAAGAAGACTCAGAAGCTATGGGAACGTTAACGTGTTGATTCTTAGATCAACCAATCAATCGATCAATCACTCAGTGATTTCTACTTTGTTTATCTTTACAGTGAGCATGGTTAGCAGTCAAAGCGATGCTTTGTGTCCCATAAACGCAGCCATGGGATTATGCACGCAGCTGGCTACCACATGCTTCAGCGACAACGACTGCTACAACGGTAGGTATTCCGCCCACAGAAAGTTCCCATTTGTCATATGTATTGCTGTTTGCATTCGGCCCAAGCCATCAATTCATCATCAGGTGACGTGTTCCGTTCGAAATATCACAGCTGCTCTGGGTGTTTGCTAGGACTGAGGTAGTCGCCCTGCATCTACCAGTGACACGTAGTCCTCAGTTAGTCATCCTGCATCTACCAGTGAGGCGTAGTCCTCAGTTAGTCACCCTGCATCTACCAGTGACGTGTAGTCCTGAGCCGTAAGAGGCCACAAACAATGGAGAACTGGCGATGGTGTCAGGTCACCCTATAGTAGGGTTGCCAGATATGTGGGTACCAAAAGGAGGACATAATAAGACAAAAAGGAGGACAAAGAAGGACATAATAAGACAAAAAGGAGAACAAAGGAGGACATATTGAATATTTCATTTAAATCGTTCCAGATTAAACCCACAATCAGTACAATTTTATTACAATAGCTGCCAATAAGTTTATCTTACTGTTAGTGAATCGACCAAGAAACAATCATGTTTAAAAATAAATACAAATTAAATGGAGACCTTTTTAAAAATGCTAAAAAAATTATTTAAACAGCCGAATGTAAATTATTACCTTATAATCTTTATTAATTACGCAACATATTTCTCGGAGGAGCCAACTTTTCGTAGAAGATCCTCGTTAGCAATCACATATGCATAAAACTGTTCACAGGTAAAATTCTTCAAATTGTACTTTGCGAGAATGATGCCCTTTACAGAGTTGAGTAAGAGTCTGTTCCCTTCCTTTGTCTATCGAGCAATTAACCAAGGAGAACCCTCTTTCCACATTGCCATTGTGTCCAGGGATGCAGAAGAATACTTCACAAATTTTAAGTAACTCGGAAGAGCAACATGCATTTGGGCAACTTTGGAAAAATAAACTCCACTGTTCATGCAAGAGTCTTCTAAAAGACTGTTCATTCTTGTCTTGCACAAATTATTTAAAATTGCAGTATTGGTAAAATAATTGCACATCATCTACAATAATACCCTTCTCTTTCAAGTACAATATGCTTGTCAAAAGGTCATCAAATGTACAGTATTTGATTTTATTTAAGTACATCCAACCAAAGCATTGAAATTCATCAAAAGGGTTCAACCACTTTTCTAAGTAACTAATGCATGCTTCATACACCAACCTAACATTAACATTTTGACCATAGAGACTACAGCATTGTTAGTGTTGCCGAATAGAGCAACAGTTAGATTCAAATTGTATAAATAATTGATGTTTCACATTTGGTATAAATAGGAACATTAAATAAATATGATTAAGCAATGGGTTTTAATAAAGAATGTAAACGCGCGATAGAGTGTAGATACATTGTAAGTTGTAACAACAATACATAAAAAATGATAACATAAAATATTTAAAAAGCCGGACATTTTAAAGGTTTTTAGCTTTGCCTGCCGGACGGAGGACACGAGGCTAAAAAGGAGGACATGTCCTCTCTTTGCCGGGGGTCTGGCAACCCTACCCTATAGCATGTTTACTTGTTACGCCTCTGAAAAAAAGGGGTTTACAAAGTAAGAGGATGGATTTATCCCACCGAGTTTTATCCCATTTGGTTCGGCCTCTTTCCGGCCTGCTAAAAGTATCTCACAAAGCATAAACTCCGCAGATTCAACGACGACCCCCAGGAGTTTCAGAGAAAATAACGGAGACGGGAATCCAACCCCCATCCTTCGGAGAGCGAGGCAGACGTCTTAACCACCTGGGCACGGAAACTCTTGAAGAAGAGTTTTATGGAAATAACGTGAATCACTGTAACATGCTACGTGGAGGGTCCCAAATAGCCCTGTCCCAATATTTCTTAATTGTTCTCTTTATAGCCCTGGCTGGGATAGGTCTTTACCTGCCAACCCTCCTCCGTTTTCCCCGGAAATTTACCCTTTTTCCACCTTTTTTCCCCTTGGGGCCCCTAGGGAAAAAAAAAACC
>JACEFZ010000658.1:0-39866 GCA_014155875.1 Cepaea nemoralis
TTTAAAAAGCAATGTACAGTAAATTTTTCACTTGACCATTGTTGAACTTGAATTAGTAACTTTACTATTGATAAATCTTCCTTTGGGAATTCCTATTCTCCTTCTGATTTCTTCCTCACACCTGTTACAATCTGTGGGTGTGTGTGTGCGCGCGTGCGTGTGCGTGCGTGCGCGCGCGTGTGTGTGCGTGCGTGCGTGCGTGTGTGTGTGTGTGTTTAACTGTTCACTCGCTTTGAACTCAACTGTAGTCCATACACGTGCTTCTACTTCTAGTAGTGCTGGACTGATTTTTGCGTGTGGATTAACTTTCCCTATTACCAGTGTCCCTCGCCATCAGGCGAACCCACCCATCTTCAGAGGTACTTACAATTTATATCTCCAAGTCAAGGACAAGAAGTTAACCTTTCAGTTCAACTGGTCTGTGATGGGAGTTGAACCCGCTACCTTGGCATCATCACACCGGATATTTAAGAACATATAACCCATTCGGCGATGCTGACCTCCCCATCTGTGTGTAGTTAACCCAGGTCACACAAAAACCGGTGTGGTGCCCTAGGTGTTAATGAGACGCGAACTGTCATAATTCCCGATCATACAGAGTCGAGACTTCGAATTCAAGTTCGAGGGATTTGGAAGCAGACCGTTTTGCGTTTACTTCGATAGTGTGAGACGTCAGTCGTTCGGACAGCAATGGCAAACTACTGAACTAACATTGTCTATAAATCATAAAAAGCCAATAAATGCTGGAGTTTACTGCAACGTCCCGTAGAGGACATGCAACTAACTGGTTTCAGATAATAAAGATTTCTCTTTGTGTAACAGTACGACCCTGGGGCCGACCCAGCCTCATAAAGTGGGAACATTAGAATTTCCATAATTGCCTGAGATCTGTCTGGAAGAGAATGAGTCTAGGGTGGTCATTAACCTTCTCAGCGCAGTTTGTCGTGGCGTAAAATATAGACAGACAGATATATATGTACATAGAAAGGTGGTGGCCAGACAGACAAACTGACCGACAGACAGATAGATTGATCAATGAATAGATGGACAGACAGACAAACAGGCAGCCAGATATATAGACAGAGAGACATACCAGACAGAGAGACAGACAGACGGACGGACAGACAGACAGACAGACAGATAGACAGATAGATAGATAGATAGATAGATAGATAGATAGATAGATAGATAGATAGATAGATAGAACGAATTTTATTTTCGAAGGGTAACAAATTGGGCACGCAGGCCCATCTTACATTCGGCCCTTCCAATCACTCATCTTTCGTTCATCAGTGCATAGTGCATTCACATAGGAAAAAAAAAACATTGTCAAATGAATGTTGTAAACATAAACAATGCATGTTACCATGTTATGAGACAAATCCCCCACCCACCCACCCATCCCCTATCCATCCGCGTGTCAACCCCACACACACATCCATCACCAAACCACAGGCACATAATTCCCCCATCCATCCATCCCCCAACCCACACATCTCACACACACCCCCACATACACCATCTCCCCACCCTCACACACAGCATCTCCCACCCACCACACATCCCCCACACACATCCCCCCACCCACCCACACACAAACCCAGGGCACACATGCATGCATCCACCCATCCATACCCACCCACAAACTCCCCACCTTCACACATCTCCCCATCCACACTCGCACATACTCCACCCATCCCATAACCTACCAACACTCACCCACCCACATATCCTCCACCACCCACCCACACACCCCCAACCACTCAGCCAAACACACATCCCCTAACCAATTATCCAACACCCACATATTCCCGTCAACTCACATATCCCGCACCTACCCACACACAACACCCGCACCCACCCCATCCCCCCCTACACATCCCCCACCCACACACATACATATCCCACCCATACACTCATCTCTCACACACATCCATCAACAACTCACACCCACACTCTACCCACCCACCCATCAACACATGCATCTCTCATCTACCCTCACACCCACACACACCCCAACCACCCAGCCAGACAGATATCCCCCATCCTCACATACATCCTTCATCCACCCGCACATCCCACACCTCCCACATCCCTCACACATCACCCTCCCACACAACACCCCAACCATAAACTCATTCCCCTCACACACACATCCCCCACATGCATTCCCCATACACATCCCTGACCACATATTTCTCACTCACAACACATCTCCCCACCACCCACACATCCCCCACCTACAAACATCCTCACCCCCACACATACATCCTCCACCCACTCACCTTTACCCCATCCACACTCACACACTCCCACCCACACAGACATACCCCATTCACAGACACACCCCACACCCATCCCCCACACCAATTACACACCCATCCCCCAACACCCATACACAGCTCCCACACACCCATTCACCCACCCAAATTCACATTCCCTACCCACACCCCAACCCACCAACACCCACATACTTCCAACCATCCTCCCAAATATCCCAACCCCCACACACACACATCTCTCACACACACATACATCCCCCAACGACCACACATCACTTCACCCATCCACACATCACGCATCAACCCACACACATCCCCCACACACAACCCCTCCACACATACATTCCCCTTCCCCCCCCCCCCCCCTTTACACACACACATCCCTCACATACACATCCACACACATATCCTCACATCTAGATAGATAGATAGATAGATAGATAGATAGATAGATAGATAGATAGATAGATAGATAAATAGATAGATAGATAGATAGATAGATAGATAGATAGATAGATAGATAGATAGATAGATAGATAGATAGATAGATAGATTTGTAAAATTAAACAGACCGGAGACCAACAGAAAAGAAAACAAACGAAGGCACAAGTACCACGTACAACATCAAACAGTACAACAGACTACGGGGTTCTTCAGTACATTCCCCCTGCAGCAGAAATCGATACTACATTGGAAGAATGGAGTCTAATTGCTAGGAAAGTTAGTAGCTGCGGCTGCTTGAACATTAACTTTCAATCGAGAGTTAGCCAACGTCGGCTCTCTACGACTGTGGATGACATCAATAGGCCTGTTGTTAGTTGTCGATTGCTTGGGTTACAGATCAGCATATTTATATTTTAAATGTCACAGCTTCGTTTTGAATAGCGGAGACGCAAATACTTTAATGTAGCTTCTGTCACAAATGGTTTGATTGATGTCGCTCGGCGGAGCTTTTTTGTGGTACAAGCACACCAGGACATGTTGGACCCCATGTGCACGTGACCTTTAAAATACGAGAAGGTATGATAGGGGCCATAATGGTCTCAGCTTGATTAAGACAATAATATTAAATAAGAGGAGCAACGACTGCAACAGGATATAACAATAGGAAATACAAGCAGGTATGTGTAACTCCTGCGACAAGATGAGACATACTAAACACGGACACAGTGTACATACCTTTCAACGGACTCCATAAAGCTGAATATATAACACAGAATGAAAATCCCCCCCCCCCCCCCCCCCCCCCCCCCCAGAAAATAGACAATCTCAAAATATGTATCTAATAATAAAATAATAAACATAAGTATATTTGTGTCCTAGAATATTTTTTAATTTTATTATTAAATACTTTTTTGATTGTCTATGTTTTGGGGGGATTTTCACTCTGTGATCCATGGACGTATGATCACAGAAGATGGTAGATTGGATAGATAAATCGAATTCAGGTGTCAAAAAAGCAAGTGCACTTAGATATAAACTATCACCCATACTGAAACACCCAAACATACCTATGTCCGCAAAAAGATAGATAATAAACTGCATATTCACACCAACCCTATGCTTCCAATCTCATACTTGGACATTGTCCAAATCACACTTACGCAAAATCAACACCTGTGAGATGAGATGCCTGAGGAGAGCTGCCAACTTAACAATCCGAGACCGAATACAAAATGTTATTATCAGACAGACAGTCGGATCAACACCTTATGCCACTATTTATCGAAAAACAGACGATCAGATGGTTTGGCCATCTCGTTAGAAGATCATCTGCGACGAGAGCAAGAGGACGCCCAAGAAGAAAATGGATTGACGACATCAAAGACATTGTACAATCACACGGAATGAGACTATCCAGTGCTACCCATCGGGCGCTGGAATGCCAATTATTCCTCCCCACGATGCTTGACTGCGAAAATAAAAATGATGATGATGATGATGATGATGATGATGATGATGATGATGATGGTGACCTATGTTCACCTTTATGGAGCCCGCTGTAAGGTATGTACACTGTGTCCGTGTTTAGTATGTCTCATCTTTTCGCAGGAGCTTCACATACCTAACTGTTTGTATGTTCTATTGATAAAGAGAAACTCATAACTTCACCTCCTAGTAGTGAACGGCGGACAATGTAAAAAAGCGAGTATGTGGGACAGCTCACTGCTAGTGACAACCGAAGAGTTCTCTCAAAGGATGATCACACCACCGCACTATATGGGTGAGGAAGGCAATGTTAAACGAACACATTTTCTTCGTTAAAATTATTGATTTCCCTTATAATATTGTAAAACTCTTCTGGATTATAATTTGGATACACGGTATTTGTATTATTTCAGAAACTGGGTTGTTATTTTGTTTGTCTGTTCGTATTTCTTGATTCATGACCTGCGCTCCCCAGCTAGTCCAAATCAAAAATGGTGTCAGGAAATGTTCTAGAAGTTAAGGAGCTCGGCGTGAAATTGACAACATGGAGCATCGGGTGCCGAACATCTAAAACATGGGACTAGCATCAAACACCCAACAGACGTATGGCGTTAAAAGGGATGCTTTGCATGAACATATTTATTTACATGAACATATTTACTTACATGAACATATTTCTTTACATGAATATATTACTTTACATGAACATATTTCTTTACATGAACATATTTCTCTATATTAATATATTTCTTTACATCAATATATTTCCAAAATAAATATGACCAAAACAATATAATCTTCTGCAGCTGTGTTTCGAGCGCTTAACGAGAATTGCTAATTGTGAATTGCGTCCGTGTGTCAGATTCTCACCCATAGGTTGCAACGCGTCGTCTGTACCAACGCCAGACAATTGCAGCCATACTCAACGCTGAGCAGTGTTAAACACGCTAGCTACAACGCGGCGTCTTCGACGGCGCCTGAGAAGTCCAGCCCGGCTCAAGCCTGAGCGACGCTAAGCCGTCAGGAGACAGCGTGCAATGTGTGTAGCACGCAAGGGGACTCCACCCCGACTGACGCGAATGCTGAACGGCTGGTCAGACAGGCCTTGGGAGAGCGTAGAGGACAGACGTTTGAATGCGGTGTGCTTTGAATTATATGTTTGAGCGTGATTCGAGAGCTAGCCTGTAAGAGTGTAAGTGTATTGCTGTATTGATGTATTGATGTATTGATTGATTGCATGCATTGATTGGAATGATGAATTGTGATTGCGCGAGATATGCATTAATTGTGAAACGCGCGATGCGCAAATAAAGTGTTTGCATTGTGTCACATTGAGTTATTAAGTGACAATATTTGTTATCTCACTTGTCAGCCAACGAGCCAGAGTCTTGCTACCGCAAGATCCTGACAAGTGCGAACGTGGGTGACTCGTCCTCAGTGGATTTGAGCAATTAAATAAGAAAAGTGCTGTGTTAAATAAGTGTGAACGTGATGGCATCCATCTTGAAAGTTATGGTAAAATGATGTGAACGGTAGTGTGTGTAAGCGGAAAGTTCGAAAAGGTTGTTAAGTGAGTGGTTGATTGTGGTGAAAAGATCGGGGAAGTCAATTCATTTCATCAGCTACTCAAGCCTTTACTAAAATGTTGGGTGTAAAGCAGTGTTTCAACAGCCCCTACCATCCCCACTCAACGGGTATCATTGAAAAGATCAATGGGGATCTTAAGCACATGCTCTCAAAAGTTACCCAGGAACACCCAGAAGACTGGGATACGTATTTACCTGCTATTTTGTTTGCATACAGGGAAGTACCCCATTCCAGCACTGGGTTCTCACCTTTTGAAATTGTATATGGTGCCAAACCACGCGGCCCATTATCTATGTACCATTCCATGTTGATTGAAAGTGAAACTATAAATAAACCAATTTCATCGTATGAACATGTAACATCATGGCGTGATAGGATAATGAAATCTTGTGTGTTAGCCAAAGAGGCACTGAAACAATCAGGTGCCATCTACCGACAGTACGCTAACAAAGGAAACAGGACGATAACATTGACGCCAGGACAGGACGTTCTTCTCCTATTGCCAAGTGACAGACAGTTACTGACGGACTCATGGCAAGGTCCGTTCAAAGTGTTACGACAAATATCGACGGTAGATTACGAAATTTCAGTTAGGGACAAACACAAGATATTCCACATAAACATGCTTAAACCATATTACAACAGGGCACGAGGACCAAGTAGAGACTACAGCAAGCACGACAATAGTGGACCAAACAGATGACGACGATACTGACGAAATACCGACACCATCACTTGACCCGACAGCCAACCTGCATGACATAAAGGTCAATCCTAACCTGATACAGACACAGACCGACAGTTGCAGACGATTGTTACAAGACTACAGTACTATTTTTACTGACAATCCAGGACAGACAGACTTAGTGCATCATCATATTATTGTGACATCTGACGCACCCATAAAATGCAGACCGTATTCCATCCCCATACATTACAAGGACAAACTTCATCAGAAATTATTGACTTAGAAAAGAACAACATCATCCGACGATCACAATCACATATTTGTTCTCCCATTGTCATTGTGAAGAAAAAGGACAATACTATAAGACTCTGTGTGGACTATCGGAAGCTCAACAGCATTACACAGTTGGATTTGGAGCCAATGAGCAACTGTGAAGACATACTGACAGAAACTGACACACTCACGGTACTTCACGAAACTTGACATGACAAAAGGTTATTGGCAAATACCAGTACACCCTGCCAGCAGACATCTGACAGCGTTTGCCACGCCTTGGGGACTATATGAATGGTGCAGATTGCCATTCGGTTTACTTAATTCTCCGGCAACCTTTGTAAGAATGACAAGACTCCTTTTGACAGGACATTGCTAACATAATCTGGTACATGGACGACATTTGCATACATACAAAGAACATGACAGACCACATAACAGCATTACAGCAGACATTCGACAGAATCAGACAACACGGACTAACAGTGAAACCATCTAAAGTCGAGATAGCCTATCAAGAAATATCATTTTTGGGCTACAAAATCTCAAATGGCTTTATGTCGACTGACAATAACATCATGTCTAGAATTCTAAAATTGTCGCTTCCGACAACTAAGAAAGAGTTGCGAAGTGTCTTAGGTCTACTAAATTACTACAGACAATTTATTCCACATTTTGCTGAATTGACCGAATGCTTCACTAATTTACTAACAAAGAAAGAACCTAATGTTATTGTGAATAGCGAATGCCTACGACCTGCATTCTCTAAAGTATTATCTTATTTTTCTAGTGAACCTATTCTCAAATTACCTGATCTTAACACTATTTTCAGGTTAAGATGTGATGCGAGCTCCGTAGCGATTGGAGGGGTACTACTTCAGGAACACGATCAGATATTGTACCCTGTTTATTACGTCAGCCGTAAGCTGAAAGCTACAGAACGGAATTACAGCACGCCGGAACTTGAAGCCCTTGCTTTAGTATTCTCAGTTCGAAAACTGTCAAGATTCCTATTAGGAAAACATTTTATTGTTGAGACAGACAATAGCCCTTTGACTATTATCACTCGAGGCTCGCCTAGTAACCACAGAGTGGCAAGATGGTCACTTCTTTTGCAGGACTTTAGCTTCGAAGTGAAGCACATAAGTGGCTCACAGAATTCACTGGCCGACCTTCTTTCGAGATGCCCATACGACTCAACCAATAGCCATATACCACCTGAGCACAATGCAGAGATTGTATAAACTGCAAAGTGTAAGTGCTCAGCACCACAGCCAAAGTTGAAAGTATTTCAGGAACGCTGTGCAAATGTATGTGATAGGGATTTAATCTCCCAGTGTAAATATATTATGTATATTATATCATTATGCGAATGAATGTATCGAATAGTTGTGAGATATGTGATAGAATGTGTATGTCATTTTAAATATGTACTAAACATGTACGACGACGGGCACAAAACAGTACTACAGGATCCAAGAACTTACTGTGCTTGAACAACTGCGAATATCCTGCGTACCTACACCACAGATTGGCCCACGGTATTTTAACCAGTATGAAGAGAGACTGTGACAGCCGTATCCCAGAAGAACACTGTAATCCACACCGAAGAAACCATCCAACAGCTGTTTTCAAGAACTGGTTACTCCGTTTATTTATGTAACATCCAAACGAAACGACTGTGTGGTATTGTCAACTTAAAACCACAGCTGTGTATTTCCGGTGTGTATGAATATTAATTTGAAAGATAGCAGACTATACTAAAATACTCACAAAACATTGACGTTTTACACAAATTTTGTGAGTCTAATATTTCCATATACGGAATTGTATATGAGGATTTTTTTATATGTAATCTCAGCATCGTAACTTGATTTACTTGTTCACAACAGTGACATTGTGTTCACTTTTGTCAAGAAGTATCAAATTATGACACTAAGAAATGAATTTATAAATGTAATTTATTGTTTTGAAAGCATGGTAAAATTACCGTCCCGAACCTTTGTATTACAACCAAGGGACATAATCAAAAATGTGTGTAATGTGTAATATGTGTTAAAACTATCATCATGTGGCCTAATGGTTGACACGTCAGGATGACGTCAGTTGTACATGGAGAGAGTTACCAAAGCTGTAGACCTTCGTTAGACTCTCCGACTAAGTGAGGTTGGGGGTCTGAGGTTGGAACATCTTATAGGGAGATGTTCGCAGTTTGACCTGTTCTTTTGAATTTTTTTAGTGGTTGTGAGGTAAGGGCGTGTATGCTGTAACTTACCGGACTTGCTGTGTCATATGACAGCTGAGGCGACTATCCATTCAAATGAGTGTACTTGATGTGTGTTGCATTAAGGCGATATTGGTGATCGTGCAGATATAACTTACCATTACCTGTATATGTGAATATGAACCAAAGAGTCACGTCAGACGACTTACATGGTTCGATTCTGACAGAGAAAATAATAAAGGTGTATAAAGAACATGAAAGGATCCCCTTTCATGGAAAGAAAGGTGGGAGCATGTCAGATTCTCACCCATAGGTTGCAACGCGTCGTCTGTACCAACGCCAGACAATTGCAGCCATACTCAACGCTGAGCAGTGTTAAACACGCTAGCTACAACGCGGCGTCTTCGACGGCGCCTGAGAAGTCCAGCCCGGCTCAAGCCTGAGCGACGCTAAGCCGTCAGGAGACAGCGCGCAATGTGTGTAGCACGCAAGGGGACTCCACCCCGACTGACGCGAATGCTGAACGGCTGGTCAGACAGGCCTTGGGAGAGCGTAGAGGACAGACGTTTGAATGCGGTGTGCTTTGAATTATATGTTTGAGCGTGATTCGAGAGCTAGCCTGTAAGAGTGTAAGTGTATTGCTGTATTGATGTATTGATGTATTGATTGATTGCATGCATTGATTGGAATGATGAATTGTGATTGCGCGAGATATGCATTAATTGTGAAACGCGCGATGCGCAAATAAAGTGTTTGCATTGTGTCACATTGAGTTATTAAGTGACAATATTTGTTATCTCACTTGTCAGCCAACGAGCCAGAGTCTTGCTACCGCAAGATCCTGACACCGTGACATCTTTGCCAGTCCCCATTTTCACTTTTCAGCCCACATGGGAGCTTCTCCATCCCCACTCCCCTCACGCTTGACCCTTGACCCGTGTACCATACATCCGGTCTATTAATCCACTGACAGCCCTACGCTTGTCAGTCTTTCCAAGCAAGGATACAGATTCAGATAAGTACCTTTAATTACTGCGTAATTATCAACATTCATGCAAACATTTCACTTTGATGTTTCATGTCTCAATTTTCTGGGGGCCTAGGTTCTTAGTGAATGCGAACACGGATTCTGATTTGTGTAAGTGGGCAACGGAAGGCCTGGCTTATCTCACCTTGGATGCCGAGGTCAAGGAGGAATTGGTCAATGATGAGGCTGCACTCAAGTCTATCTTTGATCTTGCCAGGGTAGCTATCTTAAAACGATTAACATGTGGATATAGATGGCAAGCTCATTGTCTGAGAACATGGTTCTAACCATAGATGCCCAGAATATGTGTGTCTTGTACAGGAGATGGTCAATATAGTCTGCTAATATGTGTGTCTTGTACAGGAGATGGTCAATATAGTCTGCTAATATGTGTGTCTTGTACAGGAGATGGTCAATATAGTCTGCTAATATGTGTGTCTTGTACAGGAGATGGTCAATATAGTCTGCTAATATGTGTGTCTTGTACAGGAGATGGTCAATATAGTCTGCTAATATGTGTGTCTTGTACAGGAGATGGTCAATATAGTCTGCTAATATGTGTGTCTTGTACAGGAGATGGTCAATATAGTCTGCTAATATGTGTGTCTTGTACAGGAGATGGTCAATATAGTCTGCTAATATGTGTGTCTTGTACAGGAGATGGTCAATATAGTCTGCTAATATGTATAGACCGTTTCATGAAAACTTGCTGCTGCTAGTGTCCTCCTGAATAATAATAGTCTTCTAAGATTTCTAGTGATATTTCAGATATTAGTCTTCCATTTCCAGTGATATTTCAGATATTAGTCTTCCATTTCTAGTGATATTTCAGATATTAGTCTTCCATTTCTAGTGATATTTCAGATATTAGTCTTCCATTTCTAGTGATATTTCAGATATTAGTCTTCCATTTCTAGTGATATTTCAGATATTAGGCTTCCATTTCTAGTGATATTTCAGATATTAGTCTTCCATTTCTAGTGATATTTCAGATATTAGTCTTCCATTTCTAGTGATATTTCAGATATTAGTCTTCCATTTCTAGTGATATTTCAGATATTAGTCTTCCATTTCTAGTGATATTTCAGATATTAGTCTTCCATTTCTAGTGATATTTCAGATATTAGTCTTCCATTTCTAGTGATATTTCAGATATTAGTCTTCCATTTCTAGTGATATTTCAGATATTAGTCTTTCATTTCTAGTGATATTTCAGATATTAGTCTTCCATTTCCAGTGTAATTTCAGTCTTCCATTTCTAGTGACATTTCATATATTAGTCTTTCATTTCTAGTGATATGTCATATAATAACACTCCATTTCTAGTCATATATCATATATTAGTCTTCCATTTCTACTGATATTTCAGATTTTAGTCTTCCATTTCTAGTGATATGTCAGATGTTAGTCTTCTATTTCCAGTGATATTTCAGATATTAGTCTTCCATTTCTAGTGGTATTTCAGATATGTATTCTACGTCTTCTTATATTTTAGATATTGGTCTTCCATTTCTAGTGATATTTCAGGCATTAGTCTTCTATTTCTTGTTATATTTCCAATTTTAGTCTTCCATTTATGGATTTCTAGTCTTCCATTTCATTACTTTTCCAAGAAAAAGCAACTTAAGCCATGGATTACATAGGACATGTTAGAATTAATAAAACAACAAAGGGAACTGAAACAGAAAGGAGGTGAATCCGATAACAGCAGGATGAAGTATGCATCTTTAACTCAAGAAATAAGAAAGAACACAAGAAAGGACAAAAATCAATATATACAAGATTAGCTGTACCAGAATAGAGCAATATCATAAGACTGGAAGAGATTATGAAATGTTCAAAGAAATGAAGTTATGGACCAGAAATGTTCAACCTCAAATGAATGTTATCTGTGACAAGTTGGGAAATACCTTAACAGAATCTAGACAAATTCTAGAAAGATGGCAGGAGTATTACATTGAAATGTTCGATATGAGTGTCAGTGAGGATATGAATGAGATACATGAACCAATGACAGTAGAGACAGAACCTGAACCCTCATTAGATGAAATTGCATGGGCAATAAAGAACCTGAAAAATGGTAAATCACCAGGATGTCATGAGATTCCAGCTGAACTAGTTAAAGCGGGAGGGGAAGAAAGCATACACATCTATCACGTATTATGTAAAAAAATATGGAAATATGGTATATGGCCAAAAGATTGGAATAGAACTATCTTCATTCCAATACCAAAAAAAGGGTAACCTGAAATTATGCACCAACTATAGACCTGTTGCCCTGATCAGCATGCAAGTAAAATTCTACTTAAAACGATAATGGGAAGACTTGGTAAGAAAATGGAAGAAGAAATTAACGTGGTGCAAGCTGGATTTAGACAAGGAAGAGGAACAAGAGATCACATTATCAACATGCGTTTAATAATAGAGAAGTGCAGAGAATTTAATGTAAACCTATTCTCATGTTTTGTGGATTATTCAAAGGCATTTGACTGTATACAACAATATAAACTTTGGGAAATCATGAGGAATATGGGCTTTCAATCACATGTAATACAACTCATAAAAATGCTCTATCTAGACCAACAAGCAGCGGTTAGAATAGATGGCGAGACATCAGACTGGTTTGACATCAAACAAGGAGTCAGTCAGGGCTGAGTGCTGTCACCCTATTTGTTTAACCTGTACACCGAAAATATAATGAGAAATGTAAGAGATGATATAAACAGGGAGCTATAAGACGCCCTAAATATCAGTGGTCATGACATACCAGAGATTCGGTATGCTGATGGTACAGTATTGCTATCCACAACACAGAATGGCATAGAAAACCTACTAGCCTCAACCCAATTGAATAGTGAAAATCACAACATACATCTTAACATAGCAAAAACAAAGATAATGCATACAGATAAAACTACTATGGAGAAAGAAATATATGTTAATGTGGAAAAATTGGAGTGGTGGAAAATTGTGAATATCTTGTGTCATTGATTAGCAACAACGGTGGCACAATGAAATAAATTAAACGGCGACTATCAATTGCTCTTCAAAGACTAAAACAGCTGAATAAATTATGGAGTGGGACAGACAGAACTACAACAATTAGATTTGTAAGAGCATGCATTTTTCCCAGAGAGTTTCCGCCTTGGGTCAAGATGCCGGGACGTGTTTTCTTCTAACTTGACTAAAAACGGTTGATCGGCGGATTGACAATCCGCCATCATAAAACTACCAGCTGTTACAGAATCAGATTTCTGGCTCCAAATGTTTGACGCTTCGCACAAACATAGAGAGCCACGACTTCTGCCCTATGTGCCAACGTAGGCACGAGAGGAAAGACAAGACAAGACAAGTTTCATGTAGGTTTGTGTCGGTTTGTATTTGTTTGTCCTGTGCTGACGAAGGCTTTGGTCGCACGTCCAATTTGTCTCTTGTAGTCGTGTTTTAGTAAAGCTCACAATCTACTTCTCGTATTTTGGGTGATTCATTCATTACTAGTGATAGTAATGTGTGCGATGTAAGGTTGGGGTGGTTGATCAACTATCTATATATTTGTTATCATCATCATCATCTTCCACTTCTGCCGTCAAGCGTCGTGGGGAGGAATAATTTGCGTTCTTGTGCCCGATGGGCTGCACTGGATAGTGTCATTTCGTGTGATTGTACAATGTCTTTGATGTCGTCAGTCAATTTTCTTCCTGGGCGTCCTCTTGGTATCGTCGCAGATGATCTTTGATGTGGGGTCAGTGATGGTAGTTGATGGTGTTGCATTCTAACTTGATCTTCTGTCTGTCAATAAATGTGGCACAAGGTGTTGATCCCACTGCCTGTCTAATAACATCATTTCTCTACTCGGTCTCGAATTGTTAAGTTGGTATCTCTCCTCGGGCATCTCATCTCACACGTGTTGATTTTGCGAAAGTGTGATTTGGATAAAGTCCAAGTTCGAGATTGATAGCATAGGGTTGGTGTGAATATGCTGTTTATTATCTGTCGTTTTGCGGACATGGGTATGTTTGGATGTTTCAGTATGGGTGATAGTTGATATATAAGCGCACTAGCTTTTTGACATCTGATTTCGATTTCTCAGTCCAATCTGCAATCTTGTACTTGTTTCAGAGATGTGCTATTTGTCTGTATACTTAGTGGAACAAGGCGATCTGCTAACTTGCATTACTTCGGTTTTGGCTGTATTTATATTCATATTGTATCTGCTGCATGTTGAACTCAGATTATTAATATGATTTTGCAGTCTACCCTCGTCGCTATAAGTTATATAAGCTATATCAGACACTGATCGTCTGCAAATAGAAGTTCATTTATTTCCCGTGGATCAGTTGTTTCATCTGAAGTAAAGAGTTCTAAATTTTCTGAATCTGTTCTGTCAAGGCTTGCTTCTCGGGATATTCTGCCATGTAGATATTAAATAGCACAGTAGAGAGCACACATCTCTGTCTCACTCTGATATACATTCTTGTGTTCTTATTGAACTTCGGCTCGAGTGGTACATGGCTATGATGTTTTCTAGCAGTTGTCCTTGTCTCCCGTAGTCTTCAAGGATGGTTCATAATTTGTACCTGTCTGCTCTATCGAAAACCTTTTCCTGATCTACAAACACAATATTCTGCTTGTCACTATATTCGATGGTTTTTTTCCGCACATATTTGTGTAAGTGTGAATAGTGCATCAGTGCAACTTTTACCTTTCCGAAAACCGAATTGGACTTTGCTTAACTGTTGTTCAACTATGGGTCTAGCTCTTTGTTCCAATAGTTTTGCGTACATTATCCCTATATGACTCAGGAGTGATATACCTCTGTATGTTTCGCACTCTCTCATATTGCCTTTCTTTTTCCATATTGGTACTATTACTCCCTGTTGCCAATTGTCTGGGACTTTTCTTTCTTCCCATGCTATATTAAAAAGTCTTATTAGCCATTTAACTCCTGTTTTCCCATAAGCCTGAATATCTGGATCCGGTGATTTGTTCTTAGGACAATTCTGTATAACTGCTTTGACTTCTGCAGGGATGAAGTTTGGTTCTTGTTGTCCATGGCTTTTAGGCACAAAAGTGAGGTTTTCTATGTTATTATGAGTGGGGTTAAGTTGATCTTGAAAGTATTCTGCCCACCTTGCTAGTCTTTGTTGTGGATTAATTAATGGTATACCTCTTTTGCTGTTTATGATGGTGGTTGGGTTGTAGCATGCATCTCTATTTCTCATTTTATTGACACGTTTATAAAATTAGTATTAGTTTAAAGACTAGTATTTGCTAAGGATCGCCATTATATTTGCTATAAAGGGATATGAACAATACGCACTTTCCCTGGCTCACAAACATCCAAGTTTTCCCCCATCTGCACATGCTCAATACTATATACTTTCTCAGACAAGACCAGACAAGACGACAAGAAACACGGGGGCAGAAGGTCTCAATGGATTTGACCACACACATCGAGTTTGGTCACATAACAAGCTTGTCCCGATTTGGCGTTAGTGGTTAGAGACGACAGAGCATAAGACGCACGTGGCAGACGACGGATTAGCAGATGAAGAGAGACATCGAGCAACGCCGTATACACGGTCCATCTTAAGTCCTTGTCGAGGGAGCTCTGTCTCACATCACAATAATGCCATAACAGGGGGAGTCAAGAGAGTATTAGGAAGACACACTAGACTTGTGAGAGAGGGAGAAGGAGGAGCAGAGACTAAGGCGTAGAAGAAGAATATTAAGCAAGAGTAGAAGAAGGAGAAGCAGAATGAGAATAAGAAGAAGAAGAAGAAGAAGAAGAAGAAGAAGAAGAAGAAGAAGAAGAAGAAGAAGAAGAAGAAGAAGAAGAAGAAGAAGAAGAAGAAGAAGAAGAAGAAGCAGTAGAAGAAGAAGGGGGAAGAAGAGAGAGGAAGAATGGACAAGTAATAGGAAGAGAAAGGTACGTCTCTAATTAAAATTTGAAGACAACATGACAAGATCAACTGGAAATAAAATGTGAGACGGCTTAATCATGTAGTTAGGTTTTGAATATGGGAGATTCACTGCAGTGACGAGAATGAAAGACTGAGCTTGCATAGGAATGAATACCCGATGTGCGGGTATGTGGACCGTGATAACATAACATATGCGACACATTAATTTCAAGGAGACAATGATCATTCATTCATATGCAGACATGTATCCAGCAATATCAACAGCGGGAAAACAACAGCGGGAATCAATTTACCGAGTAAACAAAAGTGTTCCATTCTTCAGTTTCTTACGGGCTAACTCTGAAAGAGAAGAACAAATACGCCTGGCAGTCGGCGTTAAAAAGATTTGTAGAATTTCACGAAGTGGCATCGTTTACCTGGCATCGGGCAGATATTTGTTGATATTTCGGTGGAATCATTAGCCGGCCATTGTTCCATGGTTTCGCCATGTTGTCATTTCAAACTGAACTCACCAAACGATCTGCTTCATCTGCTCTCATCGATTTCACCTGTCGTCATGTGATCTTAATGAGTCGGATCGGATAACGTTCAGTGATGTGAATTAATCAGACTGTGTTAGCTTGGAAAATGCAGGCTAATATGAGACCATATCCCCAGAACGGGGTTTCTCCATAAATCTTGACTTATTTCTCCCATGTGTCAAAATCTCATTAGACAGTCTCTCTCTCTCTCTCTCTCTCTCTCTCTCTCTCTCTCTCTCTCTCTCTCTCTCTCTCTCTCTCTCTCTCTCTCTCTCTCTCTCTCTCTCTCTGCCTGTCTCTCTGTACTTCCTTCTGACTATCTGTGCAAACATTTTCTGACAAGTTGATTGAAGAAAGAGAGTAGACGGGATTATCTTTACACGTTATGACATTGGATGTATAGCATATTCCAAGAAAGTATCACCATAATGTGAATGCCGGCAGGCGTGGGCGCTCACGGTTCGGCATCTCACACGATGATCAAATTCCTGGAAAAGATATGTGTTCTTGTTCCTATAATGCATGTGGACAAGCCACGCATGCATTTATGCCTTTGTCTTCCACTTTCCCCACACCTATACATTTTGCCAGATGTCACTAGGTTTTCAAGTTTACTTCTTCTTATAATGGCCACAAACTGAACAGTCTACTTCTTATTTCTCTAATACATCTACGGTGTTCATTTATTTCTTTACGGACTGCCTCAATCGGTTTTCTGTCCATCTATGGTAGTCTTTGCATTTTACCAGACACCATATTTTTGCTGCCATTAGATGTTTCTCAACCGGTCTGCTTGTCAATATTTCAAACGAATAGAACAGCATAAGTTAAATATAAAACTCTCTATCTCAATACAGCTGACAGCCTTTTATTGATGTCAATGTTTTTTTTCCGTCTTGCAAAAGGCTGCTTTTGCCATAGCAAATCTTGTTCTAATATCGACATCGTTGGACATATTCACCTGCTTAAGCATTTTCCAATTTATTTGGATTGCGGTATTTCTTTCTCTTTGAGATAATAATAAGTTCTTCTTCTTCAGCGTTCCGAGCCATTGAGGTTCTTTGCTGCAGATACAATCCGTCTCCATTCGTCTCTCTGGTGGACCTTCTCTTGCCAGTCGTTGATT
This sequence comes from Cepaea nemoralis, assembly GCA_014155875.1. Lineage (NCBI taxonomy): Eukaryota > Metazoa > Mollusca > Gastropoda > Stylommatophora > Helicidae > Cepaea > Cepaea nemoralis. The sequence continues at coordinate 17,582 of JACEFZ010000658.1, forward strand.
CCAAGTGCTTGTAGGTCTGTATGTATTATCTCTCCACCGTCTTCTTGGTCTACCTCGGGGTCTACGGTCATTTATTTCCTGAGTGTAAGCGAGTTTTGTTTCCCTATTATCTTCCATTCTTTCTACATGCCCCAGCCATTGTAGTCTATTAGCCTTCAAGATACCAGTGATTAGCGGGGACTTAAATAGATCATATAATCCAATATTTTATTCATGACATCTGTGATTAAAGCCTGCGTGTAGTCTATGGAGCGTGTGTGATTAAAGTCTGTTTGTAGTCTATAGAGACTCTATGATTAAAGCCTGCCTATCTGTAGTTATAGAGCGTCTGTGACTAAAGCCTATCTGTAGTTTATGGAGCGTCGGTGACTAAAGCCTGTCTGTAGTTTATGGAAAGTCTGTAATTAAAGCCTGTCTGTAGTCTATTCAGCGTCAGTGATTAAAGCCTGTCTGTAGTCACAAAGCGGCTGTGATTAAAGCCTGTCTGTAGTCATGGAGCGTCTGTGATTAAAGCCTGTCTGTAGTCATGGAGCGTCTGTGATTAAAGCCTGTGTGTAGTCTATTCAGCGTCTGTGATTAAAGCCTGTCTGTGGTCATAGAGCGTCTGTGATTAAAGCCTGTCTGTAGTCATGGAGCGGCTGTGATTCAAGCCTGTCTGTAGTCTATTCAGCATCTGTGATTAAAATATGTCTGTAGTCATAGACCGTCTGTGATTAAAGCATATCTGTAGTCATAGAACGTCTATGATTAAAGCCTGTCTGTAGTCATAGAGTGTCTGTGATTAAAACCTGTTCAGAGTGTGATAATGATGATTCTCACTAATCACAGTGTCGTGTGTGTGATGTAAATTTCCGTGACATTTCTCTAGCTATAAATGTGTCACCATGACACCTGGGAATATAACACCATAATCTGCGCAAGGCATGCATGGTATATACAGTGCCTTCTAGTCGGCGCTTCTCCACGGCTATTTCATGATGGCATGTAGGCAAGAGTGCAGGACAATGGTGAACTGTCTGATCCGTTTCCTGTCACCAATGGAGTGAAGCAAGGATGTGTCCTGGCACCAACACTGTTCAGCCTCATGTTTTCAGCCATGTTGATGAATGCCTTAGAGAACAACGACACTGGAATAGACATCAACTACCGCATGGATGGAAAGTTATTCAATCTCAGAAGGCTGAAAGCTAAAACCAAAATTAACAGTGACACCCGTCAGAGAACTGCTGTTTGCTGATGATTGCGCTCTATACGCCAACTCAGAGGCAGACACGCAACACAATGTCTCAGCTTTCTCACATGCCTGTGCCAACTGTGGGCTCAATATCAACTTGGAGAAGACTGTAGTTATGTAATAGCCAGCTCCAGGGAATAATCACACTGTGCCGAATATCAAAGTGAATGGTCATAGACTAAGTTTTGTGGACAAATTCACCTATCTTGGCAGCACTGTGTCACAAGCTGCCACAATTGATGACGAAGTGAATGCAAGAATCTTCCAAGGCCAGAGCGGCCTTTGGCAGACTGTACAAGAATGTATGGGACATAATTGGAATAAGCCTGCAAACATAGCTAAAAGTCTACAAAGCAGTTGTATTATCCACACTGCTATATGCTTGTGAAACCTGGACGGCGAGCTGCGTTGTGGTAAACGCTCCCAAGGCGGCCAGAAGAAACGCTTTAAAGCCACTCTGGAAATCTCACTGAATGCTTTTGGAATTCATCATGACACCTGGGAGACTGCAGCCAGAGACCGAAATTCGTGGCGTGCATCACAAGGGTGCAGTCACGTGTGAGGCAACCAGGACTACCAGAGCTTTGAAGAAAAGGCTGGACAGAAAAACCACTGCAGGAAATTCTCCTCCAGAAACGTCAAGCATTCTTTGTCCACATTGTCAAAGAACATTTCGAACCAAAATAGGCCTTATCAGCCATCTTAGAACTCACGGCTCTATACTTTCAATCCCTCTGGGTGAAATAAATGGTCATCATCATTCTTGATGGACAAACAGAACTTCTCTGCAAGACCTCAACCGACCATAGTTGTTATTCCAGCGGGTAATCACAATGAGCAGACAAACTGAAAAACACCTAGTGGTAGTGGAAATTTGGTTTTTGAGGGAAATGCAAAGAATACTATGGACAGAAAGAAAAACCAGTGAGCAAGGTCTATAAGAAACAAATGAAAGCGAGAAACTGTTAGAGAAATTAGGCGTAGACAGTCAACATTTTTGGGCATGAGAAAACATAGACTAGAGAACTTGGTGATAACTGGCAAAGGTTGAGTTGAAGGAAAAAGAACACGGGGAAGGCAGACAGGTAAATATCTGGATGGTTTGGCTACGTGATATGGCCGAGACAATAACATGAAGCTAATCCACGACTCTGGTGATCATGGAGATGGCGAAACATGACCATCTACGCTTACCGGCACCACACATGATGATGAACACACAAAGTCAGCTGATCTTGTTATTGCCAGGTCAGAAAACCCTTGGCATAAATGTTCAACAAGTCTATCTCTTTCTATCTGGCGTAGACTGACAACCAGTTTTCGAGCTACCTGAAGTGATCTGCACTGTGCGAAGAGTCGAATCAAAGACAACACGGTACTGAAAAACAGGATGTTCATTAAGGTCATCTGTTTGACGGGTGATGGTGCGTGAGATCTGAGCATCCCCATGAGAGGCGGTTGGCGTGCAGACTATCAGTTTGGTGAGATTATGGTCTGCTGTGTGGGAGACACATATTCCTGACATGCAGTTAATGCTTATTGCTGATTTAACCAAGCCAGATGGGCATTTTTGTAGAGTCGTGTAATAGCAGTTGGGCACGATATGTATCAAAATACACGACTGTACAGTCGAACTCACATCCATCTATTCTATCTGTCCATTGGCTATCCCAATACATGCATGCTAACGTTTGTTCCAAATCTCACATCCATCTATTCTATCCATCCATTAACTATCCCCATGTATGCCTGCTAACTCACATCCATCTATTCTATCTATCCATTAGCTATCCCCATGCCTGCCTGCTAACTCACACCCATCTATTCTATCTATCCATTAGCTATCCCCATACATGCCTGCTAACTCACACCCATCTATTCTATCTGTCCATTAGCTATCCCCATGCCTGCCTGCTAACTCACACCCATCTATTCTATCTATCTGACAGACACGATATGAAAAACTTCTACGACTCACTGAAAGCGGTCTATGGTCCTTCATCATCAGGCATAGTTCCCCTCCTCAGTGCAGATGGGGGAACATTGGTCACCGATAAGAAAGAAATCCTCCAACGCTGGGCAGAGCATTTCAGCAAAATCTTAAATGCAACTTCCTTCTTCGATGATGAAACCATCAATTGCCTTCCTCAAGTTCCCACCAATGAGACTCTTGATGACCTGCCAACCATAGTGGAAATAAACAAAGCCATCCAGCAACTCTCCAGCGGCAAGGCACCTGGTCCTGACTCCATCCCAGCAGAGATATACAAGGCAGGTGGGCCGGTCCTAACAGAGCAGCTTCACCGAGTCTTCACAAACATATGGATGAACGAGACCATGCCACAAGATTTTAAGGACGCGTCAATAGTCCACCTTTACAAACGTAAAGGAAACCGCCAATCCTGTGACAACCACCGAGGCATCTCCTTGCTTTCAATTGCAGGGAAGATACTCGCCAGAATTCTTCTCAATCGCCTCACAGCCCATCTCGATCAAGGTCTTCTTCCTGAGAGTCAATGTGGCTTCAGAAAAGAACGTGGAACTGTTGACATGATTTTCGCTGCAAGGCAGCTGCAAGAGAAATGTCAGGAACAGAACTGTGAAATGTTCTCCACTTTCATTGACCTTACCAAGGCTTTTGATACAGTCAGCAGAGAAGGACTGTGGAAGATTATGGCAAAATATGGCTGTCCACGAAAGTTTGTCCAAATAGTGCGGCTATTTCATGACGGCATGCAGGCAAGAGTACAGGAAAATGGTGAGCTGTCTGAACCCTTTCCTGTCACCAATGGAGTGAAGCAAGGATGTGTCCTGGCACCAACACTGTTCAGCCTCATGTTTTCAGCCATGTTGATGAATGCCTTCGAGAACGACGACATTGGAATAGACATCAACTACCGTATGGATGGAAAGTTATTCAATCTCAGAAGGCTGAAAGCTAAAACCAAAATTAACAGTGGCACAGTCAGAGAGCTCCTGTTTGCTGATGATTGCGCTCTATACGCCAACTCAGAGGCGGACATGCAACATAACGTTTCAGCTTTCTCACATGCCTGTGCTAACTTTGGGCTCAATATCAACTTGGAGAAGACTGTAGTTATGTACCAGCCAGCTCCAGGGAATAATCACACTGTGCCGAATATCAAAGTGAATGATCATAGACTAAGTGTTGTGGACAAATTTACCTATCTTGGCAGCACCGTGTCACAAGCTGCCACAATCGATGACGAAGTGAATGCAAGAATCTCCAAGGCCAGTGCAGCCTTTGGCAGACTGTACAAGAATGTATGGGACAGAACTGGAATAAGCCTGCAAACAAAGCTAAAAGTCTACAAAGCAGTTGTATTATCCACACTGCTATATGCTTGTGAAACCTGGACTGTTTATCAGCGACACGCTAGGAAATTAAACCACTTCCACACAGTCTGCCTAAGGAAGCTACTGAAGATTAAATGGCAAGACAAGATCCCAGACACTGAAGTCCTAGAAAGAGCATCCATACCCAGTATCCACACTCTACTGATGAAGAATCAGATTCGCTGGGCTGGTCACTTGACTCGCATGCCAGATCACAGGCTCCCTAAACGAATTTTTTACAGCGAACTGCGTTGTGGTAAACGCTCCCAAGGTGGCCAGAGGAAACGTTTTAAAGACACTCTGAAAATTTCACTGAATGCTTTTGGAATTCATCATGACACCTGGGAGGCTGCAGCCAGAGACCGAAATTCGTGGCGTGCATCATTGCGCAAAGGTGCAGTTATATGTGAGGCAACCAGGACTGCAAGAGCTGTGAAGAAAAGGCAGGACAGAAAAACCACTGCAGGAAATCCTCCTCCAGAGACGTCAAGCATTCTTTGTCCACATTGTCAAAGAACATTTCGAGCCAAAATAGGCCTTATCAGCCATCTTAGAACCCACGGCTCCACACCTTCAACCCCACTGGATGAAATGAATGGTCATCATCATTCTTGATGGACAAACAACATTCTATCTATCCATTAGCTATCCCCATACATTCATGCTTACGTCTGGTTCAAATTGGCCATTAAGCGAATTGTGGAGTTGGAACTGTTCGTTCTTCAGCAACGTATGTGGCTTGGACTGTGTTCAGATTGTGTTTGTTTAATGTAGACTTGAAAAAACAGTCTCGGAACAGTCGTATCATCTGGTGGAAGGTGCCTTGTAAAGATTAGAACAAGAATCGCTAAGGTTGCAAAGGTTGTCTTTGCAAGATGGAAAACTTAGTGTCCAAAAGCTGCCAATTTAGGTGAGAAAGCGTGTTTATGTCCCACACTGACTCCATTTGTTGTGACAAGTGACATATGTACAGGCTGAGAAACGTCCAATAATGGGGGACATGTGGAAAATGAGAAAACTGTAAAGAATACAGAGAGAGTACAGAATAAAACGACTAAAAATCTTTTACAGAAACAAATGAAAACTGTAAACTTAATTGATAAATTAGACGTAGACAATCAAGAATGTTTGGACACGTTATGAGGAGAAATCAATTTGAAAACGTTGTGACAATGAGCGAAATTGATGGAAGAAAACAATGGAAAAGCAGAGAGACACATGTCTGGATCTGAATGGTTAGGCTATAAGGCATACTAGAGACAAGAATACAGACCTATTTCAAGACTTGAGATCGCGTGAGATGGCGAACCATGACCACGGTCGTGATATGGCGACCCATGACCACGTTTGTGAGATGGCGAACTATGACCACATTCATGAGATGGCGAACCATGACCACGTTCATGAGATGGCGAACCATGACCACGTTTGTGAGATGGCGAACCATGACCACGTTCATGAGATGGCGAACTATGACCACGTTCATGAGATGGTGAACCATGACCATGTTCATGAGATGGGGAACCATGACCACGTTCATGAGATGGCGAACCATGACCACGTTCATGAGATGGCGAACCATGACCACGTTTGTGAGATGGCGAACCATGACCACGTTCATGAGATGGCGAATCATGACCACGTTCATGAGATGGCGAACCATGACCACGTTCATGAGATGGCGAACCATGACCACGGTCGTGAGATGGCGAACCATGACCACGTTCATGAGATGGGGAAACTATGACCACATTCATGAGATGGGGGAAACTATGACCACGTTCATGAGATGGGGAAACTATGACCACGTTCATGAGATGGCGAACCATGACCATGTTCATGAGATGGAGAACCATGACCACGTTCATGAGATGGGGAACCATGACCACGTTCATGAGATGGGGAACCATGACCACGTTCACGAGATGGCGAACCATGACCACGGTCGTGAGATGGCGAACCATGACCACTTTCATGAGATGGGGAAACTATGATCACGTTCATGAGATGGCGAACCATGACCATGTTCATGAGATGGAGAACCATGACCACGTTCATGAGATGGGGAACCATGACCACGTTCATGAGATGGGGAACCATGACCACGTTCATGAGATGGGGAACCATGACCATGTTTATGAGATGGCGAAACTATGACCACGTTCATGAGATGGCGAACTATGACCATGTTCATGAGATGGCGAACCATGACCACGTTCATGAGATGGCGAAACATGACCATGTTCATGAAATGTGGAAACTATGACCACGTTCATGAGATGGGGAAACTATGACCACGTTCATGAGATAGCGAACCATGACCACGTTCATGAGATGGCGAACCATGACCACGTTCATGAGATGGCAAACCATGACCACGTTCATGAGATGGCGAACCATGACCATGTTCATGAGATGGGGAAACTATGACCACGTTCATGAGATGGCGAACTATGACCACGTTCATGAGATGGCGAACCATGACCACGTTCATGAAATGGGGAACCATGACCACGTTCATGAGATGGCGAACTATGACCACGTTCATGAGATGGCGAACTATGACCACGTTCATGAGATGGCGAACTATGACCATGTTTATGAGATGGCGAACCATGACCACGTTCATGAGATGGCGAACTATGACCACGTTCATGAGATGGCGAACCATGACCACGTTCATGAGATGGGGAACTATGACCATGTTCATGAGATGGCGAACCATGACCACGTTCATGAGATGGCGAAACATGACCATGTTCATGAAATGTGGAAACTATGACCACGTTCATGAGATGGGGAAACTATGACCACGTTCATGAGATAGCGAACCATGACCACGTTCATGAGATGGCGAACCATGACCACGTTCATGAGATGGCAAACCATGACCACGTTCATGAGATGGCGAACTATGACCACGTTCATGAGATGGCGAACTATGACCACGTTCATGAGATGGCGAACCATGACCACGTTCATGAGATGGCGAACCATGACCACGTTCATGAGATGGCGAACCATGACCACGTTCATGAGATGGCGAACCATGACCATGTTCATGAGATGGCGAACCATGACCACGTTCATGAGATGGCGAACCATGACCATGTTCATGAGATGGCGAAACAAGACCACGTTCATGAGATGGCGAACCATAACCACGTTCATGAGATGGCGAACCATAACCACGTTCATGAGATGGGGAACCATGACCATGTTCATGAGATGGGGAAACTATGACCACGTTCATGAGATGGCGAACCATGACCACGTTCATGAGATGGCGAACTATGACCACGTTCATGAGATGGCGAACTATTACCATGTTCATGATATGGAGAACCATGACCACGTTCATGAGATGGCGAACTATGACCACGTTCATGAGATGGCGAACTATGACCATGTTCATGATATGGCGAACTATGACCACGTTAATGAGATGGCGAACCATGACCACGTTCATGAAATGGCGAACTATGACCACGTTCATGAGATGGCGAACCATAACCACGTTCATGAGATGGCGAACCATGACCACGTTCATGAGATGGCGAACTATGACCACGTTCATGAGATGGCGAACCATGACCACGTTCATGAAATGGCGAACCATAACCACGTTCATGAGATGGCGAACCATGACCACGTTCATGAGATGGCGAACTATGACCACGTTCATGAGATGGCGAACTATGACCACGTTCATGAGATGGCGAACCATGACCATGTTCATGATATGGCGAACCATGACCACGTTCGTGAGATGGCGAACTATGACCACGTTCAAGAGATGGCGAACTATGACCATGTTCATGATATGGCGAACCATGACCACGTTCGTGAGATGGCGAACCATGACCACGTTCATGAGATGGCGAAGCAAGACCATGTTCATGTTCATAATTATTGAGCATACATCGAGCAAATGATGACCTTATTTCCGTTAGTGAAACCTCATTACAAGAAGTGGACTCATGGCATATTTAGGTCGTCATGTAAACAACGGATACAAATATCACACCACGATTACATCAATGGAAGTGCCAAAACATGAAGCCTAGTAATCAATTTGAATATTTAATTCTAAGCCAAATCTCGTCCCTGACACGGGGACGTAAAATATATGTAACTCACAAGTCGGAGTGGGTTCGTCTAGACTCTAGAGGAAAGGTACACTGGTAATAGAGAAAGCTAATCTACACGCACAGATCAGTCCCGTGCACTAGAAGCAGTAGCACGTGTATGAACTACGCTTGAGTTCAAAGCGAGCGAAAGGAACAAAAACTACTGGTGTGTGGATTAGAAACTCGCGGAACAAATAACACACTTACTGTACACTCATCATCATCTAGGGGCGTCTGTGGATTAGAAACTCGCGGAACAAATAACACACTTACTGTACACTCATCATCATCTAGGGGCGTCTGTGTAGAATTAATAACACACTTACTGTACACTCATCATCATCTAGGGGCGTCTGTGTAGAATTAATAACACACTTACTGTACACTCATCATCATCTAGAGGCGTCTGTGTAGAATTAATAACACACTTACTGTACACTCATCATCATCTAGGGGCGTCTGTGGATTAGAAACTCACGGAACAAATAACACATTTACTGTACACTCATCATCATCTATAGGCGTCTGTGTAGATTTAATAACACACTTACTATACACTTATCATCATATAGAGGCGTCTGTGGATTAGAAACTCGCGGAACAAATAACACATTTACTGTACACTCATCATCATCTATAGGCGTCTGTGTAGATTTAATAACACACTTACTATACACTTATCGTCATATAGAGGCGTCTGTGGATTAGAAACTCGCGGAACAAATAACACATTTACTGTACACTCATCATCATCTAGAGGCGTCTGTGTAGAATTACAACGCCGTAACGATATAATTGCCTTTCGAAATGTCTCTCAATCAGAAGGCAGATATCACGCCTCTGGTGCTGTCATGTGAACATTATCTATCACAGCTTGAATCCTTCAAGGCTTTGATTTTTCTTGTCTCAGCCTCGCAATCTACTTCACCTCATAATTATCTTATCTTACACTGTCATATCATTTTACATGTCCAACATATGTTATTTTCATCATTTTTGAGTGCCTTAATAACAAACCTTCCTCGATATTGAGCTCTCCATGCATACGCATGTTTATTCTTTTTGCATCCAATCGATCCACAAAACTCTGCAGTAACACACAGAAATAAGGGCGCATGTTTCAGCTTATATAAGAAATATCCAAGTGTCACACCGTATGATGGCCCAACTGATCTCCGTGGTCTAGGAGTTACACGACTTTCTCCGTAATCCCGTATTCTATAGTGAGTAACGTGACGTGAGCGAGAATCGGTAGCGGTTCTCTCCGCGTCGGTAACCTACGGGGTATGTGAGCCGGTCGCTCAGAAAGAAATGGCAAACTACTGAGCGTAATGTTGCCAAGAAATTAACAATCAGCTGAAAGATGCTGGTGTTGACAGCGATGTCCTGTAAAGGACACGCGAGAAAAAAAATGATGGCCCAGGGCATGTCCCTGATCATAGTACTCTGACTTTCGTGTTTTTTTTTAAAATTTTGTTTTAATTTGTTCCAATTAATAAAATATGACTGAGCTACCGTATGAGCGAAGACGGTACTACATGCTTTCTGTTAGCGCCGAATGTTGGGCGGCGCTCACCAAATCCAATACCCCACATTGTGCCGACGGGTTCGGGTGGAGGGAAGAAATTGAGAGAGTACAAGCCTTATTCTGGTGCCATGAAATGCAACCCAAAGATTTAAAGTCATGGCAGGGCAGAGCACGTCCTAAGCCTTGGTCGGCAACTGGCCTAGGATGGAAGCTCATACAGGTGGGCAGTTAGAGCATGGCAGGCAGCGAGAGGGATCATGCTGTAAGGGCAACACATGGTTCCCACAAGTCAGCCCAGGCTTTGTGCTATGGAGAGGTATAACATTGGCTACCGCCATGGGTTGTAGTTGTTGTGCTTGTTAGAAGCACTGTGTAACAAGCTATCGTCTGTCATCACCTCAAGGTGCTAGAGAGACAATTCATGTAGGCTTGTGGAAAGGAACGTTTGTTCTTCTGTTGATTTCTATAATATCCGTATAATATCAGGAATAAAACGATACGACACAATCAGGAAAGATGACACTCATGAAACTAACTAAACATCCACTGGTGAGAGAATGACGCTGTCGCTTGATAGGACACGCATTGAGAGAAACCTGTTGATAACATAAACTAGAAAGTTCTTCCTCTGGAACTCACGGGAAAATGAAATAGGGGATGTCGTAAAATACACAGATATGATACGTAGAGACCGAGATAAACAATACAGGGGGGACGGGGGGGGGGGGGGGGGTCACAAATAGAGGACATATAAGGAGGACATGGAGGGAGGACATGGAGGGAGAACATGGAGGGAGGACTTGGAGGGAGGACATGGAGAGAGAACATGGAGGGAGGACTTGGAGGGAGGACATGGAGAGAGAACATGGAGGGAGGACATGGAGGGAGCTGCAGGGACAGCAATGGATATGAGGGTTTGGTATTAGTTTTTTGTGGTCTTTGCGCCCCTGAGAAATGACGACGACGACGACGAACAGACAACAACAACAACAACAACAACACAACAACAACAACAACAACAACAACAACAACAACAACAACAACAACAACAACAACAACAACAACAACAACAACAATATTAATAATAATAATAATAATAATGTGGTGAAGAAGAAAAAGAGGAAGAAGAAGAAGAAGAAGAAGAAGAAGAAGAAGAAGAAGAAGAAGAAGAAGAAGAAGAAGAAGAAGAAGAAGAAGAAGAACGAACGAACGAACGAACGAACGAACTTTATTTTAAAAGGGTAACAAATTGGGCACGCAGGCCCGTCTTACATTCGGCCATTTCAATCACTCAACTTTCATTCATCATGTTGTGCATGTTACATTTACATAGGGGAAAAAACATTGTCAAATGGATTTTGTAAGCATAAACAATGCATATTACGCATGATGCATTAGCATGGGAAAAAAAATTGTCAAATGAAAGTTGTAAACATAAACAGTGCATATTGCAATGTTGTGAGACACATCCCCCATCCACCCTCACATCCCGCAACCACCCACATATCCCGCAGCCACCCTCACATCCCCCACACACCACACCTCCCCCACCCACACATACCTCAATGCACTCACACAGACCCAGGCAAACATACATGTCGCCACCCACCAACTGATCCCCCACCCACACACATTTCTCCACCTACACACACATCCCCCACCCATCCCATAACCGACACGCACACCCACCCACATATTCTCCAACACGCACTCACACACCCGCAACCACCCAGCAAAAGAAGAAGAAGAAGAAGAAGAAGAAGAAGAAGAAGAAGAAGAAGAAGAAGAAGAAGAAGAAGAAGAAGAAGAAGAAGAAGAAGAAGAAGAAATTATGGTCTACAGTTTCGGATACAAAACGGTCGGGGATCGTTAATGCTTGTAGCGTGGATACGGAATCTCCCAATTTTGCCTGCCTTATTGGATCAGACGAGAGATCAAATCTACTACCCCGGCACGGTTGTGTGTAAAACTGACACACAACTCGGTTCGAATTCGGCACTTGCCCCTTTAGCGATGGATTATGCAATTATAAGTTGGTCTTCTACACATGGACACTATACGTCCATGCCATTCTGCCCACTAGAAACTGACGCCCATAGTGTGAGCCACTCCGCCCTGTAGAGACGGATCTATAACATCTAACCTATTCCGTCTATTAGAAACTGGTGCCCACAGTGTGAGCCATTCCGCCCTGTTGAAACGGATCTATAACATCCAACCTACTCCGTCTGATGCCCGCAGACTAACTACTCCGTCCAGTAGAAACAGACACCTACACTTCGAGCCAGTCCGCCCAGTTGAGACTGACCTATTACATCTAACCTACTCCGTTTCTTCTAGATGTACTCCTCCCCACAGCCGTATAAGCCGTGGAGCCACTATTAAGCAATATTGCAATGAACGATCTCAGTGTTGAGGTGGAATTCCAAACACAGTCTACAACAGGCATTCAGCAGACAGCTGAAGTGTGCTCAGAATGTACAACTGCCACTCTACCCACAGCCCTAACGTCGGGCCATTAGTACCAGGCGCACAGCAATGCTGGATTACTGGTCGTCTGTTGTAAGCTGCGTCTGTGATGTAAATCTGATCACGTGTTGTGTTTACAACATGGCGTGGCTCCTGGCTTGTAGAGAAATATGATGGTCACCGTGGCGAAGTGCGTAGACACGTGAGTCACCATGGCGAAGTGCGTAAACATGTGGGTCACCGTGGCGAAGTGCGTAAACATGTGGGTCACCAGTGGCGAAGTGCGAAAACATGCGAGTCACCGTGGCGAAGTGCGTAAACATGTGGGTCACCGTGTCGAAGTGTGTAAACCGTCTGCTTCGTGATCAGACGGTCATGGTTCGTTTCCAGACACCAACATTCGGTTCACGAGCGCAGTTTTCGGAGCTTTTCAGGGTCGTTACTGGAGCTACGGAGTTCGTGCCACACTTTGGGCATAACGCCCTGCGGGTAAAAGACAAAGCCATGTGGGATACCACTGGGTGCAATGAAGTCAGCCCTCTTGCCTTTAACCGCTTTTGCCTTTAATTTTTTGATTTTGGCAACCTGGCATTTAAATATGAAAGCTCACTTGCATGGGGGTGGGGGTGGGGGTGGAGAAGAAGAAGAAGAAGAAGAAGAAGAAGAAGAAGAAGAAGAAGAAGAAGAAGAAGAAGAGAGAAGAGAGAGAGAGAGAGAGAAAGAGAGATATAAGAGAGAGAGAGAGAGAGAGAGAGAGAGAGAGAGAGAGAGAGAGAGAGAGAGAGAGAGAGAGAGAGAGAGAGAGAGAGAGAGAGAGAGAGAGAAAGGGGGATTCCCCCTAAAAAAAAATTGCGTAGACGTGAATATAAAATTAACATTGTCTCTTGTTGAATGGAAATGTTGGGACATAGTGACCAGAAATGAAATAGATATAAATATTTAATTATACTGAAAAAGTTAGTTGCATATGCATAACAGAACGTTGCAGTCAACCCATCATTTTTGGCTGTTTGTGATTCCTGGGCAAGTTTACGTTCAGTAGTGTGCCATTGCTTTGTAAACGAAATAATACCGAAACTGGATAGAAATTCGATATCCGTTACTGCAAGAGTAATAATCTCATCTACTAATGGGAAAATTGTAGAAATAAGAAACATGATTGCTGAATAGAAATGTCTCAAAATCAACTGATAACAACAATATTGATTGACAGATGCCCTTCTATGAGGCAAACTTGTAGAATGAGCGCTAGAGTAGTATTCCGACAACAATTTCCGCCGACTGTGAACACTGCACTAACCGGGTAACGAAGACAAACTAAACTTTTCCTTTGTTTTCCTTTCATTATCCGAAACAACTCTACTGGGCTAGAGTGAAGAGAGAACAACGCCTCCAGAACGCCTGTTTCCGTGTGGGGCCTCCTTACATAGAGACCATTCAACACCTAATTGTGCAGAGGAAACAAAGGAATGAGGACAGGGGATGATGGTGTTGAGAGCTGGTTTGCCGAAATAAAGTAAATGACGAGAATATGAGTAACCTACACAAGGTGAAACTTAAGAACGTGGATGGCATTTCCCCTGGTAATTACAGCACTGGAAGATCGAGTTAACGAACCCACTTAATCAAGTTTACACTGGGCACACGGATGTGTCGCCTATTCGCCATCACGTAGCTTCGTGTTCATTACGTTTGTATAATACGTCCAAAATATTTGTAATACAATTGTAAAATAACAAGTTATATTATCCACATTCGTGTATGCAATTATAACTGAGTAATAAGCCCTTACATTTAGCAGTGTTCACTTGCTAGCGTGTTGGACAGCTCTTGGTGTCATTACTGACACCATAGTAATTATTTTGCGCTGATAATGAAGAATCAATACTGTCAATCAATAAGCAGTAGGGCAGAACAAAAGATTAAGAACTGCTTGGTGGAATAATAAAGCTACCGATAGTATATCCAGAAAGAAATGGGTGGCATCTAAATCTGAACAATATTATGTCACAATTACAATAGCAACACGAAATGTCAAACGAACAATTAAAGCATCTGAAGATGAATCCTGGAGAATATACTGTGGGCAGATGACAACCTTCAGCAAAGACAACCCAAGATAATTTTATAAACGTGTCAAAAATATGAGAAACAGAGATGCATGCTACAACCCAACCACCATCATATACATCGAAAGAGGTATACCAATATTTAATCCACAACAAAGACTAGCAAGGTGGACAGAATACTTTCAAGAACTAACTAACCCCACACATAACTCAGAGAACGAAAATTTTGTGCCTAAAAGCTGTGAACGGCAAGAACTAAACTTTACACCTGGAGAAGTAAAAATCAGTTATACAGAAGGGTCCTAAAGGAAATCATCAGGTCCAGCCGGAATAACCAGAGAAGATATTCAGGCTTGTGGGAAAACAGGAGATAAATGGCTGACAAGACAATTTAATATACCTTGGGGAGAAAGACATGTCCTAGAAAATTGGCAACAGGCACTATTAGTACCAATATGGAAAAAGAAAGGCAATATGAGAGTGCGAGACATGCAAGGGTATATCACACTTGCATCACACTGGGAAAATGTACGCAAAACTATTGGAACAAAGAGCTAGACCCATAGTTGAACAACAGTTAAGCAAATTAGAATTTGGTTTGAGGAAAAGTAAAAGTTGCACTGGCGCACTATTTGCTCTAAGACAAATATGGGGGGGGGGGGCGGCATCGAATATAGTGACCAACAGAATATTGTTTGTAGATCAGGAAAACGCTTTCGATAGAGTTTTATTTTGCATATCCTATTTACAGGACATCGCTGTCAACACCAGAACTACAGTTGACGATATCTTGGCAAGGTTGCGTTCAGAGTAGATAGATATAAATTATAGACCACCCGTAAAGACTGCGGGATACAAGGACAATTTCTAGAAAACATAGCCATGTACCACTCGAGCCAAAGTGCAGTAAGAACACAAGAAGGTATGTCAGATACGTTAACAGTCAATACAGGAGTGAGACAGGGATGAGTGTTCTCTCCCCTGCTATTTGTTATCTACACAGAATATCCACAGAGGCAAGCATTGACAGAACAGATTCAGAAAATGTCGAATTCGGTACTTTAAACGAAGCAACAGATCCACCCGCAATAAAGAGCTGCTTCTCATTTGCAGACGATCAGGGCCTGTCTTATACTGATGAGGGAAGACTGCAAAATTATATAAATAAAATTATTTCAACATGCAGCAGATATAATATAAATATAAATACAGCCAAAATTGAAGTAATGCAGGTTAGCAGATCTACTCCACTAAGTATAGTGATAAATAGTACACCTCTGAAGCACGTTGAAGAATTAAATGTTTAGGAAATATAATTACAAAAGATGGCAGAATAGATAGAGAAATCGAAATTAGATGTCAAAAAGCAAGTGCGCTTATATATCTACTATGACACATACTGAAAAACACAAATATACTTATGTCCGCAAAACCACAGATAATAAATAGCATATTCACACCAACCATATGCTACCAGTGTCAAACATGGACATCCAAATCCCACTTAAGCAAAATCAACACCTGTGAGATGAGATGTTTCAGAAGAGCTGCCAATAAACAATATACGCTATGCAGATGGCACAGTATTGGTGGCGGATAATGCAACAGATCTACAACAATTGTTGGATAATATAGTAACAGACAGTGCAAAGAAAGGACTGTCCTTGAATATCAAGAAAACAGTAACTATGGTGATATAAAAGAAAATGGTGACACCAAAATGTTAAATGGAAATAAAAGGGAACATTCTTAACTAAGTGGTTAATTTTAAATATTCGTACCTGGGGGAATTTATAACATCAGACGGAAGGTGCGCAACAGAGATTATAAACATAACAGGGCAAATAAAAGCGGCATTTCAGAAAATGAAAAGTATCTTATGCAACATGTCACCATGTAATAAGGGAGTGCTGAAGTGCTATAAAGAACATGCTTTGCTGTATGGCAGTTAAGCTTGGGTTGCAAGTAAACAAATTAGCCAGAACTTAGAAGCAACAGAGATGTGGTTCCTAAGATGAATGTTGCAAGTTTCTTAGATAAACTATTCATTAAGGATAACCACCGTTATTTTTCTCCCAAAGTAAACAACTGATGTAATGTATAAGCATTAGTCCAAGTTGTACATTTATTTCTTAAGCAACTCAATCTACAATGATTTAGAAAGGTGAGTTCTTAAGAATTTAATCTAGTAGAAACAAAATAATATTATACTCAGTTATCATAGTCATAAGAAAAACTGTACATTAGGAGAAAACTACAGTGTTTTATTTTCTCCCAGCTAAACAACTTAGTTAATGTATAAAACATGTTATACACTTTATTTCTTAAGCATTAAGCATGAAACTAAATCTACAATGAATTAGAGTAAGTTAACACTTAAGGAAACTCAGAATTCTTAGTACAGTGGTAAGTACATATGGTGCATGTACCCACATTGGTCAGAGGAAACTCATTTAAATGTGCCAGCACTGATAGAGAAATTAGTGTAATGTCTATAGTCAAGTAGATTTGAGCACATTAGTCAGTAGATTTACTTTTTGACATGAGCACATGGACAAACAAATAGTTTTCTTGTAATTCATGAACACATGAGAACCAAATAGATTCTACAGGGATCCTAATTTTGTGTGTTGAGTTAAAGCACCCAATTGGTGAGGCAAATGTATTTCAATGTTGGCAACCATGGGGAATAATAATATTTGTGCCACACAATAGTGTGTAATCAACCGCCATGCAAGAATTATTATAATTCATAATGCCTGAATGTGAATTAGAGTATATCACATAAATTGTATGTATTTGATGAGAGCATGTTGTGACTCATGGATATCATGTTGCTAAATCCTGAGTGAATTTCATAAGTGTGCCTAATAATCACATGTCTATGTCATTGAAGAGCATGCTTATGTCATGTGTGATGTTATCATTGTAAAATATCTGTGAATGTATTCTGTGTAAAGCACCTACATAAGCATGATTGTCATTCCTACAGATATGATGTGTATGATGAGTGATTGTGAAAGGAGATATTTCATTGTGATATCAATGATGGTAAACATTTTAAGTTATCATTGGGAAATCACATAAGTATAATTACCCACCTTGCATGCTAGTATGAAGAATGAGTGATGAATGATTCCTATATGATCACCCATACCAATATGAATGTGTCTATAGACTGAGTGAAATGATCATCCATACATATGAATGATGTTTGAGATGAGCGAATTGACCCCACATGCACAGATGGATATGTTGACTGATGCATGAGGAGTTTGAGTGAGTGAGATAAGTACAGGATGAGAGAGAGAGAGAGAGAGAGAGAGAGAGAGAGAGAGAGAGAGAGAGAGAGAGAGAGAGAGAGAGAGAGAGAGAGAGGGAGTATAAACCAACAGTCAATCTAAGGATAGCCGTCAACTTTGATGTGAAATGCCTTGACTATCACCAGAGAACTGGTTCGGTGTAACCCATAAACTAAATAATAATTTAGTACACTCAGGCGCATAACAACACTTTGTATAAAATATCATTCATGTACTATCATCTAGTTTTGTGCGCTAAGCATGACGCAACCAACATCATACATTACGCATACTACCAGCATCTGTGTGTGTAATTTAAGCATAATCCCACTTTGTAGTTCATGTCACTCCTGTTAACACATATGGTCAGGTGTAATGATAATAATGTACTACAAGGATGATGATGATGTTGATACTGATAGAATGATGTAATGATTATAATGAGCATGATGATGATAGTAATGATAATGATGTAATGATGATGATGACTGTAATGATTATGATAATAATGATAATGATTGTAATGACAATGATAATGAGCATGAAATAATGATAATGATTGTAATTACAATGATATAAGGAAACCATGATGATGTTGATGATGATAATAAATATTACATCCATGAAAATGGAAGAAAACTTCTCACTTGAAGCATTTAATGAAGAAGAATACACCTGAATGCTATACAAGAATGATACCATAATGTGCTTATATTGTTTATAAGCAAATACTCATTGAAATGGGAACTGATCTTTAAAAGCCCTTAATGTATGAGACCCTTTTTCTTGAATAGAAAAAGATGAAGAAGAGAATTAATTAGGTACAGAATGGGATGGGAAACATAGTTGTCAATTCCAAATCAATCAAGGTATTACTTAACCGGTAGACCTGAGGACAGGCATAGGTGAAGATGAAACTGCACATCTGCTAGTCTAAAACTTGAACACCATATAATGGAAGATGGAATGGAGAGCAACCAATTATGTTGTGGATAACTATTTGAGAGCACCAAGACTCTTTACCTTCCACTGTTTATTTTCCTAGGATCACAATTCTTTTAGGTATTTTCTTTGTGATGTTCTTGAGAAAAATATAGAACATTTCAGTTCTGATGTTCATATTGCTCATATTTTTAGATTTATGATGGATGCTAAAATTTCAGGTAGTGGTCATTATCCACTTTGTGAATGCAGCACTTTGTGAAAGTAGTTGTAGCAGCTTGACTGAATGCAGTAGCCACTTAACTGAGCGAGGCAGCTGAGATAGTGAGGCCAAATACTATTCCACAGCAACTTCCTGCCAATTTCCACCACCCTTCCAGGACAGGTATTAAATATCCTTGTTCCTAGGTATAGGTGGAAGAAACACAGTGAGGCAAAAGATTAAATAAAACCGGGGAAAAACAATAAATGAAGTATCCAGAATATTCTACACTGACTGAATGCTACCGAGATCCAATAACTAGATGGGAAACCAACCAGGGTGTACCCAGTTTCTTTCCACAGATTAGGCCAGCAGAAGAGGCCCAATATTTATAATTAAGAACGGATGCAACTCTGAGGACCATGTATGATACAGTGGCACAGCCAGGAGATAGATAATTAGTTAGAGATGAATATGTAAATAATCTGGTAATTGTACTGCATTGATTGTTGTATGTTATTACATATATATGCAGCAACTTCATTTATAAATGATGAAAATTAAGGGTTATTTTCTCTATTGAGAGTTCTCTTGTCATAGTAAAATTGTTGTATGTAATTACCCTAGATTAATTATTTAGTTGGTAGAGGAGAGGCAAGGAACCATCCCTAAGGACATTTGGGATACTCAGTAAAAATTTCATTTTTTCCTTGAGGTATTCCTTGGTTCTCCAAAACTCTATTTAATGGTCTCAAATCATTGAGCCATTAACAGCTAAATTAATTTTAACGGGCAGGATCACATTGAGAAAGAGGAACTCTGGATCCTTGATCTCTTTGGGGTTGAGCCATCAACTATTTATCCGACAATATATAACAAAAAGAAAGAGACAAACTACTTTATTTGATCATGTGATGAGAAGAGAGGCATTGGAGAACATCGTGACAACTGGAAAGATCGAAGAAGAGAGAGGCAGAGACCGACCAAGAGAAATTATGCTGGATGGATTGAGACGGTAGCATGGGAGAATATCAGCAGCAGTGTTGATCCAGAATACTAAAGACCGAGATCTGTGGAGAGACATGAACGCCTACACCTGACATTGCATCTGATGACTATGATGATGATGGCATTATAACGCAACACCATCAACTACCAGCACCAGCGCTACATCAAAGAAGATTTGATATGAAAGAGCGAGAGAACGCCCGAGAAGAAAATGGATTGACGACATCAAAGACATTATACATTCACACGGAATGACACCACCCAGTGCTACCAATGGGGCATGGAACGTCAACTATATCTCCCCACGACGCTTGACCGCAAAATTGGAAGATGATGATGGAAATTGGTTTAGGAAACAACAGTTAAATGGAGCATAAAACAACTTGACAATTTGAATGTCCCTCCGTCAGTCAGAAAACAGTCAACTGTAAAACTTGTTTGCAAGATCTGCGTCCATAGAGAAACTCTGTGAGTGAGTAGTATTGTTCACTGACTCATTATAAGCGCAACATAATTAATATCGTGTCAGTAATTTTACTGTTGCCTTGGACTCATTATGTGCGCAACATAATTAATATTGCGTCAGTAATGGTACCAAGAGCTGTCGAACATGCTAGTCAATCAAAAATGCTAATTGTCACAAACAGCTGGTATAGTGCAGTCACAAATGTTTGCCCTCATTCACGTTTGAATTTATTTTTTTTAAAATTATCTGTTGTGTTGCATCATTATGAAATTTTCCTGCCGTCTTTTATTTACTCCCACCCAAGGAATGATCTAAAGGCAACTGAAATCATGGAAAGCGACATAATGTCTTTGATGTTTTGGCGAAAATGTATTGACTTCACACTAACAAAATTGTTTTACTGTAATGCATGCCTATACCGTAACGACGCAAGGCATATCCGTTCCACTATTGTGACGTGCTTCTCATAAGGAAATTCCCGTACACCACGGAGAATATTCATTATTGAACACCGATATTTCCGTATGAAGATGAAATACATTTCATAATATGCACTTGATCTCTGATCCACAAATTATATGCCGAATAATAAAAAAAAAATAAATTAAAAAACCAACAACATTGAGATCTGCTGTATAATCTTCAGAACAAAAATTATTTGTTGGGTGTACATAATGGCAAGGTTATATGCTAAATCTCATCATTTGCCCTCAGTTGGTTACTTACTGAGTTATGGATTTTTATACGAAAGCAAACGTTTGTGAACGCACTATAAAACGATCGCGTACAAAAGCCGCGGGGGAGCCCTAGTAACGAATTGCCTAGACACTCTCCCGCCGTCCCGGTGGTCAGAGGTTTGATCCAATTTGGGGGGGGGGGGGGAATGCGAAGGGTCACAGGTCAACCCAGCCTAAAATAGATATCAGGAAGTTTTTTGGAAGTAAAGGCGGCCGACAAGATAATGAGCAGATCACCAACACATGCCGATGTGTCTATAGCAATATGGGACTAGCAACATACGCGTATGCACAATACACTTTAAGACGAACAAAGTGTGATTTTACTGATATAAACATTGTCACGTAAGGCGTGGCTCGTCCACTCAGCATGTCACCAGCATCATCTAGCAGGTTGTCTGCCGAGTGACGCTCTCATCACGGACCCCGGGACTGACTCTCTCATCACGGTCCCCGGGACTGACTCTCTCATCACGGTCCCCGGGACTGACTCTCAGTTTCTTGCCAACTCCCCTACCTTATGTACTTCCATTTCCCAATGCGCCTGTATCGTCCTTCGTGATGGTCGACTCTGGCTCTTCTTCCTGCAGCTATGCCTTATATTACACTGGAGCTATGCCTTATATTACACTGGAGCTATGCCTTATATTACACTGGAGCTATGCCTTATATCCCAGCTCTCTTTAAACCATCGAGGCGTTTAATTTGATCAACGGTTGTAAGTTTCAGAGACATGACGTTGTGTGTGAGCCAGTTTTCTTCCACATTCATATCTTGTGGTTTGTGGTGATGTTTTTGGGCTTACTGAACCGTGGCATTCTAAGAATTGTTCGAAAACCCA